>CM077216.1:15649129-16224129 GCA_039654625.1 Rhinogobio ventralis | reverse complement strand
TGCATCAGCTGTTATTTCCACCAACTAAACAGTGACAGTGCAAAATCATGCTTTAGTCTTACTTGAGGCTGTGGCACTGTCAGATCACTTCCGTCACTTTGATGAGCGGACGACAGAACGCATCACGAAAGGGCCTGTCCTTCCACAGGGCAGTCGGAGGCCTGTATTGTACAATTAGACTTTCATATTCGTTTTCTAACCCCCCACCTCGTATCTTCTACATCCAGCCAAATGCAATTGTCGCGTCCTGCTGGTAGCGCGCGCCTACTGCTTAGCAAAACCCCATTAGTATCTGTCAGCCATCAACCAATGATATATAATCATTTTAGACAGTTAGCTGTTTGTGAAGTGCATTGACAGAAGACGAACAGACATTTGTGTGACTAACAGAGGACAAGGTTGTTGTTTTTTTTATGGGTTTTCGAGCTGTGAGAAGATAATCTATTTCCTATACATGTTTCTAAAGGTTGTTTCACTTGAATTGTGGCATTGTTTTCCAATGCAGTGAACTTCATGCATTGTAGATCAACTGTTCAGCCTTCGACATTTGACTGCTTGCACTAACTTTCCTCAAACCACATTCTGTGTAATTCTTGCAAGATTTGCATGTGGTTTATTTTAGCGAAGTAGGTAAGGAGCCCATAGTAGAGGTGTCACGATATACCGGTATTGACGATAATCGTGATATTCTGTTCACTCACCTCCGCGTCCTTCATCCTGCCACTATATAGAGAGTAAGTTGCAATTATTTTGCTAGTCCTGAAACGGGAAATATACATTAACTTGTTAACTGCTGACGCCTTTCTGTGTTTTGTTATATTTACATCCCTTGAGGCTTTTAGTCAAAAAATTTGCTCATTCGGATAAAACCTTATGGATTTTTACTTCAAATATATTTAGAGAGGAATATTTGTGTTGTATTTTTATGCAAAATAGAAGGATATGGGCATTATGGAACGCTAAACTCTCACATGTAATTTATTTCATTCATACTCTACACCGGAGGGCGAGCTCGCACAGAAAGTCCACAGGATACCCATAGAAGTATTAAACTTTTGACGTTCCAGGAAATCATCCAGCTGAATAAAATGCAGATAGAGATGTTTTGACAACATGAAGAGAATTAATACAACATTGTTGACTGTATATGGTTTATCTGTGTCCTTCAAGCCATTTTGGTTATTTTCGTAAGGATAATGTATATTTATAATGCAACGCTAATTGACATAGCCTTATCAAAATACTATAAAATAATATAATTTCTGCCTCATTCTGTGATAGGAAGCCACATCAGTTCACAGAAGGAAGTTATTTCAATCACTCAACTGACGCTATAACGCGACTTTGGAGTAAAATATGCTGTTATTGTGCTTTGCTAAGCTAAAAACAGTTAGCATTTTAGTCTTTTTTAAATTAAATCACATAGCATGGTCTTAAAAATGTCTCCAAATTGTATAATTGATTTAATTAATTCTGACGATATGACAAGCTGCCAAATGTTTTCTTTTTAAAATGAGTCTAATGTTTGAAGTCCAAAGGCTTCATGAACTATGTATTTTAATATGGATATGCCATTTCTTGGATTACAGGTTAATGTATTATTTGTGTTGTTAAAGTTTATTTATTTATAATACTTGACTAAATGACTTGGTAATTTCTCTCTCCTGGTTATTTCTTATACAGTCAAAGAATAAGCCAGAGAAAGCTAGAGACTCAATTGTTGTGCAATGCTGTGATTCATTGGCTAAAAAAAGAAAGCAAAACACAAAATAAGCGAATTTTTTAAGGTTTCTATAGATATTGCGATATATCGTTACCGTGAATTCTTTTGGCTACGATAACCGTGATGTGAAAAATCTGATATCATGACAGCCCTAATAAGAATTACTGCCAAAATAGTCTTTTATAACAAGTATCATACTGATTATTTTTATATTTAAAGTCAACATGAAACAGAAGTTTTGCTAATTTTTCTTACCTATTGTGACGTATGTGAAAACAGTGAAACAGCTTCTCGAAGGAGGAGGACGTAGGACGGAACTCGATTTTGTCCATTAGGAATTGATTGGATCATTTAATAAATAAAATAGTTTTTTTTTTTTTTATGTATAATGATCATGTAGGTATTAGTGTGACAAAAAAATTGAGACTGGAATGTATGAATGACTGTTAAGGTTTGGCATTATGTATTCAGATTTTTTGCTTGAAAGAATCTTTAAACAAATCCTCACAGCTCATATGAAGTGAACATTTTGATTGTAGTGCCTCAAAGTGCTGGAAAGGTGTTGACTCTTTAGGAGTTGCTGTTCTTTAGTGGTGAGTTATATAGCAATGCACAGAGAGTCATTATACATTCTGCAGGTGTGCACCGCTGAACTGTCAGGTGGACAAAATATGGGACTGTAGATCCCACTGGAGACACTTGGGACTGAAAATTGAATCTCCAGATCGCAGAGACAAACCTGTTGTATAATCAGCGATGGGAGGAAAATGGACATTGCAAGTTAAAAAGAAACAATTTCAAGCTTTTTTGAAAACTCTAGTTTGTGAACTGGAGATGATAATGGAATCACTGTTGCACCTCAAGGCACAGTTTCATGTGCTTGCACACACAGGTAATTGCACAGACAACTGTACACACACCAGACCACTGAGTGAAATGGTGAGGAGTGCTCTATTCAACCGTGAGCCTCAGATTTTCCCCTGCCTCTTCAAAGCTTCATAAAATGAACAGGCAGGACGCCTAAGTCATCCATTCCTGAATCATATCCTCCATTTTTACTGTCTGAATGCTTTTCAATCATAATTTAACCATCAACTGGCCTCATTAAGACCGATTCTGCGCGCAAGTGGACGTTTCTTGTGAATTTAAAGATGAATGTGGCGAAAGAATATCAACCGATCAATATTTTTGACTTGAATGGTAGACTGTGGATCTGCTCAGACCTTCACACAAGCTTTTGTTTGAGGTTCTTCTTTGCTTAATAAACCAAATCACAAAAAACAACTGCACTTTAAGGTACACGGCTCCAGATCATTGGTTCGATTTCTTGAAAACAGTGTTTTGATACGATAAAGAAGAAAAAGTATTTGGATACCTTTTTCAACAGTAGCATCAGAGTAAAGAAGACTGGTGTGAGTTCGTTCACCTTTTTTGAGGCTAGACTGAGGCAGACCATAAACAATATGGTCCGTCCTTATAAATGGTATTCTCATAAATTGGATTTTATATAATATATATATATATCTTCTTGTGGCCTTCAGATTAGCTCAAGAACAGTGCGTAGAGAGCTTCATAAAATGGGTTTCCATGGCCGAGCAGCTGCATCCAAGCCTTACATCACCAAGTGCAATGCATTACAATTGTGATGTGCCGGATGCAGTGGTGTAAAGCACGCCACCACTGGACTCTAGAGCAGTGGAGACGTGTTGTCTGGAGTGACGATTCACGCTTCTCTGTCTGGCAATCTGATGGACGAGTCTGGGTTTGGCAGGTTGCCAGGAGAACGGTACTTGCCTGACTGCATTGTGCCGTAAAGTTTGGTGGAGGGGGGATTATGGTGTGGGGTTGTTTTTCAGGGGTTGGGCTTCAGCATACCAAGACATTTTGGACAATTCCATGCTCCCAACTTTGTGGGAACAGTTTGGGAATGGCCCCTTCCTGTTCCAACATGACTGCGCACCAGTGCACAAAGCAAGATCCATAAAGACATGGATGAGTGAGTTTGGTGTGGAGGAACTTGACTGGCCTGCACAGAGTCCTGACCTCAACCCAATAGAACACTTTTGGGATGAATTAGAGCGGAGACTGCGAGCCAGGCCTTCTCATCCAACATCAGTGCCTAAACCTCACAATTTGTGCTTATTAAAGAATGGTCAAAAATTCCCATAAACACACTCCAAAACATTGTGGAAAGCCTTCCCAGAAGAGTTGAAGCTGTTAGAGCTGCAAAGGGAGGGCCAACTCCTTATTAAGCCCTACGGGTTAAGAATGGGATGTCAAGTTGATGTGCATGTAAAGGCAGGTGTATATATATATATTAGGGCTGTCAAGTGATTTAAATGTTTAACCTAATTACATGATGTGCCGATTAATTAAATGGTCATGAGTTGTTGTTTTTTTTGTTTTTTTAAGTTTCATCTGAATTGGTATTTAGCTATATTTACAGACCATTTATTGCAGCTCAGCGGTGGTATGAATGCATTTACGCTTCATTTACAATTGCATAAATAATGCAATGATTAATGGGTTTTAAATAGGTATTAAAGGGTTAGTTCACCCAAAAAAATTCTATCATCATTTACTCACCCTCATGTCGTTTTAAACCTGTATGACTTACTTTCTTCTGTGGAACATAAAAGAAGATGATTTTAAAAATGTCTCAGTATTTTTTTTTTTTCATACAATGGAAGTCAGTGGTAGCCAATAAGCTTGGTTACCAATATTATTCAAAATATCTTTTAGAATTTAAATTTTTGCTGAACTATATTTAATGTTTTTTTTTTTTTAATTATTATAGGAATGTGAATTCTTTTTTTTTATTTTTATAAAATGATACTCTAAAACTGCCAGTAGTGGTAAATGTTTATATGAGCAAGTCATTGATTCGTTCAATTCATGTTAAATCATTGGTTCACTTGATTCATTCATAATGTGGATTTATTCAGTAATGAAGCACCAACCGCTGTGTGTTGCTCGAAGACTCACAACAGTTGTGCTCTGGCTTTATAGGCAAAATTTCTGTTGACAGAATTGAGCAAAAACAGTTGTTGGAGAAAAAAAAAATTCACATTTGCCCCCGTGTGATATTGCGCTAGTTATTTGTGTGATATTGCTTAACTATATCATATGATATAATGAAAATAAGAGGGGGAAAAAACACATACAGGGGCGTTTTTGCTCCAATATTTTGAATGTTATGGGTATTCTAACTGCATTCTATAGGCTTCATCAATTAGTAAGTTGTTGCCCTGCATCATGTTCGTCACCAATCAACTGTATGAAATGTAAGATGACATGCGTAGGTCTGGAGCGGGGCAGGTGTGTATATATAATTCAGGATAATTGGGAAATTTTTTTTGCATTTTTTCTGCAAGAAGCAATATACCTGAATCATGAATCCTATATTTAATTCAACCCAATCTAGCTCTTCAGGAACAACATTTAGGCATATACTCTTAAGGTTTTCCTGAAGTGCCACAGCATCAGCTTATGCACATCATCCCAATATGGGAGAGATTTTGTGTTGGTGGTGTGTCATATTGAGTTTATTTAACGTGCTATACTAAAAGATGGGATGACAGAGCATCTTAAGCTTGTTTCCTCAGATCAGCTTTGATCTGCTCATAGACTCCTGCTGTTTGATTGACAGTCTGGTTTGCACTCCTAATGCAATCGCAGTATCATTACTGCATGATGTCCTTTGATGTTTGAGGGAGCTGACCAATCAAATAATCAATCATTATTCCTCGCCGTACACATTGTAAAATGAAGATTGTAGACAGTGCACTGAACTAGAAAAAATAAACATGTTGTAAATGCACTATAAACATGTTTATTAACAGTATTTTGCATTGGCTTTTATGCAACATGCAATAGACTACTAAAGCGAATTAGTCACCAAAATTTTTTGATAAATGATGTCAGACTGAATCCAGATTTACTGATTTAAGCAGTTTATAATTACATGTTTGGGTTTATGGAGGACTAGGAGTGCCACTTAAAAATAAAATCTATTGTAGGAATTCAACTATTTAATAATTCAAATACAAATCTAAATAAATACTCACTTTTTCACAAATTAAGACCGTTTAACTATTAATTTTGTTACATTTAATTAAATATGAATAAAACCATTTAAATGTTTATTAAAAAAATGTAATTTTATTTATTTAATAATTTAAACAGAAATGTAAATAAATATCTATGTCACAAATTAATAGACATTTAAAACAAACTAACAATTTAGTTTAAAATGTACAAAATTTTAACAATAAAATATATATTTTTTACATTTACATATAGATAAAACATGAATATGTCTATTTTTTTTGGTCAATTTTCTACTATTTTATTACACATTTAAACATGAATTAAACCGTTTTAAATGTGTATAAATCATTTAAAATTAACAAATAAAACATGAATTCAGTACTTTAAAATGTGTCTAATCTGTTGGTAAATAAACAACTAAATATTTATTATTTAAAAAATAATTATTAGAACATAATATTTATAATAATAAGTAATTTTTAAAATGCCAAGTAAATAAAGCATGAAATATTTTTTTATGATATCAGTTTTGATAACAAATTATTAATTTATTATTTCATTGTGATATTTAGCTAAATTTTAAAACAATTAAAACAAACTATTTTAAATGTCTATTAATGCGTGTTTTTAAATAAAATAAAATAAAATGTGTAGTTAAATACATATTTATGTAATTAAGTTTTTTATTGTTATATTAAGTAGATATTAAAATATGATTTAATGAACAAAATTCAAACAAAACTTTCACAATTGAATAAAATTGTTGTATTTACACATTTGAATGCATGAATTAAACAGTTTTTAAAAATGTCTATAATAAATATTAAAATTAACAAATAAAACATGTATTAAATAGTTTGAAAAATCTTGCTATAACAACACAGTTTTAAATGTCTATTAATTTGTCCATTTATGCATTTACCTCTTTATGTTTGAATTATTAAATTGATAATTTGTTTTTATGTTGAAGTGGCACTTTTAGTAAACTTCTCCATATGTATTCTGTTCTATGTAGAGTAATTATCATTTGGATGCCAATGTGATTCTTCTCATGTAAATTAAATGTCTTTGTGATCACTCAGGTTTGTAATAGTTCTTACTCCAGATAAATGTTTTATATTTTATGGGCATTTTATTTTCTGTATAGAGTTACAGTTACATGGCTTTGTGTTGTGTTGCAAGCCTGCTGTTGTAGTTCTGCTACTGTGTCGCTTAAACAGGTTTAATGGAAACCCTCTGCACTTCTGGAGTTTGCTGGATTTTCTTAATAAAAATAACAACAACAACAATAAAAAAAAAAAACTGTTTGCCCACTTTCAAGTTTGCAGAGATTCCAGCTTCCGGCAAAAGTCGGCTGCATAACATCCGTGCTGTTTACAGATGAGATGACTCACTGTTGAGACACTGAGAGCGTTTTGAGCTGTCGTCACTGAATCTGATTTATACATACGTGTAATACAGCATCACGTTATGATGCGACACCCTAAACAATGATATCTGAGTCGATGCAAGTGCTCTTCAGCGCAAACTCGTTCGAGTGAGCTCGTCAGAACCGCGCTGGCTTATGGCTGTGTTGGGTGACAGAATGAAACTCTTAAATGGCCTTTCAATCCACCAGGGACTCTCTCTCTCTCCCCTAGTCGCGGCCTCCCCGACGTCATCCTGATGTATGAGTCTCCTCATCCTTCATGGCAGGCAGGCAGTACACTCAGTTAGTGATGGGACGCTGCGATACAGCCAATAGACACTGGTGCTGGATCTGGTCAGCCGAGGCATAAATCAAAATGAAGGCATTGAGATTTGGGATTATTTGCGCCTTTTCAAACATATATGAGATGGAGTCTATAAATTCTTGTTGCACGAGAGGTGAATAAAAGGTGAAATAGAATGTTTTTTTGTGTGTGTGTGTGTGTACTAGTTTGTGATGTCAGCTTTGAAACAATATGCCAGTGTAGTAAACCACTTGTCATGTATTTCAAACTTCTTTTTACACTAAGTGAAGAATGAAAATGAACTTCACCAGGACTATATTGTGGCCTTTAACTAAGTCTTTTACTTCATTGATCTTACTGTGATTTTTTTTGCTTTAAAGTGTTAGTCACAGTTAGTCGCTCGCCGCCACATCTGACCCTCTGTTTTAAAGCCCTAGGTTGAACTGTTTCTCTGACGCAAAATATATTCCTAAAGCGTTCTCTGTTTCCTGCCACCCTTCAAGCGCTTCTCTCACAGGTCAGCACATGGACATGAGAAGATCAGTTATACAAGACGTGATGATGGACGTGAAAGCTAATAAAAAGGGCATTTAACTGACTTGTGGGGTCAACAATTTTGTGTTGAGTAAATGTATTGATTTTCCAATTACATTTTTTCACTTGATTCGATTGAATCTTATCATATGCCTTTTTTTCACTAGATGCATTATATGCCATTAAATACCAGTTACTACAGTGATTGTTCAGTGATTGAAATATGTAAATATAATTTATTGTTATTATTAAAATGATTATAATTGTTGTTGTTTAATAGAATAATAATAAAAATAATAATAATTTCTTAATAATAATAACATTTATTGTTGTGTTGTTGTTGTTGTTATTGTTATTATTGTTATTATTATTATAAATTCTATCTCTAATACTACTACTAATACAAATATTAATAAAATAAAATTTATTTAATTTTTTCAATTTAATTAAAAAAATCTGAAAACTCTTTGAAAGCGGTACTAATTGACTTTTTTTATGAATTAATCAAATACATTTAGATAGCAACCAATACCAGTAGTAACCATGTTATATATGTATGTGATATATATATATCAGCGATCAGGCATAACATAATAACCACCTTCCTAATATTGTATTGGTCCTTTTTGCTGCCAAAACATCCCTGACCTGTTGAGGCATGGACTCCACTAGACCCCTGAAGGTGTGCTATGGTATCTGGCACCAAGATGTTAGTAGCAGATCCTTTAAGTCCTATAAGTTGCGAGGTGGGGTCTCCATAGATCTGTGGGCACTTTCTGCGGTATACAGGGGTCAGCATGGGCACCCTGACTGGTCTGCGGCTATGCAGCCCCATATACAACAAACTGTGATGCACTGTGTATTCTGACACCTTTCTATCAGAACCAGCATTAACTTCTTGAGAAATTTGAGCTACGAGCTGTCTGTTTGATTGGACTACACAGGCCAGCCTTTGCTCCCTACGTGCATCAATGAGCCTTGGCCACCCATGACCCTGTCGCCGGTTCACCACTGTTCCTTCCTTGGACCACTTTTGATAGATACTGACCACTGCAGACCGGGAACACCCCACAAGAGCTGCAGTTTTGGAGATGCTCTGACCCAGTTGTCTAGCCATCACAATTTGGCCCTTGTCAAACTCGCTCAAATCCTTATGCATGCCCACATGTGTGTGTGTGTGTGTGTGTGTATGTATATGTATATATATATATATAATAGCTTACTATAGACACTTGATCAGCTTTTGAATAAATTTTTGATATAATTGAATTTATTTTGAATCAAGTCGACACTTAAACAGATTCTAATTGAATATGTAAATCGGTTAAAATACCTTCTCATTATATTATATTTTGTGGCTACTTCATTGGGACTTTTCATTGGGAGTCAAATGTATGTTTCCTCCTTCAAGTGAAGGATCACCTTATTTGGCCTGGTTTTCTAAGGCATTTGATGGCATTCAATCCATTACGGTTCACCTACGATGTGATGAATCATTGATTTAATCACTCAGAAGAAGCACAGCAATATATAGCCATGATTGAAGGGCCGCTTCCTGCATCATGTTCAAAAACGCAATGCCTCATGTTTGCTGGCCGTATCGGATCCCCTGGGTCGTCCGATATAGGCTCGTTCACTTCAGAGCACCCGTATCTCACATATCCCTTCACCTCTACTCACTCTGGGAGCTGTTTACCTCCATTTAAACATTAGTGATTCAGTGCACAGAGCGGCACTGGGCTTCAAGGTTGGACTGACCGCAGATTAGAGGGAACACGACCCCCCCCACATCACCGAGTGTCAGTGAGGCTGCAGGCGATTACAGGCAAATTTCAACCCTTCAGCCCTGGCACTCATCAACCCCTCAAACGCATTCACAGATGGTACATAAGGGCAGGGCCTCGTGTCAGCCTTCACCCAACTTCAACCCGCGGAGAGTCATTTGCGATGACTGGAAATATATTTGAACACTTGATTCTTTCATTAGTTTGCCTGCTTATATTTTACACCTTGAACTTTTCAAATATCTCTGCTGTTTGGTGTGGCAGTACTTTTTTTATTCTTTGATGTTTGGTCTGTTGTTGACTCAGATTAACTACTAACAAATATATTTGCAAAGAAGTGACATTTTAGCCCCGCCCTCTCAAACTCACGCCATTGGTTGAGTCAATCTTATTGTTTCAGGCTGCTCTATAGATTTATATCGTGACAAAAGTCTTTGATAAAAATTAACTATATATTAAGACTATATATTAATAATAAATTAATACAAATATTTATTATAATACCATATATTAGTATATTATTTCTATATTTATATCATAAATTGTTTACTATATTATAACTAAAGTATTTATATGACATAAATTACTGAAAAAAATATAATAAAGATATAGTTAATTATATATTTTAATATTATATTATACTTTTTCTTAATATTTATTTATATATAATTTATATATGTATATGCATACTTGGATCTATCAGTATACGTTCCTCAGCAGAAAGCAATGTTTTTGTTCTGTTTTTTTTTTAACATAATAAAAGCAGTTGCCAACTAAGCACTGGATAATTAACTATAGCATGTGGACTTTCATGGCTTATAGTTTTTATGCAGTTTTTCTCTTAATGGCAAATAGAGAAAAGAGTTTGTTTGGTTTAGATTTATGTTGCTGCATCACAAATCATTATTATGAATATGGTTTCTGCATGCTGTTGTTGATATGATTCTTGTCTAAGGCTTGTCTGAGTATGTCTGGAGCATCAGTTGTTGTCAGGGCTTTGTTTAGCAGGTGGGAATGTCATTCGCAATCCAAGTGCTCCAAAGAGATGCTGTTGACGATTTCTAAGCAGAGAATTCCTGAGGAGATGAATCGAGACAGCAAGAGGCTGAGAATGAGCTGCCATGGTTGATAACTATGGAGTAAAGCTATAGCAGTGCTCTGAGAGGCAGAGGTACCTTTTGTATCCTTGCAGTTGATCGGCTTTGACAGGGAATTTGAACAGGATGGCGATGCCTCAGTAAGTGTGAAACAGTCCCACCTGAAAGATTGTTTCACATGGAGATGGTTTCATGGGAAGATGAAGCTGATATAAGGAGGTAATCAAGCAGACAAATGAAAACAGGTAAAGCTGGACACAATTTTCTCTCATCAGTTCTCACAATCACATCAGCCATAATCGCATGAGAGAGAGAGAGATAGAGAGATAGAGAGAGTGATATATACTAAGCCAGTTTCTATGCCCTGTTATAATCAGATTTACCCCATGGATGTATTTAATCAGGGCTCTTCAGGTAGTCATCTGAACAGATGTATTAGCTGGGACAGATCAGCAGCACCAAATGAAAATGGAGATGAAATAAACAGAAAATATTTACGGTCTTCAAAAAGGTTTTTTTTAACACTATATATATATATATATATATATATATATATATATCATGTATGTTTAAGCCGAGAACTGTACATTGATGCACATGAAAATCAGTAATGCTTCTGTTTAATTTCCTCAGCGTCATGTTCAGGCCTTTGTCAGCATACAGACGCAAGTATTTGCGTTGAGCGCACACATTTGAATTGACTCTGTCAGCGATTATATTCCCTGGACATATAAAACCGCATTGTCAGAACCCTTAGATCACATCTCCATGGAGGCCTGTAAATTTTTTAGATGATTTACATATTTGTAATGTCATATGGATAGATAGGTACATATGGAACTGGTGAATTTAGTTACGGTGATGGATCTATGTTAAACAAATTCTAAACTTAACTTGTCAAAAGTTTTGATCTTTGAACTAAACATCCATCCATTTATTTTCTGTAAAAAAAATAGTTGTGCTTCCCTGCACAAAATTTGCTGTCAATGCTAGTAAATGTGTAAGTGTTGCTATGTGGTTACTAATGTGTTTTTAGTACATTACTGCAGTATGTGGCTGCTAGGTTCTTTATAATTATATTAAAATGGTACAATGTGAGACATTTAAAAAAAAGGCCTCTTGGTTTGTACAGATTATGCACAAAATATCTTCTTAGCATTAGGCCGTCATCTCAGGGGAGCCACTGAATTTGTAAAAGGATTCACAGGTACTAAATTTAGGCCTATCGCTGCTGAAATGATGTTCAGGTGAATATCCTTGAATATTTAAATGATCTAGACTACAATGTGCCATTCCTGTCTGCATATTACATAAGCTGTGTGTGATGCACTTGTCTCTCATTTCCCAATCTCTCTCACAAAAAAATATTAGTGTTGTCTTGCTTTCATAATTCAGCTGTATCTTGGCCTCTCCGAGCAGCACATATGGTCTGTCATTTTAGCCCTAAAATCAAAATGGACTTTTCTTGTTTAAAGAGTTTGCACTAGCTGGGAAATACACTCCAGTAGCCTTTGATTTCCAGGTAATGCATATCTGTCATCTGAATCTGAAATAAGCTCTCTTTTCTTTATGGTGGAAATGTGTTAAGTGTGCCCGAAAAATCAGACAGATATAGGCAAATGCTTTTATCTGCACTGGCTTGAAAGCTTTCCATTTTATATAAGCAAATACATAAAAGCTAAAAATCTGTCTGGACTGATTTAAAAAATCTGTTTCAGCCGGAGACATGGCCCAGCGGGTACAGCATGTGCTGCTTGTGTGGCCGATTGGAGTTCAAAAGCTCTATCATACACCCGGCGCAATGCGACGCCAGGTGTGACACAAGTGTTTTTTGCTAGTTTCAGCCAGACGCAGTTATCATTTTCACGTCCAGCACCACGTTGTTTAAATAGCAAATGCACAAATGCCCATCTGTTTGCCCATGGGCGTGCTGGTCTGAAAACGAGGTGTGTTCAGGTGCACTGTTGGCGCGTTGCTATTTTGAGGCAACTGAAATCGACTGCGCCATTGACCAAACCTGGTCTAAAGTCAATAGCACAGTATTTTTTGTTATTTAAAGGGCACGTTAGTAATATGCACCTATAGGCGGGTGCACAACACGCATACACTCTGCTTATTACAAACACGGCAGAAGCAGCAGCACACACATTTTTTAAAAAATTAAAAATAAAAGGATTCTGCTCTGGAGAAGCGTTCAGTCTTTCCGCTCGCAAATTCCGCCATGTAAATAGCAAATCCACCATGGTGCAAGCACAACTGGCTTTTAAAGGGAATGGGAGATGCGACTCTGATTGGTTTATTGCACGTTATGCCCAAAACACACCCATTACTTATTAAGAGACTAGGTAAAACCCTTCTAGACCATGCGCCTGGCGCGCTGACCGTTTCTTTCCGTTGCTAAACTAGCAAAAGTGGATTCGGACACGCCCCAAGTGTACCTGCACCATGCGCTTCAGATCAGATCGTTAAAATAGGGCCCTAAATGTGGCTCTTGTAATTGCCTGATCCTGAAAACAAAATCAATTTAAACCAGTATATTAGCGACATCCAATAGCCAAATAGAAGCTAGGTAATCCTTTGCGACTTGCTCGCACTGTCATTTTCCATCAAAAAGAAGACTGATTTAGCTTGCTTTCAATTTTATTTTAAATCGAAAGATTTTTTATATTAAAAATGGCTTTATTTTTTTGTATGTGTCTAGTTATGTTTGGAGATATTATGGAAATTATAATGAAAATTATGTGTGGCCATGTATAACATTTGTTCCTGACAGTTTGATTCATTGTGATGGAGTCAGTTTAGCAATTATATGGCAATAATAGCCAGAATGATGTCTGATTGGACCATTGTTGTTATATGTGAATGATAATGCTTTATCTCAGCAGACAGTTTAGCTGCTGTATGACTGACCGAATCTCTGCAGTCCTGTTATTTTAGTTACTAGTGTCTGGCTAACAGTTTTCTTATATTGTATGAGTTTTATCTGGCCTTTGAATCCAAACCTTGTTGGGACAATTGAGTTGGGACAACTTTGCTGTTCTATGAACCTTAGTCAGGTTAGGTGCCATATTGAATTTAACACCGATGAAAACGACTTAAGCTGCGTCCCAAATCAGAGGCTACACCCTTCGAAGGTTGAATGCATCACAAAGGCTCCTGCAAATGTGGCCTACAAATGCTTCTTTTATTTCCCAGGCCACGAAGGACAGAACGAGTGGATTCTTCTCAGCCTAGATGCGTTTTGTATAGTTTATTCTCTTTATTATGTACATAAATGGGCCAAGGTGAACATATTTAGACAAGTTGTGAACCCTGTTTTGTTTTCAGACAGTTGAATATAACTTTCAAAAAAAGTCCAGGACAAACATTACTGCCGCTCTTCAACAGCAGCTTTCCCAGTTGCTGGGCGACAAGAACAATCCTCCGTTAGCTAGACCGTCCCATTTAACAATGCTCGGTTCACCTTTGATGACTTTGAATGCATGGTTTTTGAAATCTGTGTCCTTCAAAGGGTGCAGGCTTTTCAGTCCGGTTCAACCTTAATTTTATGAAGTGACGAGAATACATTTTGTGCACAAAAAACAAACAAAAATAACAACTTTATTCAACCATTTCTTCATGTCTGTGTCAGTCTCCTAGGCAGTAGGAGTAAAAGTAAAATCAAATCTTGTTATTAATCACCCACTTGATTAATCTTAAATTGTCCTTTTGAATTTCCAGAATTAATAAGAATGCTAAATTAAATTAGGCTACCCTAATCTTGAATGCATTGCAATTTTTCCACAGAAACATGAAATGGCTTTTCTGAATGAGTCAGCTTCATATTTTAATGGCTCATGTGTTGTCTGTTTCACCTGATCATTGGTCGTTGCTTTGGCATGATGGGAAGGTTATTAAAGCAGCTTGTAAAAGCAAACAGCAGGGATGGACTATTTCTTACGTGGTGAAGTTCACAAGCCAAAAGCTTGATGTGTTTATTTTTTTCCCCTTCAGAGTGAGAGTTTTGTGAAATCAGAGATGATTTGTTTGAGAGCTCAAGGGACTGGATTATGATATCGTTGCTAAGTATGTGTCTTGCAAATCCCCAGTGCCTGATTTCTTAAGAATGTTTGATTACCCTCAGAAGACTCAGCCTCAGTTAATGCATTAATTATGCGCCAAATTTACATAAACAGTCAATATGGAAGAATTTTCAGAGTTACTTTATTGCTTGGTGATTTTTTTGACCTGACTGTTTGTCATTATTAGTTTTAAAAAGCTGCTCCTTTCAAAAAAGTACCAGAACGTACCATGGTATTACCTATATATATTTGGGGTCATTAAGATTTTTTTTATGTCCACCAAGCTGCATTTATTTGAACAAAAATATATTCATTTTTAAAAAATAATATATTTTAAAGTGTAATTTATTCATTCAGTGTCGCATGATTCTTCAGAAATCATTCTAATATGCTGATTTGCTGCTCAAGAAACATTTCATACCAATGTTGAAAACAGTTGTGCCGCTTAATAATATTTTTATGGAAACTGACAATTTTTTTCTGGATTCTTTGATGAATCAAAAGCTTAAAAGAAAAGCATTTATTTGAAAATCTTTTGTAATATAAACATCTTTATTGTCACACTTGATCAATTTAATGCTTCTTACTGACTTCAATTTAAACGTAATTTTTATTATATTTTACATCTTGCATTAAAAATATGCAAATATTTGCAAATATGCATATATTATATTCCCTATGTACAATGCATATTTTCAGCTCTTTTGCTGGAATTCTGCACTGTCCTATTTAAATAAACCAATAAATAAAATTTAGCTACTTGGCTAAATACCATGGTATATTATTATGATAGTCTTTTACCAGCATTCTGACAGATGTGATAAAGTATGTTGTTTTGTCTGCAGGCACGACGAGACAGCCCAAAGAGGGGGAGGTCCCAGGTGTGGACTACAACTTTGTGAGCGTTGAGCGGTTTATGGAATTAGAGAAAAGTGGGGCCTTGTTAGAAAGTGGAACGTACGAAGGTAAGTCAAATTCACTGTTAAACCTCCCACATATCCATAAATCATTACCTCTTGAAATAAAGCTTATGCCACACCTGTTACACCATAGCAGCCTAGGAATATACATTTTCTTAAATTTTCCTGATGTTACCGCAAGAAAGAGCGTGCATGTCTTTGACATTGAGCAAAGGTATTCAGAACTAGTGCAGTTTGGTCTCTTGAGGACTGACTGAGGTGTGTGGACTACTTTTAGATGCAGGTTTCTTTTCTCTTTGTGAGGAGAGGAAATCCTTTCCATGATTTTGTGAGGCAAAGCATCATAACAATAAATATATAAACATAGATGCCTCATTATTGGTTGTTTCTATGAGTCGCTATACGTAAGCCGTCTGCCATATTGGAACGGTAAAAACACTGGTCTGTGAACGCTCGAGAGCAATTTGACTAAGTGTCTGTAATATTGGAACCCTGTAATATTGATTTAATACATATAAAAACACAAACCAACACATTTTCACCTGTGAAGGGTTATCCCATTTCTTCGGGAATTTAAATCTGTGCAATGTTGTTAATCATTGATTCTTGATTCTTGAGTGACGACACGCTGACCGTTCCAAGATGGCGGGTGCAATGCATGAACTAATGTAAACAAATACAACTTTTGATTTTAATAATGTATTAGTAAATGTTGAAATTAAAGGCACAATATGTAAGATTTTTGGATTAAAATATCCAAAAAACACTAGAACAAAGTTATTTAAATATTTGTGAAATATTTGAATATATTTTGTTGACTTGTGTACTTGCATTATCCCAAATGTTTCCAAGAATGTTTAAATCCAGAGAAATAAGCAATTTTAACCAGGACACGGACTGAGTCCGTATGTCGCCTATCAATGACATCATACCCGCGTTACCCTCGATATCCGGCTTTATTTTGTAGAAACCATGGAAACACCAAAGACGCTTTAATATTTCATGTGTTTTATTAGACAGGTGAGCAACTGTTTGGATACATTCACTGACAGAAAACGAATCATTGTTATATAGCTCAACACAGTTAGTCTTATTGTTTAAATCTCGCTTTACCTTGTTTTACCATGCCTAATATTGATCTAGCTTACTGCAGTGTGCAACAAGTGTCTCTTAGAAGCCACCGAGTGAAAGCACAGAGAAGCATTACGTAACTTTCAACATACTCAAATAATGAATATAATATGATGAAACAGTGCTGCATTACCCCACATACGCATGACCGGGAGAAGCAGAAGCGGTCATCTGCAGCATAATAAAAGCTCTGTGAAATCATGACGTCATCAAGCTACGCCTTTGTTTTGAAAAAGTGATCTCTAGCGGCAAAAAAATACATATTGTTGCTTTAACATTAATTTAGATTAATAAATGCTGTAGATGTATTGTTCATTCTTAGTTCATGTTAACTATCCCCATTGTTGAATGAAATCAAATTTATTAGCTTATTAGTTATTAACTTTGAGATCATCTTTATGCTAAAATTGTCATGCTAAAATCTTGTTAAACTGTTTTCAACATTGATAATAATAAGAAATGTTTCTTGAGCAGCAAATCAGCCTATTAGAATGATTTCTGAAGGATCATGTGACACTGGAGACTGGAGTGGAGACCATCACAGATATAAATTACACTTTAATTATTATATATAAATGAAATGTATAAATTATAATTAATTCACCTCAACACACAAAAAACTTCAGCACAACTGTGGGTATATTGATTTTGTAGGTTTCATGTGGTCTTGATTATGCTGATCTCAGGTCACCCACTCTCAGTCTATGATTCTGGCTCAAAGGCTGTAATGTAAATTAATCTATGAACTTCACCTCTTCTGTTTCTGTCCCTTATGACCTGCAAATGAATTCATAAAGCCTGTACCGTGCCCACACAGGAGCTCAGTTTTTAATCATTAAACAGATTTCCCCGGATACACATGATTTCTTTTCAATCTCGAATGAAACGATTGAGTCGCCAGTGAACAAAGGTGCTGTAATGGCAAACATCACACAGAAATAAAATAACTCCAGCAAAGTTCATGAAAAAACATGATTGAAAAGTTACTTGAAAAGTCAAACTTCACCTTTTTGCATGCCAAGTAGCTGTGGAAGCATTTTTAAGTCCCAAACATGTGTTTTTGTTGTTGATTCTAGATAACTTCTATGGCACGCCAAAGCCTCCTGCCGAACCCACGCCGATGCTGTTTAATGTGACGGACCAACTCTTGCCCGGTGCCCGACCCAGTGCAGAGGGAAAAAGGAAGAGAAACAAGTCTGTTAGCAACATGGAGAAGGACAGCATTGAGCCACCAGAAGAGGAGGAGGAAGAGAGCCCCATTGTCAATGGCAACGGCATCGCCATCACACCAGGTTACAACCTACCACTTTTACCGAGATAGTTTAGAATGACCCAACTCCCAACCAAGTCTATTATGAATGTGGGCTTCATAGTTAGTGCGACTCGTTTCTAATGAAAGACTGTTGTTTGTAACTCCAAAATGAGCTTTTGAATCATACTGAGCCATTGAGGCACTTTTTTGTAGGGCTGGTGGAATGTAAAAAAAATAGGGCTGGTGGAATTTTTTCATAGTTGTTTTACTAAATGAGCACAAGCTAAAATTTACTCGTTCACGCATTTATACATACCAATATAGCAATATATTATAAAAGTAATTAATTTTGTTTATGTGGAAGAAATAGCAATATTTATATTTTAATAAAACATTGTAATATATGGAAAATGCCATATACATACAGTACATGTCTGTTAACATTTCAGATGCAGATCTTTGAATCAGCATTTTGATTTGATTCACTGAAATTCGTTGAAATGTGTCCTAACTTCTCTAGACGGCTTCCTTTAAAGAATTTGAGGGACTTAGACAATCAATTTCTTGTTGGCGCCAATAGCCCAGTGGTTAGCGTGCTGACATATAGCGCAGCTGTGCCTCTGGCAACCTGAGTTCGATTCCTAGCTTGAGGTCCTTTTCTGATCCTGTTCCCACCTCTCTCCACCCCTCAAAATCTCTACTATCCTATTCAATAAAAGGCAAAAAAAAAGGCCAAAAAGACAATCAATTTCTCCTTGTTCCATTGTTAAAAAAAAAGAGAGAAAGAAGTACAATTTAGCATACTTTTAAAAACAGTACTTATCAAGGAAATCATATAGCTACTTTATAAGAATACAACTAAGTGTGAAGTGAGTGTAATGTTTTTGGACACTAAATTGCATGTAATTGCTATTAAATGAAATTGTATTATAGCTAAAATGTATATTAAATGCAATCAGCTGAACTTCAGTGTTTTTTCAAAGTACATATTATATGTAATTCTAAATTACTTCTATTGTCTTTAAAGTATAGTTAAAGTGTACTGCAGAATGTACATTTATGGTAACCTAAAATATAATTTAAAGGTGCAGTGTGTAGTATTTATGAGGATCTCAGAAATGCAATATAATATACATAACTATGTTTTCAGTGGTGTATAAAGACCTTAAATTATGAACTGTTATGTTTTTATTATCTTAGAATGAGCCATTTCTATCTACGTACACTGCGGTTCCCCTTACAGTGAAGTCACCATTTTGCTCCGCCATGTTTCTACAGTAGCCCTAAACAGACAAACTGCTCTACAGAGCGCTAGTCACTCTCTACTTTCTCAGATGACATTTTTGTCATGTGTCGGCCACCGTAGCTTCTCTATGTCTTTTGAAAGGGAGGGGTGAGCGGTAGACAGTTGCAATTCACAACCTCTGCTAGATGCTGTAATTTACACTGTGCACCTTTAATGTCATTTCTATTGAAACTTTTATGTAATGTATTTAAATTAGGGCTGTCAATAGATATTTTTTTTTAATCGTGATTAATCGCACCCTTTTGTGTGAAATTAAGCATACACCATTTGCTTTGTTTTAGCATGTTAATTTTTTCATCATTTGCAATATCTAGAAAAGTAAACCATCTAAATTGAAGGGTGATCCTCACAAAACAGTATTTTCATTTTTCA
This sequence comes from Rhinogobio ventralis, assembly GCA_039654625.1. Taxonomy (NCBI): domain Eukaryota; kingdom Metazoa; phylum Chordata; class Actinopteri; order Cypriniformes; family Gobionidae; genus Rhinogobio; species Rhinogobio ventralis. Next base: position 16,204,187 of record CM077216.1, on the reverse strand, counting down.
AGGTAAATTTAGGTGTCTTTCCAAAAAAGGACATTTGGAGACTCCAAAAGGACACTAAATAACCAAATAATATAAGGAGTCCATAATTCATAAATGTATGCACCCCAAAGCACCCATTAAATAAACATTACAGAAAAAGACTTTTCACACTTCATAGTATGTATAGTTTGTGTACAGTCAAACAGCAAAGTGTGATACTGAACAGAACCTCATGGAGATGCCAAAAAAAAACCCTAAACCAACCGCCTTGACCTAACTGCATATACCGTACACGGATATATTCAGAATTGCTAAACACAGCAACACACATATGACAAATCAAATATGTGTGGAAACAACGTAAATGTACTGAAATTTGTATGTGCATAAATACACTGTGAGGTCAGTGCATAGAGAGCACACATACATGGTTTGTTTGCACATCAATATAACGGACTCACGCCTGCTTACTGTATGATTCCTGTAAGCCACAGAAATTGTCTTTACCTTGATTGCAGTCCTCATCTGTCAAAACTTTACTAGCAAAACGCTGGTTTACTTTATCCAGCCGAGAAATATAGTTTGCTTACCATCTGGCCATACAGCGGTGGCATGTTTTCACGTTCCGTTCAGTCTGTATTTCACACAGCGTGATGTGTGAGAGCTCGCACTCTTTTCATGTTTTAAAGCGAAATACACGAGTGAATAATTCACTGAAAACGCAACACGAGTCTCTATTCTTTCTGCCATCTCTGATGTAATCCGCCAGGTTTTCTTTACATTCGTGCTGTTTTGGACTGATTCTCTTCTGATTGGAGTGGGATTGGATAAAAAAATTATGCATTGTGACTCATTAGGATACTTCACTATTATAACATGTCTTAATTTAATAAATGCAATAAATGTGTTAGTGGTGTTAAAAATTAAATGTTAATATGAGTTGACTTTGACAGTCCTAATCATTACTTGTTTGTTTTATGTAACTGTATCTCTTTGTACTATCCTTTATAATAATCTACTGTCAAATAAGTCTCTCAGTCAGAAGGTCACGCTTGACACTGATTCATTTTGTTTTCCTCCCAGAATCGAGTGAACATGAGGACAAGAGCACCGACGCTTCTGGAGACGTGCCCGTCCAGCCATGCCTACCTGAAACCCCCACCCTCACCGCCACAGATGCCCAGGAGGAAGAAGTAGACGTCCCCAAGTCCCCACAAGACTCCCAGGAGAACGACGAACTGGGCCCTTTGCCAGACAACTGGGAGATGGCCTACACTGAAAAAGGAGAAGTTTACTTCATAGAGTGAGTGAAGTGCACTTCAAAGCACACTTCATAATGAAAGAGGTGTGAACATATGGAGCACTACCTGTTGCAGTGTCCTCTTTTACAGATTGTTACGTATGTCTGAATTATTTATGTGTGCCGTATTGAGCTCACTCAGTTTATTGCAGTTCAGTTGACTGCGTTTGGAAATGATTTGCTGGACTTCAGACACAGTTGGGTTGGAAATGTAGCTAAAATCAGCAGCGCCTAGGGGTGTACGCACTTTGCCTATCATGAACGCTCCGACAGACCTGAGAAACACTTTCCTTGTGGAAATTTCAGCAGTGTCCCGTATTTCTGTCGACTGAACCAGCGATGCCAATCATTCGTGAATGAATCATTCTTTTCAGTCGTTTCTTTCTTTTTCTTTGAATATGGCCAAAACAATCTGAATCGATTCACACGTGTCTTTCACTGAATCATCTGAAGCGGTTTCTCAGTCAGTAAAACAAAGAGACAACACCAAGATAGGCTACTTAAGAACACTGAGAACAAACAGCGCTGGATGAAGTGGATATTTTGAGACAAAAAGCTACTTTTGAGAGGTAACTTCAGCTACTGCTGTGTCATGTCAATAAGCGGCCATTCACACCTAAAGTTTTGTGTGTGTCTGCGCTGTTTTCCTATGTGGACATGCGCTAGATGGATGTCTTTTGACCATTTTTTCGTATTTTGAAATGTATAAAACGTGTTTAGGTGTACAGTCGTTCGCGCTGATATTTTGATCTGAAGAGAGTCAAGTCTTATAGGCTACATTCACTACAAACCAGTCCAAATCTGATTATTTGTGTATCCGATTGGAATCTGATCTAAAATTATTTGCTGTCCACATTGTGTATTGCATCCGATGTGTCCAATGCCGCTCTTTCGTTTTCTGGAATATCTGCGTTGGTTTCTATGGAAGTGACGTTGTGTTGGTAGGTATATGCCAAAAACAACTGCAACATGGAGGGGTTTGCAATACAGATGTTGTTTTATTTACAACATGACATTGTGTAGCCACCGCTCTAGAATACTTCGTCTTCTGAGACAGCGACAGAAACATATGAGGCTGGTATCTGTGCTGCCGTCTCCGCCAATCTCAAAACATTTCTCTGTTATATTGTTAGACAAGGTTATAACATCCTTGTTTCTGCAGTTACTTTTAGCATGTTTCCTATAACAACTTCTGACATTCTGGTGAAAAAGTCACATAAACCATGCAAAATCCGATCAGAGCAGTTAGACTGAAACGGATTTTCAGAAATGTGGATGAATTGGATTTTTAAACCATATATGAATGTAGCTCGAAACGGATTTGTAAAGATAATTTGTAAAGATTTTTTTTTTTTTGCCGTTCACACTTGCTAAATCTGATTGGATTTCAGTTGGATATGCACAAAAATCGGTTTTGATTTGACAATCATGCTAAACAGAGGCTACTAGAAAATGAAAACTTCTCTCAAAGTTGAATTTTTAACATGAGCATATATTGAATTTTGATGATATAATGAGCATGAATTGAACTATTTAGGGCTATTTTTGCCACAAAAAAAGTACCCTCAGATGAAATCCTGCAGGCGATGCTGGATTAAATTATATATTTTAATGTTATGTTATGTTAATTATATCTTTTGAAGGAATTCAATTTGAGTGCTTGCCTCTGAAATGAGTATTTATTTATTTATTAATTTTAATTATTCATTAATAAATTAATTCTATATTTATTTTTATATTCAATATTAATTTTATTTTAATTGTATTTATTAATTTAATATATTTAATAAATATAAATTATATAATTATATAAATATTAATTATAAATTAATATTTTCTTACATTTTTCATTATTACAACTAAACACCAATCATAGTCGATTCGATTTAAAATGTTTAATGCTAGATGGAGGAAATAGCAAAAATGTATTGTTTTCATTTATATAAACCAAAATAATACAATAATTAGTCATAAAAAGCAGTATTTATTATTTATTAAGAACACATTTTAAAAGATATAAAATGCTGCACGTGGACTTCCATGAACTTTTTAGTGATGATGCAAACCAATCATTGACTCTATTGAAACTGACAACTTTTTCAAACTTTTCTAACTCGAAGAAATTAAAATCTGAAATACTATAGAACATCCGTTTTATCACTCTTTAACCCACTCTGAATAAATACTATTTTATTTTATTATTTTCTTTGATTTAAATCATGAATTTCATGACAGTATTTTAAAATAACATGAATATTCAGTATCACTTAGCGTTAGTACATGGTATAATTTCAATTACCATCATGAATCATCATGATGATGAATGGATCACCATAAAACTGAATCTGCCAGAGTAACAGAGGGAACAACAGTCTTAAGAGTGAGAGAAAGATGTTCCCCTCCCTCCATCTGTCCTTAATGAGAAACGAGGGACTTATTAAAACTATTGATTGTCATTGTTTTAACTGGAAAACCCCCAACCACTGTGACTGAGGCCTTCTGGGATATCTAGTCTAGAATATTTTACATTTCAAAGTGAGGCTTGTACCAACATTTGGCTGACATAATTTGGATTTGAATATTGGTAACTAAACTCTATCATATGTACTAGTAATTGTTACAAAATTCTTTTCTTTTCAGTCACAATACCAAAACGACGTCATGGCTCGACCCTCGACTAGCGAAGAAAGCCAAGCCCCCAGAGGAATGTGAGGAAGATGGTGAGTGCACTGGTGTTTTAACGTGTGTGTGAGTATCTTTCTCCTTTTTACGCTCGGAGAAATTTGATGTCGTGACCTCTACTTGTAATTTAACCCCCTGGAGACATACACGTGAGAGAGTGTAACATGAATTTCCATTTTGTGCGTTTGTTCACAATGTCAGGACACGCTCAGATTGTGCTCTGGTTTCATGAAACATCCAGAAAGATAAACTCTACTAGCTCATGATGTTTACACACTGTGTTTATGAATGACTGGATGGATTGGATAAAAAGAAAGTTCATTCAACATTGATGCATCAGTTTATCTCTTCAATTGCTGTTCTTTTTTTGTTCATTTATAAAGCCACCCATCTTTAGAGCCATTATTCATTCATTCATCCATTAAGCCATTTATCATCTATTCATTTGCGTGTTGATTAATTTGTGTATTTGTTTGTCTGTCCATCATCCACCCATCCATCTATCCATCCATCCATCCAACCGTTTGTTAGTTCATTCATCCATTAAGCCATTTATCATCTATTAATTTGCGTGTTGATTAATTTGTGTATTTGTTTGTCTGTCCATCATCCACCCATCCATCCATCCATCTATCCATCCAACCGTTTGTTAGTTCATTCATCCATTAAGCCATTTATCATCTATTAATTTGCATATTAATTTGTGCGTTTGTTTATCCATCCATCCATCTATCCTTTCTCCATTTGTTTGTTCATTCATTCATCCATTAAGCCATCTATCCTCTATTCAATCATTTGTTTGCTCATCCATCCATCTGTCCATCCAACCGTTTGTTAGTTAATTCATCCATTAAGCCATTTATCATCTATTCATTTGCGTGTTGATTAATTTGTGTATTTGTTTGTCTGTCCATCATCCAAACCACCCACCCACCCATCCATCCATCCATCCATCCATCCATCCATCCAACCGTTTGTTAGTTCATTCATCCATTAAGCCATTTATCATTTATTAATTTGCGTATTAATTTGTGCATTTGTTTATCCATCCATCTATCCTTTCTCCATTTGTTTGTTCATTCATTCATCCATTAAGCCATCTATCCTCTATTCAATCATTCGTTTGCTCAGTGATTCATTTGTTTGTTTGCTCATCCATCCATCCAACCGTTTGTTAGTTAATTAATCCATTAAGCCATTTATCCTCTATTCATTTGCGTGTTGAATCATTTGCGTGTTTGTCATCCATCCATCCATCCATCCATCTATCATCCATCCATCTATCCTTTCTCCATTTGTTTGTTCATTCATTCATCCTTTAAGCCATCTATCCTCTATTCATTCATTCGTTTGCTCAGTGATTCATTTGTTTGTTTGTTCATCCATCCATTCATCCATCCGTCCATCCAACCATTTGTTAGTTAATTCATCCATTAAGCCATTTATCATCTATTCATTTGCGTGTTGATTAATTTGTGTATTTGTTTGTCTGTCCATCATCCAAACCACCCACCCACCTACCCATCCATCCATCCATCCATCCAACCAACCGTTTGTTAGTTCATTCATCCATTAAGCCATTTATCATCTATTAATATTAATGAAATGCAATATTGTGCATTTGTTCATCCATCCGTCCATCCATCCATCTATCCTTTTTCCATTTGTTTGTTCGTTCATTCATTCATCCATTAAGCCATCTATCCTCTATTCAATCATTTGTTTGCTCAGTGATTCATTTGTTTGTTTGCTCATCCATCCATCCATCCATCCAACCGTTTGTTAGTTAATTCATCCATTAAGCCATTTATCATCTATTAATTTGCGTATTAATTTGTGCATTTGTTCATCCATCCATCCATCTATCCTTTTTTCATTTGTTTGTTCATTCATTCATCCATTAAGCCATCTATTCTCTATTCATTCATTCGTTTGCTCAGTGATTCATTTGTTTGTTTGTTAAACCGTCCATCCAACCATCCATCGTCTATTTATTTATTTGTTTGTTCATTCAATCATTTGTTCGATCATAAGTATATTCGTCATCTGTTAAGCCATTCATCATTTGTTTGTTTGTTCATCCATCCATCCATCCATCCATCCACCCATCCACATCAGGCCATCTATCCTCAGTTCATCATTTGTTTGCTCAGTGATTTATATTTTTGGTTATTCATTTGCTTGTTTGTTTTTTCAGTCATCCATCCATCCTCTATATGTTTTTGTTTGTTCATTCACCCATCCTTTAAGTATCTATACTCTATAGTATCTATTTGTTTGTTCATTCATTAATTTGTTTGATAAGAAAGGGATTTTATTCATCTATAAAGCCATTCATCCTCCTTTCCATTTATTTATTAGTTTGTTCATTCATCCATCCATCCATCCATGCATGCCTCCATTTGTTCCGTTCGTTTGTTTGTTGTTCGTTTGTTCATTCATTCATTCATTCATTCATTCATTCATTGTGGTTCTACCATATTTGAAACCTTCTGTTGAATTAAAATGCAATTTAATGGGGCCAGAGAAATCAATATCTCTTTCCACAGGCCTTTTAATGCCTTTCTGTGATATGACTACTAATATCCCTCTCCGTACAACATAGATCTATTTTTTGGGCAGGTCTGTGCAACAACTTAAGCTCATACACATAATCATTATTGATTTCCATTGTGTTCAATACTATCTGCTGCATAAAAATCACTTTGTGTATTGCAAATTTGATCCACATCTGTCTTCAAAGTTCAGACATGTACATTATTCAGAATTTAATTCAGATGTCTGTTAGATTATGATCCTCATGGGGCGGCACAGATTCATCATAAATTCTCATCAAAGGCTAGATAAAAGATGATCTGTATGTGTCAACCTAATTTTGCCTTCAAAATCAATGTTAGTCACATTAACACTTAAACATCTTTGTGTAATTATAGAGGCGTGTCTGTTTAATTTAGCAACAATGGAATAATTTTTCCATTGTTCTAACGCTCCAAAATTTACTCGGTGCTTGCTAATTAATGATTCCTGCTGGTTGGTTTTGATAGCACAATTTTCACAGGACATTTAAAGACGCATCCGGCACACATGCACACGCTCATATTTACACTTGTGCATTCAATGCACTCTAATATACATAAGCCACTCAGTGAATGAAAGAGCCTGAAAAAGAGACTTCTCCCATAGTTGCCATGGCAACTGCCAATGGAGTACCATTGATTTAAGGAGGCTTGAGAAAAGATATTTAAGGTGGTCTGGGTTAAATCATTGTCTTAAAACCTTGAAGGGCCCATAATGGCCCTGCATACATAGGATTTTCTCTAAAAAAAAATATTTTGGATTTGCTCTAAAAGTGGTACATTAATGACCTGTTAAGCATTACAGAAGGTATTATTTGATGCATCAATACGTTTAACATTTTGAACTAATTTGTTCAATACTTATTAAAAACATGTTAAAGCATTACAGAAGGAAATAATATTTGTTAAAAATGTATAAACATTTTTAACTTCTAACGGAAGCTTGCAGTATTGCGGAAGCATTAAGTAGGTAATGTATTTGAACATTTTGAATATTATTATTATTTGTTGTTTATAATTCATTATTTATTAAAAACAGAAGCCTAAGTGCATGACATCATATCCTGTTGTCCATATTCACTGCATTTAAAAATAATTTCAATGTTTACATTTTTAATCCGCAGTGATGTTTGCTCATGCGGGAACGTTGAGTAGGTTATATTTTGTAGATTATTTTATATTATTTATTATTTATTTAAAAACACTGAAAATATGTAGTTTTGCACCTCCATATAAATTACATATAGGTGTTATAAAGGGAAGTAATAAATATGACCTATTATAAATTTGATTAAATATTTAACATTGTGAATATAACTCTGCTTGGATACATTTTGATTCATTTGGCTCTAACTTCTTTCATATCAAGCTATAATCTTTAAAAGAAAGCTCCAGTAATTCCAGCCAAGGTTATGTCACACTTCTCACTTTTTTCTAATAAGAAAGTGTCGCCATCTGGTGTGTTACTCGTCTTTCTCTCTCAGTTAAAGCTGCGTATGTGTGACATATAAGAGTCTTGTCCTGTATCCTCTGGGAAAGGTCTGTTCTTAATGTAAACCCTAAATATGAGACTGGTTTCTGATTGCGAGGAAGAGGGTCAAGCATTAGTGGATGCTGTGTAGCCGGTCATTCTGTGTGTGTAGGAGGGAATTGATTGCTCTAAACCTCCTAGGGAGGTGCGAGAACCTCATCGGTCGTCACACCTGCTCCCCTCCCACCTCCTCCAACCCAGCGTTCTGTTCAGCTCAGCATCCATTCACTCAATGACTATCTGAACACAGCATGGCTTTTATTATGATTTTTTTGTTTTTTGAAAAATGTTTAGGCTGTGTGTCAGAAATTATATAGTACATTTTTCTTGAAGTGAATAATAATATTACTAATAATATAAATTTACGTTTTTTTTGTTTGTTTTGTTTTTATTGCAGTAGAGCTGCACGATTGTCTTTGTTGTTTATTTTTAGGTTATTATTTTGCAACCATAAAATAGCAATCCCAGAACATAGTGGTTAGTTTAAATAACCAAAAGATTTATGATACAGAACGTTCCCTAATGGTTGTTATTTAATAACCATGTAAACTAACCGGATGTTTTTGTGTAATGACCTATACAGAGCTCTGAAATGAGTTTAATAGGCTAGGCCTACAGCATTTATGTTGAAATGAAATCAATCAAAACTCCAAAAAAAGATAAATCCAACTTTATAGCTAAAATATTAAGCCAGGGTCAAGCATAGTATGAAAAGCATAGAAATGATAAATTCATGAGTTTGTTTCTGTCTTCATTTACTGCACGCCTCTGATCTGCACGCGGTTCTCCAGCACACACTTTCTCCTGTCTTCCACAGAAAACCTGCACACTCGCGTAATTTAAAAGTTAATTCGTTATTTAATTTTATTGCCTGATTGACTAACATTCGTTTATCAATCTTTGAAAATCAAAAAGTTATTGATTACGGACCAAAATAAGCATTCAATTCAGTGGTAAGAAATAAAAGTACTTATATCCTAAGTCAAATAATTGTTTATAACTTTTAATGTCTGTGAATAAATTTTATATTTTAAAAACCATAGATTGTGTTGAAGTCTGGGTACCCCATGAAATATGGTAAATCATACATATTAATGGACAAATTTAATCTTATTTAATCTTCCATATGATGGTTAATGTGCTCTGGTAATTTTTATAAATTAAACAATAAATAAAAACAAGATGGTTTGTATAATACTGATTATAGGCATCCATCCATACATCCATCTACCATACCCCTACTATACTGGGTCGGGGGTGTGCTGGATGATTACTGAGCTCTGTCGCTTAGTTACGTGCATTGTAAACTGCCCTGTCAATCATCTTGTCACAGTTAAATTTTATTTAACCCTACCGTATTGGAGAGAATTGTAGTAGCACGTTGATCTGTCATTTGAGGGTCTTTCATGCGGAGACTCCCCTCATGTGTTTGAAATTTAAATATAATGATGCATTTAAAAGTTAATGGCCAAACGTATCATTACAAAAGTTCCCAATGCTGTTGCAGATTAAATATAATGTGGATAATATTATATAAATATATTTTGGTCAAGTTAGATACTGATAATTATTCACTCAAACCCCTTAATCTAAACCTCTCTACTTAACCATCGGACTTACACATCCGAACACTTTTTATCTGCGTTCGAATTCTCGTCAACTCGCAATGGGCTGTGGGCAATATTAGCTGTTATTAGTGTGCATGGATCTGCACTTCGGAAATAGTAGATCATCCGGGTATCTTTGGAATATTTATTTCAAGGGACGTACTAATTCTGTTTTCGAATACTATTTTAGCCGGATAGTATGCAAGTGAGTCACTGAATCATCAAACCAATTTTTTAAAAAAAAATCCATTCTAATTAAACACTTGTAAATAGACTGCAGCACTAATCCTCTAGTAATGTACATGTTATTTTATTTTGTTGTCTGTTCAGAATCGCGAGAGAAACGCAATCTCTTTTTGAAACAAAAAAATCTTGATTCTCATTTTTTCCAGAATCATGCAGCTCTAATTTGCAGTAATGTTTATCCATGAAATCTCACCGCTGTGATTCCAAGGTGTACTGGGTGGTTGCCAGGGCATTGTTTGGCGTTTGCTAGATAGTTCTGAATAGTTTCTAGGGCATTGTTTGGTGTTTGCTTGGGTGTTCTAAGTGGTTTCTAAGGCATTGTTTGAGGGTTTTTAGGGTGTTCTGAAAGGTTTCTAGTAGTTACTTCCTCAAGCATTGTTTGCTGGTTGCTAGGGTGTAGGGAGGGAGTAGTTGCTATGTGTTCAGTGGTTGCTAGGTAGTTTTAAGTGTATTCTAAATAGTTGTATGGGCATTTCAGGTGATTGCTCCAGTGTTCTGTGCATTAATAAGTGTTGATAGAAGGTTACTAGGTGTTCAGAGTGGTTTCTAGGTAGTTCGTCGAACATTGTTTAGTCGTTGCTTAGGTGTTCTGAGTGTTTTTTAGGGCATTGTTTGGTGGTTTCTAGGGTGTTCTGGGTTGTTGCTAGGTGGTTGCTTACTGGTGTTAATAATAACCATTTTAATGTATAATATAAAATATTTTTTATTATCTGACAGGTTTTTATTATCTGAAAGTCATAACACACCTCCTGTCAACAAACTAAACGTTTTGATATATAATTAATGTCCAAAGCACAAATAATGGGGGGCATGTCTGCAAACAAGCTCTGACGGAGTGACTGGGAAAAATGGCATGTGTTAGGTTAATTACTGGAGATAGGCGATGTCTGAAGAGATATGAGTTATGTTAACCTGGTGTTTGTGTGCATGAGCTCGATTTGCATGTTTGCCGCACACCTTTTAGTCACACATGCATGACTTCATGTGTGCGTGTTTCCGAAGAATGCCGGCAAAAACTGCAGCATGTCCCACTGGCGAGGTTTTTGATAATTACTGTGTGAGTTTGTGCATGTTCCCCATTTCTTCTTGATGTTTCAATAATGTCAAATTTGGCTGAAAAACAAAACAGACAGGAAAAGCATCTTGAATGCTGCACATGATGACAGCCCTTTGTTGTCATGGTGATCTCGCCAGCCCTTTAATTTGTTTTGTGTCTCTCAGGCGGATTGAATTGCATGAAAGTATGTTGGCTCTAACCTTCGGGCTGCCAGACCTCCCCTCACTTACCGCTGTGTGTCCTAATTAAGCTTTGTTTTACACACTGACTGCCAGCGTGAACGGCCGGCTGGATTGTTCAGGATACGCAATCGAAATTCTGGCGTGTGCAGGGAATGTGTATTCTTAAAAGACGTCTAGACTGATTTGTGCCGTGTATTATCATACGCTGCAGGCATCTTTGGGGTTATTGATTTACTGGACTGGGCTTCACTATAATGAAAACTGTGAGAAATGTTTTCATGACATGCATGCTTCCTGCCATGCATTAAATGGCTCATTTTAAGCTTCTTGCATCTGAAGGTTTCATACACTCCGGTTCACCTTTCAATGTTGTTGTAAATATTTATTATTTGGTAATACTTAAATTGAAGCCTGCCTGATAAAATAATGCAGCGGCAAGGCAAGGAAAACTTATTTATATAACACATTTTATAAGCAATGCTAATTCCACATGCTTGGAATAATAATAAAAAGTTTACAGGTTAAATAAAAAATGGACTAAAAGATTATCAGAATAAAATAATAAATAAATATTCAATAAAATTACAATATAATACAATAATATTGTGTGTGTAATAAGTCTTATTTTAATATTATTTATATAGTATTATAGTATTAATATTTTAATTTAGCTTTTTTTTGTACTTTAGTTTGTTTGAGTCATTTTATGTACTTGTTTTGTTGTTGTTTTTAGTTTTTGTTTGTTATTTCTGTTTAGTTTGAAGTTATTTATTTCAGTGTTAGTTTTTGTAATTGTACAACTTAAACTTAAAATTTAGATTTTAGATTTTTTTTCATGTAATATTTGTTTTACTTTATTTCAGCTTTATTCCAATTACAGAAAGTGATTTTTAATAGTTTTAGAGCTATATATGTTAGTGCTGTCAAATCGATAAATTGTTTCATAATACAAATTGGTAAATGTATAATATATTTGTGTGTGTATATGTGTATGTGTGTGTGTGTGTGTGTGTGTGTGTATATATATATATATATATATATATATATATATATATATATATATATATATATATATATATATATATATATATATATATATATATATATACACACATACATGCATAAACACGCGCATACATACACAAACACACACACACACACACATATATATATATAATATATATATTAGTGCTGTCAATCGATTAAAAAGAATTAATGAATTAAGCGCACATTTTTCTGTAATTAATCAAGACCGAGTGTTTAATATTTTTATATTGTAATAATTTCAGTTACACTCCAAATTAATGTAGTTGTTAAATTTAAATATTTGTTGTAAAGGCATCTTTTTATGAATGAAGGCCAGTATCACTGAAACTAATACTGCTACTGAAGTCTCTATTAATTATTTTTATTTATTTATTTATTTTTAATATTAATGACATTCAACATTACAGTATAATTGAAAGCTATCAATTTCAACATTCATTAGGCTTTAAAAAAATTACTTTTAATTCAAGTGAACTTAAAGGTGCAGTGTGTAGTATTTATGAGGATCTATTGACAGAAGTGCAATATAATTTACATAACTATGTTTTCAGTGGTGTATAAAGACCTTAAATAATGAACTGTTATGTTTTTATTACTTTAGAATGAGCCATTTCTATCTACGTGCACTGCGGGTCCCCTTACAGTGAAGTCACCATTTTGCGCCGCCATATTTCTACAGTAGCCCTAAATGGACAAACTGCTCTACAGAGCGCTAGTCACTCTCTGCTGTCTTTTACCTGTTATCAAAAACTTTACAGTCTTAACTGCATAAATTATTAATGAAAAAAAGATGAATCCAATTTTCTCTGTTACCTTTGTTCTTTAATTAACATTAATGACAGACAGCATTAGTGACTGCTATCGCTTTAAGATCTGCCACTCCCGAACATGATGATGCGCTGTCCCTCGCATATCATTTTCTCACAACTCTTTGTTTATTTAAGATGTTATTTAACTTATTTAAGACTGCTCTTATGAGGATACTCGACAAAACTGCTATTTTGACATAATTGTGTGTGTTATTGTTCGTTCAAGCGTGAAAGAGAATTATGGCGCGTTCTCTTTTGTCTTGTGGCGCTTGTATGGTTTAAAAGCATTTGCATGAATAAGAGCGTGATCATATAATGTAAAGCTAGCCAAAGGATGACAGAAAAACGGATGCTGCATTAATTGCATTAAATATTTTTAACGCGTTAAACTGAAAAATAATTGCATGCGTTAACGCACTAATTTTGACAGCACTAATATGTATATAGCCTCAAAAAACATGACAAGACTATGCAAGTAAACTGAGAAAACAACCCAGACTACATTAAATACGGGTTAACATGCAACGGGGATAAACAACATTTGCAACGAGGTGCCGACCATCTTATTTTTTTCTTTCTACAGAACTTCCATATGGCTGGGAGAAAATAGACGACCCTATTTATGGCAGTTACTATGTTGAGTAAGTTCTTCAAATTTCTTTTATCAAGCACCAAGTATTTGCAGAATCCGACCCCGAATCATCCGCGTCATTCTCTTCAATAAGTTCGCCGGGGGAGGGAGGGTCCCAGCGTGATTTAAATATATCTGCTCGTTCTGCCCCGCAGCCACATTAACAGAAGGACACAGTTTGAGAACCCCGTCCTAGAGGCCAAACGAAGGATCCAACAGCAACATCAAATGCAAAGTCAAGGTCTATCGGCGCTGCCATTGCCCACGATATATAGAGGTACTTCTTTTCTCTGTGGCCCATATATGCCATCTTCACCCAATTGGTTTGTTGGTGATCCTCGGTTTTGGGTTGCTCGGGTGTTCCCTACTTTCATGTCACTTAAGCTAGGTTACCGAAGCACCAAAGACCATGCAGTAGAGGTGGTTGTGCAGTGTGCAGTGCTTTCCTCTGATTTTTCATGTGTGTTTGTCTTCACAGAAAAGCCTCCATTCACGAGGGATGCCACACAACTCAAAGGGACGTTCCTCACCACGGTGCTGCAGAAGAGTAACATGGGATTCGGCTTCACCATCATTGGTGGGGACGAGCCAGACGAGTTCCTACAGGTCAAGAGCGTCATACCTGATGGACCTGCAGCCCAAGATAGCAAGATGGACACAGGTGAGAAGGTCAAGGAAATCAGGACCTCTTAATGAATGTGTTTCATTTCAAATTTGCGTTAAACTTTATACGTTTGTTATATTCTAGCAGAAGGGTGAATTGGGTTATGAATCTATGAATTTTTATATTTAATATTTCTATTATATAGGTATTGAATATCTTTATAGTATTTAAGTATTGTAGATTATATAAAATATAGGTCGTTTCAAATAAAGTATAGATGTACTTTAAAAAAATTTAAAAAAAATTGTTTTTATATTATTAAATTATAATATAAAATTATTATATTAATATATATTATGTGATTTTATATGATTATCAACACTTCTCTTATTTTATCCACCCTCCTGAATAATGTTATTCCACTGTCGCAGTGCATTTTGGGATTGACTTCTTTACAAACGATGCATGCTGCCTACACAAGGGAAATGTTAATCTGCCTAGAAAAGCATGGTGATTGGCTAATGCCAGCTGCGGATCATCTGTATGGGCAGGTGGAGCAGAGCCCCACCAAAACATTCATCCAAACATGGACCTCTATATACACTGAATTAATAATAAATTGTAAATGTATTCAGAATTCTGCAACAAATATTTTTCGGATTTTTTAAGTCGTGAAGTGACCAGGATATATTAAAATGATTCGACAGACATGTATTCATGATACTAGGTGGGGCAGCCGATCTCTCTGAGCCCTCCCTAGCTCTACAGCGCCCCACACATTTCCAGTGTAAATCTGTGTTGAAAAATGGAACTGCAGCGCTCTCATTGAGAGCCATTGGGGCAGATTTCTGGCTGCCCCATCTGTTTTCATGTGACCTCGCGTAAACCTCGCTCCAGACCAAGACGATATCAGTCCGCTTGAGCTATGTGTCTGCATCAGGTCAGTAACTAGTTGGCATGTCTGTTCTTCCTATGTAGAGTAGCGTATCAAATTAATGAAAGTATAAATCCTTTATTTTAAACATGCTCATGTGAATAGTTTTTATGTACAGTAGTTCTGTTGTGTTTGTTTCATGTTTGTTCTGAGAATAGATTTGACTTTCCTCACTGGAATTCCTACACAATGTGCAATATTCTAAAACAACATCTGAGGCAATAAATACTACATTAAGGCAATTCTAAGATGGTATTCTATGCGTTAGTCGTGTGTACTAAGTCTGTCAATCATCATTAGAGCACCGCACGCTACCCTCAGGCTGAATAACGCAACGCTATTAGAATTCTGCCCAAAGTGTGTCTATGTTCAGCGATTAGAATATAAAGCTTACAAAATGTTAATCATAAACTAGCGCTAAGACCCAGAATCTGCCCTACCTAAATTACGTCCAGGAGCCGCTACTGGCTGATGCCAATAATTTCAAAATGGCCAAAGGTTTGCCAATTAATCGCCATAGTTGATATATGTCGATGTATATCAGTAGGATTCGCGTTCATTTTAACATTATTTACAACCTTAAACTTGTTTTCTTAATTGATCTAAGAGATAAAATGTACAGATCAATTCAGTGACACCTTTCAGTTTAATTACCAATGATTGTCACCCCAACCATAGTTACTGTTGCTAAGAAAGAAACAAATCCAGCAAGCCTAAATTCCTTGCCTCAGTAGACTGTTTAGAATTATGATATGCCCCCTTTTAATATACTGACACTTATCGATATATAAGCAGTGCTGAGCAGTGACCTCACATCTCAGGAGAATACCTTTAGTGCATGGACTAGGAAACATCATTATCTCTGTAGCCACTGCTTGACAAAAGTCTCTAATAGCTTGCTCAGAGCTAGCGAAAGGTCATGGTTGTCGCATTGTGTTTTTCTCTGATGAAAGAGCATATTTGAGTGAGTCATCACAGATGGACACCGTAGGCTTATTTGCTGCTTTTTCATAAGTTCTTCTGTTCTCTTCGTAGAGGAACTCTTAACCTAGTACGGAAATGTTGTGTCCTTGCTGTGAGTCTACCTTTCTGGATGGCTTGTTCGTTTCCTTGATCCGGTGTTAACTTTAAAAGTGTAACTGTGAGCTCCGAAGATGACATCACTTCCCAAGGCCCTCACAGATAATGATGCTGGCAGGAGGCTTTATTTGCATATGCCTCCAGCTAGCATTGCAATTTGGGCTTTGGTGGGATCTTGTGTGTATTTTATCCGCTTTTGATGGGGGAACGGAGTCCTATAGAGTTGTACTCTATTCTGTACAAACATACACAGTTGGCTTGTGCAGTTTCAACAGGCCTCAGGTTGCCTTTATCACAGGGGTGTCTCATTATTGGCCAGTTTTGCAGATACCTCGTTCTGTTGGTATCTACAGCTGTCTGCATTTACGCAACTGACTTTCTGTGTGTGTGTGCGTGGATATGACTTTACTCCAATGTGATATGATTTAGTAAACATGTGGGTCAAAGAACAGCTAATTTATGAACCCTGAGTATGTGTGTACTTAAAGGGATAGTTCACCCAAAAATGAAAATTACCCCATGATTTACTCACCATTGAGCCATCCTAGGTGTATATGACATTTTTCTTTCAGATGAATACAATCTGAGTTATATAAAAAAATGCTTCCAAGCATTATAATGGCAGTAAATGGCAGCCCAAAATTTGAAGCCCAAAAAAGTGCATCCATCCATTTATAAAAGTAATCCACACAGCTCCAGGGGTTAATAAAGGCCGTCTGAAGCGAATCAATGGGTTTTTGTAAGAAAAATATCCATATTTAACACGTTATAAAGTAAAATATCTAGCTTCCGGCGGACCGCCTTCCATATTCAACTTACGGAAAAATATAACTGGTGCGACAATGACGTCAGAAGTAGTGCAAGTGTTTTGAACTCCAAGAGGAGTTACACTTTCTGCGTAAGTTGAATACGGAAGGCAGTCCGCCAGAAGCTAGATATATCCATATTTAAAACTTTATAAAGTAAAATGGATTAAAATCCATCACATGGATTCCTATTGAATTGACTGAATTTCGCCCACGAAATTTGCAGAACATCGGTAAATGTGACTGCACCTTAAAGGCCCGTTCACACCAAGGACAATAACTATAACAATAACTATAAATATAGTTTTAATCATCATTCTAATTCTTTGAGAATAGTGAGTCTACACCACAACTATAAAGATAACGATAAAGAGGAACGATATTATTGGAATCGCTTTCAGAGTGATTTTTCCCAGCTGAGACACAATAAAAACATTTGCAGCCAATCAAAATCCACGCAACATTAAAGAGCTTGAGCATTTAAAGCAGAAGATGACACAACTTCAGCGAGCATTTAGAATCAACAGAACGTTATCGTGTGTTGATGTGGACACTTTCATAGTTTTCGTTCTTGATGTGGTTAAGCCTCGAGGACAACTTTCACGTCACATAAATCATCACATAAATATTAGTTCTCGTGTGAAATACGCAGGAGGCTCGACTTACAGTTGATTCCAATGGAATTTGACATTAGCATGTTTTAGTATTGAATAAAAAATATATTTCTAATTGACATTTATTGTTTTCTTGAGTTGCAGTGCATTCTGGAATTGCTTTTCTACATTGTTGATTCATTTTTATTCTACTTGTTGGTAACAAGCATTGGCTCGACTACTGTATCCTGTAACTGTATCAATATCTCTAATTTGGTTGTCATCGCATTGCTCATTTGCATAAAATTGAAGTCTTCTCTACTTCATTGTAAAACATTGGTTGGTCATGTCTTCAGAATTAAATTGGTTTCATTGAAAATTAATGACTTGCAGTTGCCTCCTCATTGTAAACCTCTCAGTGTGAACACCCGCTCAGAAGGCAGCATCATTTTTTCATAATAGTTTTGTAAGAGAGCCAATATCCTTAATAATATAGCTAATGTATGTACATACGCACTCAGAGTGAGCAGTCGATGTGAGAGCGATGACATAATGCACTCGGGAGTATGGCGCTTCACATTTTGTTTAAATATGCATGTTTAGTACACTGAAAATAAATATTTGTACTGCTTGCTCAAACTATTTAATTAAAATGAGCTAAAGCAACACAATTGCTATAGATTTTGTCAACTTTATTTAATTGTGTTCAATCCAAGAAGTTTACTTAATCCATTTGAGTTGGGATTACATGACTGATTTTTGCAGACAGTTAGTTGTACAACATAACTGAATGTCAAATACACACAGGTCTTTTCCATTTACTCAAAATCACAGACTTAATTATATTTTTGGTGTCTACTCAATACATTTGAACTGAAATAACTAAAACATTAAGTTCAACTAAAAATATATATGTTTAAAATGAAGATAAATTAATTTTATGGTTACATAAAATTTATTTATCTTCATTTTAAACATATATATTTTTAGTTGCCTTAAATTTTTTTAGTAATTTTTTTTCATAATTTCTTCGTCAGGTGATGTGATCGTCTACATCAATGACATCTGTGTCTTGGGCACCACCCATGCCGATGTGGTGAAGCTCTTCCAGTCGGTCCCCATTGGCCAGAGCGTCACCCTGGTGCTGTGTCGAGGCTACCCCCTCCCTTACGACCCAGAGGACCCCTCGGCTAGCTCCTCCATGCCCCCTTTGGGCCTAGTGGATCACCCGTTGCTGCTGAATGGAAGGAACAACTATGAAAATTACATGGAGTACATGTCTTTGACTGGCCGCTTAGTACCTGAGCACGGCGAGGGCCTTACCCCGCTTCCCCACCCTGGAGACACCCACCTAGACGGCTCGCAGCCTCCATCCCTGACCACACCGGGACCCCCACCCGATGACAGCGTCTCCATGGCGTCATCCTCGGGAGCAACCACCGGGGCTCAAGTGGTTCCTGAGCTTCTAAGTCTCACTATAACCAAAGGCACAGAGGGTTTCGGGTTCACCATAGCAGACAGTCCCACAGGGCAGAGAGTCAAACAGGTGCGCTGATATCATTAACAAACATTTTAGTGCAGTGGTCTCAAACTCAAATTAAATTTTAAGTATATACAGTAGTGGCCTGACCTAGGAAAATTGGCATCTTCACCCTTTAGTTAAATATTATTTAAAAATGTTAAAGATTTTGTAATCATATTACGTAGTTGTGCTTGAAGTCAATTGTTTTATTTGTGATGCAATGAAACATGTCAAATTTTTACATAACAATAAATTATGAGCACAGGCAAAAACAAGAGAGAATGAAATATTAATAACTGATTATGCTGTAGTCAGTGTATACTTTTCCCAGTGAGCTTTATGTTTTTCTATGCTTTTTTGCATAATAAAATAAAACATGTAGCTTGCCTTTTTTTTGCCAAATATTTGTTTCAGATAAATACCTAAACTAAGTTTAGTGTTTTGTTTTTACTTCATATTTAAAATAAAAAAAATAAAAAATAAAAATAAATATATATATATATATATATATATATATTTTCCTCATATTTTGATCATTTAATCAAACTTGTAGGGTCATAAAAACAAATATCCCTTTCCGGACATTACTTTTGGCCACTACACCACTGGAAAAAATATATACTTGTACTTATAAGTATAGGGTTTTGGTCAAACCAAAATGTGCGCTGTATTTAAGGATATTAGATGGTTATATGTCTTGTCTTAATGCTTATATTCAGGTTTATCGAGCTTAATATGTGTCATAACTGTTTCAATATGTTTTGATCAGGTTCTGGAGCCGCAGGGTTGTCCGGGGTTATGTGAAGGAGACTTGATGGTAGAGATTAATCAGAAGGGTCTCCAGGGACTCAACCACACACAGGTGGTGCAGCTGCTCAAGGACTGTCCAGTGGGAACAGAGGCTACGCTTGTCATTCAGAGAGGAGCAGCAGGTGCGCACATTTCCACCCTTCATTTTTAAAACCAAGTTCATCAGAGAGGTACTGAAGTTTGCCTGAAATCTATTCTGGACTTTGGCAAAGTGAAATGTTCACTGGAAAATGAAAATTCATTTATTCATCCTCATGGTTTCTTTTCTTCTTCTGTGGAACACAAATTAGAAATTTTGAAGCAATTTTGAACTGCACTGCAATACAAAAATTGGGGGGGGGGCCGAAACCTGCTAAAAACCACCATAAAGGTTTCATAAAAGTGGTCCTTATGATCTGTGCACTATATTCAAAGTCTTCTGAAGCGTTATGGCAGCTTTGTATGAAAAATAAACCGAAACATAATTTTCATTGAAAGCACATTGTTGCGGTTAGGAGAGGATGTTGTCCATTACTTTCTTTTCCTCACATTGACCAGGTATGCGGATGATTATTATTTTTTATAATTAATTTTTTGAATTAATTGTTCTTTTAAAGTTTTGGTAGAAACAAGAAAAGTAACTTGGTATACGTCAGTGCTTCAGTTTAGTCTTTTCTAGCTCTCTGAACTTAAGCCTAATTTGCCTTAAGCTTTAATTCGTCATGATTTTGAAATAAGAGGAGAGAAATACTCCCATTATAGAGTCCTAGATGTACTTTGCCTCACAAACTAACCAGTACATCTCAATTTCTCAGACTCAAACTGTTTTCTTTCAGAATAACTGAAGCTGATGAGCTGTTTTGGGAAAATGTTAGCAAAGCCTTCGCAAGATTGCACACTGTATCATCTCTTGGCAAGAGCTGGTGACAGTTATTAGCATATTCAGACTAGAGCCAAGCTAATCTACTAATTCCATGCGAGTCCACTTATCAGAGTGCTTACTTTCATTAAAATGTCCATGCAGAGTGTAATATTTTATCACCCTTTATAATTAGGATATTCTTAGAATGAAAACTAATGAGGCAATTAATAGAAACAATCTTGAAGAACGCTAAAGTCTCTCCACGTAAGCCTGATATGTGTTCTTAAGATGCTTGTCCGTTTCTCTGAACCGCAATCAATCAAGTAATTACACCCACGCATCCTGCCAGTTACGCTGTGCGTCTGTTCTCACCTCCTCGTTGTGTTTCATGACTATATCGAAGGCTACGGTCTTAAAGAACCGCTCAGCAAACACTCCAAGGCCTCTTGTAACGGAGCGAGAGACATCCCACGTGACTCAGTGGCTAAGTGTGAGACCATTCAGTTTCCTGCCGGCGCTCTGCCAAGAGCCCGGCCAGTGCCGGCCATGTTCACAGCTCTTTTCCCCAGTTGTCTAATTAAAGCACGACTCCCAAACTGAGCTGGTGGAGGTAAACAGGCAGACGAATCAGAATGCAGAGTGGCTGAAGGGGGGAGGGGCGTTCAGCGAACAGGCCAATCAAAGCGTGTTATTTCCCTGCAGGTAGCACTGAGGGAATACTCTGAAAAAGATGCTGATTGAGGAGACGTAATTTATTCTTAGTGACGTGAAGAGTTTATATTATCATAATTTACATAAATTTACATGAATATATCTATTTAAAGCAGCAGGATGAATGGGCAAATAAATGTTAAGACAAGCATAATTTCACACCAGAACAAAAGCAAATATCCAGAATTCTTATTGGGTTTGAAATACTTTTGAATTAATCTTTTTAAATCAATAAGAAATGTGTATAAAAAAATAGTTTTTAGTATTTTTATTCAATAATGTTTAGTTAGGACTAGGAATGGGTGCATTATAGCTAAACTTTTTTTTCCGTCAAATTCAGTATGTATTTTGATATTTCTTTTAAATATCTTGTAAATATCATATTTCTGTAAAGGTATTACTTAAATTAAAGTATTGTTTTAAATTAAAAAAAATCCTATGTGCAAAAAAATCAAATAATTAAATACATTTTAGAAACATTAAAATACTAAAATTACCAAAATTACTAAAACTTAGCAAAATAACATACCAAAATAAATATAAATACTAAAATTAATATAAATAATATTACAATAACACTGAGAGGGACTATTATTTCAACCTGCCATTGTTGATGATTCAAAAATGATAAAAGTAAAATGCATTAAAAAAATCTAATTAAAAATAAATCAAGGCTTGTTTTCCACACTGTTCATCACTAAATAAACAAACAAAATGTTTTTAATCTGGTTTTGTTTATGTGTGCACTATTATAATAAAATAATAAATAGAAATAAATAGCAATATTTACTTGCATGTAATTCTGCTAGCAAAAGCCTAACAAATCTATTGCAAATATTTCGCCCAGCCCTAGTTAGGACCAGTTATTGGATTGTATTTGCACCCAAGTGCCTATATAATCGCAACTTTTGCAATAATTTCAATAGATTTATTTCTGTTAAAATCTGAAATGATGTCATTTGGCAACACACTGGCAAAAAAGGGAAATGCAATAAGTACTAAAAGAATCATTAATGGAATCATTAAGGACCCAGAACTGCTTACAATTCCCATTTCGAATTCTTCAAGCATTTCTCTACCTTATTAGTGCCGCAGTCAGAGCACAAAATCACTGTCCATCTTCCTCTCTGCGGTTCTTTTGTCAGGATTATTGACATCTCAGGTAGGACTGGACAGGCAGGTGTGAGGTGATAACTATACTCTTCTGACTTCCCAGACTGTCGGAAATATCATCAGGGCTGTGGCATTTTAACAGTGCCCGCAACTCTCTTACATCCTCTTGGCTCTATTCCATCTGGGTCTTGGAGTACTCTGAGCTGACAGTCACCCCGAATCCCTTATGATTCCATCTGACTCACCTTTCAGACTTCACCTGAGAGAGACTCATGACATGAACGAAACCCAGGGAAACATGAAGTGCACTGCGCTTGCAGCGCGCTATCGTTACTATTGACAGAACATGCATTCATTCAACTTTTAACTTGGACTTTTTTTATAGGTTGTTTCAGTATTCAAGTCAGATTAAAAGCAATCAAGAGATAGGAGAACAATTCCTTGAAGTTTTGCCTGCGAGCTACACCAAGGTTCTTTGGTCTTGTCCATATGGCATCTTTTGTGATTTATTGGGGGAGGATGAGGACTTATGGAGTGGCATGACTGTGCATGTTTGCCCGAGGCTTTATGTTTAGCCCTTTGCTGCCAAGTCGTGTCCTGGTCATATAGCGTTTGTTGTAATCCTGTTAGTTTAAGTAGGCATAAAAATGCCTTGCCCCCCTGCCTTAAGCTACAAATACTAACATACATACATACATACAGGCTGCATACATACGCGTACGTGTACGCGTACGTGTGTGTGTGTGTGTGTGTGAAAATGCACAAAGACTCACAATGTAGTCCATATTATTGAAAGAAACAGAAAAGAGACTAAGGAATGAAAAAGTCATTACTCATTATTCTCACAGCACCTCCAGCCATGGTATAATCACATTGCAGATGAATCTTAAAAAACCTTTTTCTTATCACAGTCATATCACAAACGCACATCATGAATTTTATTATATGGGGAACTTAATACTGAAAAAACAGTATTATGGTAGTTCTTTACTGACTGTTAAAAGCAAAAATTTGCAGTTTTCACTATATAGTTTCTACCAAATCTGACCCTTAAAAATGGCTTTCCATTTGTGTAACCTTATGTAGTCTATAAGATACGTAATAATAATTTAAAAAAAATGTAAGTAATGTTTTTATTTGTAAATCAAATAAATAGTTTAAATGTTTACTTAGGTCATTTAGATTATTCATATTATTATGAAGCATGTTAAGCAATATTAAGTATAATATTCTTGATCATTGAATTGTTTTTCTAAATTGTGTGAAATAATATATTTTGAATCATGTTTATTTTTCTGACCCTTTTGGCATTTTTTCATAAAGCAAGAAGAGACAGCAATGTCAATAAAATAAGAAAAATAATATCCAATCCCCATTTTCTTCTCAATTAAATAGGTAGCATGTCCATGAATACATTTGTTATAAATAATGAGTTGATGTATTTAATGGAATCAAAAAAATATCAATAATACAAATAATTTTTATGACAAAAATAAATAATATTTTACTATTACCATTAATACTAATATGATGTGTTCTATTACTACAGATATTTGTACAGATACTGATATAGACTACAGTGATGGATACAACACATAAGCTAAAAGCATTGCTGACCATTATTATTTCATTATGATCATTCAGAACTGACGGAAAGTTGCAAGAGTTGTAAAAATCTAGTTTAGTGTCTGATGTCTCTTTTACAGAGTTTGGCTTCTGCTCAAAGCTAATGATGTAATTACCTCACAAATAAATGCAATAAACTTTCCTAACTTGAGAGCCTACAGGACAATGAAGTGAAGAGAAAATATTATGTGACTATTATGAAAAATGTGTTAATTTACTCTTTAAGGAAGATCTGATGATATTAATCTTTCTTTTTCTTGTTCTGTCAGGCCTCTTCACACCCTGGGATCCCACAAAACAGGTAAATGGATTTCAAATATTTACTATCATAGAAATGCACTGATCAAACTGACCAGGGACCAAAACCGGCCGATTTTCCGCATGCTCGGCCCAGACTGGTGACCGGCCGGTAAGTCTCACATTTTTCCGATTCCGAGTCGGTCCGTTTTGTTGCAAGCGGCACAGGCAATAACGTCAGCTGCACGTTCACGCTCTCTTCTCTCCGACGGCGAAGTGACACACACGCGTCTCCTCTCACTCGCTCGTCTCATTCGTTCCGGTTGAATAGGGCTTGTATTGCGCACAATTTTACTAATTCCCGCAGGTTCAATGCCCGCACCAAAAATGATCTATATAAGTGGAGCGTACAAGCCGCCACTCAAACTGCTTCATGAGTCGAGCAAGTAGCAAAATGAGTGGCTTACTGCACTTAAACGGTCAAATACACACAAAATTATGTCAAAATGCCCGTCTTTGCAAGGAGTCAGACAGTTAAACAGTCAGTTTTGGAACATAAATAGCTGAGAAAGATAACGCATGTTGTGTAACAGTATATTGGATCCGTGCATAAACTCTTAAAGTGACCACAGCCTAATAAACCTGCTGCTGTCTGTCATGTTAATCAGAGAACAAAAGGCCAAGAGAAAATCACTCGCTGCTCTTGACTAAATAACTTTTGTATCTTTTATTGTAAGCATTAATCTTAAATTAAATAACCTTATTTCATTTTTACAATGAAGACTATCCAGTGTTATCTTACATTTAATTACATTCATTTCTGTAGTATTTCTTACCTGAATACTACCTACTGTTAGACCCACCTGAAAAAACTTTTTCATATCTCTCTTTATTCTATTCTATTTATTTGTGCTATTGTTTACAATTTGTTTATTTGTTCTTATTTTAATACTCAATTTTTACTTTTTTTTTTTTTTTAATGAAAATATAACTTTGCATTGAAGAAAAATTGATTTTTGTTTGTATATGCTGTCAATTATAGTTCTTAGAAAGAAAATCTGAATCTACAGGTCAAACTTATTTTAAAAAAAGCGTAAATCGGAATTGGCCAAGAAAATTTCAACTTAGTGCATCTCTAGTTTTTCAAACAGCTATTTGTTTTTGCATGTTCTTGACCTTGACATTAAACTGCTGTAACTTCAGAGGCTCATATAGTACGGCTTCAATTCAGATTCAACTGTTCGGGTCCATTAACAGTTCTTGCACATGCTTGGAACACTGTACTTAAATAATTAGACATTTCCCTGCTCTACTTCAGTGGCGCAACAACACAGTTACTGCAAATACAGAACGAAACAGACTCCACAAGCAGAGTAGTCTAATTCCTGGCGAATGACTCTTCTGAGCCAACCTAATCTCATGAGAAAACCCTTATGAGGTTGCAATTTCGTATGAATTTGCACAATGGGATTTATACAGAAACATTTTTAGAAAAAAATCCAGCATTAAGGTCGACCACTGCACAGAAGTGTCTGTGGGGCATAAGCAGTTCGTACAAAAATGTACACATGAGATTATACGAATTCAGCCGAATTAGACACAAATTCAACACAACATAAAGTGCTGTAGTTACGAACTGACATTTTTCAGTGAATCAAATACATATAGAGCAACCAGTACCTGGATCTTTTAATGAATTAAACACATAGAGTGGAACAAGTGTGTTCTGATTCCTGAATTCTAATGAATTATTCTTTGTAATGAATCAAATCATATATATTGTAACAGTGTAGTCAAATGCCCAAACGACTCATATGAATATGAGTAGGTTCTTTGAAGTGAATCAAACAAATACAGATTTTTTTGTTCATATGACAAAGTGTAAAGATGCATATGTGTTTTTAATGAATAGTTACAGCTAATCATTGGATTGCATATTTGTTGTCAATGAGAAGTCATAGAAATACTCACATACAGTATATGTAAAGCAGACGTTCAAATGTGCAGTGTTGCCGGTAAAATGATTTTTTTTTAGAATTTTCTGCCAATATTTGCCTTTGAATTGATAGATAATTTTGGCAGGTATGCTGATTGAATTTTGACAGTTGCCATTCTGCGTCAGTGTTTGCTGGAGACAGATCAAATCATGTTTTCATGTAAGGTAAGAGGATTTGACCACCTGCACATCTCTGGCTATCCGCTGCCCTTTAGCAAAGATCTTGGACTAGTGTCTGATGGCCGAAATCCCTCGGAAGCTCAGAGCGATTGCTGCATCAATCTCCAATCACTGTTAAAGACAAACCACAGCCGCGAGTTCTTAGTCTCAGCACGTGTTCAGCGGCACGCTGGATAACACTCTGATGAAACCCGACATGGAGATGTCCCGGGTGACAGATGCA
This sequence comes from Rhinogobio ventralis, assembly GCA_039654625.1. NCBI lineage: Eukaryota > Metazoa > Chordata > Actinopteri > Cypriniformes > Gobionidae > Rhinogobio > Rhinogobio ventralis. The sequence goes on along the minus strand of CM077216.1, from coordinate 16,177,264 downwards.
TTAATGCAGTCGCCATGGGTGGCGTACATAATCAGTATGCCTCTTGTGCTGCTGCATTAGCAAACAAAAAGCTTTAACTGACAGCAAATTGTTTCTTTTTAATATATGTGTGCGTGCTAGAATGTGTTTATCATGAAGAGAAATTATTCTGAGCAAAGATTATGCAGGTGATACTCAATTGGTATTCCTCCTCCTCTGTTCTCGAGACCCGCGGACTCAATCATGCTGCCATGTGATTTATAGCTCTGGCAGACTTAAAAACAAAACTCCTCGTTTCTGAAAATGGATTCATTTGAAGTTTTAAATATTAAAGAGAGAGTTCACACATACATGAAAATTCTGTCATTATTTACTCACCCTCATGTCACTCCAAAACTGATTTCTTATTTATTTTATTCATGGATTATTTATTTCACAAAATAACCACTTCAGCATGATACAAACCCTTTCAGAAGGGTCCAAAATATTTTTTTGCCACTCTGCCCAATGGCGAGTGAATTGAGAAAATGTATTATCCATAAATATATCAAGAAGTCCATGAAAATGCATAACACTTTTTTTTTATTAAATCTGTTTTCAAATATATTATATATAAGAAAAAAATTATACATTTAATTCTATATCAAACTCTGCACAGTTCAGGAAGCAGAAAATGTGTGTGTGTGTGTGTATATGTGTGTATATGTGTGTATATGTGTGTATATGTATACACTGATCAGGCATAGCATTATGACCACTAACAGGTGAAGTGAATAACACTGATTATCTCTCTTCTGGGTGGGATATATTAGGCAGCAAGTGAAAATTTTTTTCCTCAAAGTTGATGTGTTAGAAGCAGGAAAAATGGGCAAGCCTAAGGATTTGAGCAAGTTTCACAAAGGCCAAATTGTGATGGCTAGACGACTGGGTCAGAGCATCTCCAAAACTGCAGCTCTTGTGGGGTGTTCCCGGTCTGCAGTGTCAGCAGAGGCAGTGTGATGCTTTGGACAATGTTCTGCTGGGAAACCTTGGGTCCTGCCATCCATGTGGATGTTACTTTGACACGTACCACCTACCTAAGCATCGTTGCAGACCATGTACACCCTTTCATGGAAACGGCATTCCCTGGTGGCTGTGGCCTTTTTGGGCAGGATAATGCTGGTTCAGGAATGGTTTGAGGAGCACAACAATGAGTTTGATAGATACCACAGCACACCTTCAAGGGTCTAGTGGAGTTCATGCCTCGACGGGTCAGGGCTTTTCTGGCATCAAAAGGGGGACCAACACAGTATTGGGAAGGTGGTCATCATGTTATGCCTGATAGGTGTATATATGTGTGTGTGTAGAATCAAGTATTCCAGAGAGAGGGGATATTTAGCAGAACACCCAGGCTGCTCTTGTCACTACCCCGCAACAAATAAATTCTTCACAGGATTTTTAGTCCTCTGGTATAATTTTCCTTAGTTTTACATGTCTTAATTGCATTGGAGGTCCACAAATGCTGTTTGAGAGACTACACATCTCAGGTTAAGTTTCTCTGAAGCCTTGTAAAGTAACAGAACATTTCATTTAGCACATTTAGGTATTTCTAGAACTACCCTTGATATCTAATTTCATGTGAGTTCACTTTCATGCCGGTGTGAGATGCATCATTTTCAGGAAGCCATCCAGTTCGGCTGGATTCAGGGCTCGTAATGGAATTGGCAGGTTAAGCAGAAAGCTGCAGGTGAAATGAACAGCTCACAGGAAATAGGATCCATTAGCCCCCGGGCGCATGACTGTAGCACAGACACTTCGCTTCACACTTAGGGCTTAATTCTCCTTCGCTGAACCTCCAGAGAGCGATTGGACTGCAAAACTCTCTCCTCACAGAAAGAGGACAGGAGTAATGACAGGGGTCACCTTTATGATACACCGAATCGTCTCTGCTTGATCTTTTAAAGGATCTACATGAGAAATTTGTACTATTTTTTTTAGAGTATGCTATATATTATCCACTCAAATGGGTCTATGTCTGTATTGTCCTTGCAGTGGGACCCTCAAGGAAGCCCCCAGACGAGCTTGTCGGCCGCTTTGCTCCCCCATGGTGCTCCACATCCTGGCCAGGCGCTTCATCGCTCCTCTGTTCCAGACACAGAGGGCTTCCACCTGGGCAAGCCTGACCCCTACGACCTCTACGAGAAGTCACGTGCAATTTACGAAAGCAGACGTAAGTCAGAGCTTTTGGTGGGCACTGTATTCTAATCATTTATATACATATATATTTGCTTAAAAATTAGGCATTATTAGGACCGCTAGTTTTTGTTTCTCCCCAAATTCCGCTCACAGCTTACCCAGTACATTAAATCCCACATATGCCAGCAAACCAATGAGAATGTGGGACAGTGATGACGATACATAACAACTGAGCGTAGGCACCAAAGCTGCTGTGGATCCGCATACCCGGAACCACAGATTTGAAGAAAATGACCGTCATTTGGCAAATAAATAAATGACAGAGAGTTACATACGTATTACTAACATTTATAATATCATGTAAGCTTTATGGTGCACCTCAAACAAGGGAATTTATAGTAATTTATAGTGTTAATACTAATCAGGGAGTTCACGAATGGCTTGGGTATGAAGTGCATTCGCAGCTTATATGGACCACACGCCACTGCTATACTATATTATTCAATTTTTTCACATTATATTAATGACAATTGAGAGGCTTCATTTTCATGAAAATCATGTCACAACTAGAAAAAAGGCTTAATTTTTATTAATCTAATGATAATTTCTTATTAATTTCTTTTCAGTTTGAAGTGAAATATGAGCCTATAAAATTCTTGACAGGTTCCTTGTGATTCCTCCCACATATGAGCCTCAATAAAACATAAAGCCAGTTGATAGTTCAAAGTATTTTGGAATAATTTGATTGTTTGAAGCTCTCATTTCTCATTCGCACAGAGCCAATCCCACCTCGGATGCTGACAGACTCTACAGGCAAGTCTATTGTGCTGCGTTCCCTTTCTTTATGTCACAGAGCACATACGCTGTTAGTCACATTTCAATTGCTAATTTATGTAACCCATGTGACTTTAGTGCTCTATATTTAGCTCTCTGTCTACCACTATACTCTTATTCTCCACTACATCAGAAGGTTCAGCACTCCAGTTTGTGAGACGACCTACATAACGTGTGGCGTTCTCTGATCCTTCAGCTTGTGGTTAGGTTTAGGGATGGTTTGACATTCTTGAAGAAGCCCTGATCTTTGCTTTTATGTCAAACACACCAAGAAAGCACCATGAATTAACTCAAACTTGAATTGGGTGTGTTTGATCTAATCTGTAATTCTTGTTCCTCAGGTGTGGAGTACCAAGAAGTGGAAGTGCACTTGCTGCGTGAGAAGACCGGCTTCGGCTTCAGGATCCTGGGTGGAGACGAGGCGGTGCAGGCTGTGAGTCCGGAGGCCCGTGACAAGGCTCGTATGGGGCAGGATAAACAGATACTGGCTCATATCTGTACAGCTCCACGAGCAGCAGATGGAAACACACACCTTCTGCTACTTATACGACATTAGCAGTATCATGTTTTTTTGGGCATGTACCATGATAGCATGATGGTATATGACTATAGTGGTGGATATAGTTTTGAAAATTTCACAGTAATTATTAGAGCTGAGCTGTATGATGATATACATTCATGTTCAAAGGTTTAGGGTTGGTATGATTGGTCTCTTATGCTCATCAAGGCTGCATTTATTTGATCAAAAATACAATAAAAACAGTAATATTGAGAAATATTACAATTCAAAATAACTGTTTTCTGTTTTAATATATTTTAAAATGTAATTTATTCCTGTGATTCAAAGCTGAATTTTCAGCATCATTACTCCAGTCTTCAGTGTCACATGATCCCTCAGAAATCATTCTAATATGATCATTTGGTGTTCAATAAACATTCTTATTATTATCAATGTTGAAAACAGTTGAACTGCTTACATTTTTTGTGAAAACCTTGATACATTTTTCTCAGGATTCTTGGATGAATAGAAAGTTCAAAAGAACAGCATTTATTTTAACTAAAAAATCTTTTGTATCATTATCAATGTCTTTACTGTCATTTTTAATCAATTTAATGCATCCTTGATGAATAAAAGTATTAATTCCTTTCTTTTTTTTAAGTGACCCAAATACGACCCATAAGTGACCCATAAGAGCTTTTGCTCTTATGTCAGACTTATGATGCATCTGTAATGATGTCAATAATATTATGACATAAGTTTGTGTCCATCAAGCTTCAAAAATAAAAAATATTTTTAAAACTATTTAAGTAACTATTTAATAAAAATTATGATATAAAAATTACTCATAAGGAGATATTTTCATTGTAATACCCAGCTCTAATTGTTTTGTTTTTATTTTAGATTTTAGTTTTGAGCTTGGATTTTCCATAAATAATTTGTATCTCGTTTTCATTTTAATTTGTATTTATTTCATTTCAGTGTAGTTTTCATCCATTTCATTCCATCAGAAATTGTTCCATCTGCCTGTGATAAGACACACAGCACTCTGATTGGCTGTTTTACATGTCAATCAGACGTGTTGTTGTTTTGACAGAATACGTTACTAGTCTTAAACCAGGCTTGAGAAATAATTGAAAATGTGTCAAATTAAAATACAATTTTAATAATCTTTGAATAATTATATATTATATTTTAATAATTATTTATTTAAATAAAATAAAATAAATGTCAGAATTTTTGGTCATATTTTTGTTTTAGTTTAGAATGATAATTTTCTTCCTCATAATAGTTATCATTAACAATAACACTAATCTTGTTCAGTGTCACGGTATATATCAAATAATCTTAGCATCTGATAGCATTTATGGCCACTGCACATAAGGTGTGCTGCTTTATTTTAAACACATTCTATGCCTCATTACTTTAGACTGAATTGTCATGGATTTCCTTGGATTTCAAATGACGGTCGTCTCTTAGCTAGTTGTCTTTGCTAATCTCTGGTATTTTAATTTACTTTTCTTAAATACCAGCAGTAGAGCGACTTTCTGTCAGGCTAGACATGTATAAACCCATCAGCTAGTCAAGAAAATCGCTGTTTGAACATGTAATGTAAAGCTGGCGACAATATTATAATGAGACTGTGAATGTCAGTTCACATTAATGTGATGACTGATTTTTCTTCACAGATTGTGATCGGAGCAATCATAGAGAACAGCCCCGCGGAGCGCGACGGCAGACTGCGTCCGGGAGATGAGCTGGTCTCGGTTGACAGGATGCCCGTGGCGGGGAGACCACACCGCTACGTCATCGACCTCATGCACGCGGCTGCACGAAACGGACAGGTCACCTTGACCGTCAGGAGGAGAGTTCTGACACAGCAGGGTGAGCAAAACTCTCCAGTGGCACAAATCCAACAATTATATCCTCAAATCCAGTCGGTAACTACACTGTCAGGGTTTATAAAACAACAAATTCCTTAATATAGGTATTTAGGATGAATTACATGGTACAAGTACATTTTTAGTTTCTTTAATAACCCTATAAATCCTACCGTATAATATTTTCTATAAAAATTTCTAAGGCCTCAAAATTATCAACATTATTAAAACTTTGCTGAAAACCCTGTTGTACACAATCTGCTACATACCTTCTGTCGTCTGATTGATAGTTTATGCTTTTTAACAAGTTAAAAGGCCTTTTAGTGTCATTTTAAAAACGTCCCCCTTCAGGTCAAGGTTCATGTGTCTATAAAAATCAGGAAAGATTTCACAGTGAAGTAAACATCAGAATATCTTTTATGTTATTAGTAATATTTCAAGATGAACACTTTCTGGGCTGAATCAGGTTAACTTGATTATCCATGTATTATTTGAATATTTTCACAATGAAAACTACAGAGCTTTGATCATAAAACTAAGCAATTAAATATCATCTTAATAAGACATATTATTGGGAGATATAGAGTGACAACTGATATTTATATGCACTCTGCTATAGTGTTATAACAATCTCATTAATTTACATTTTCAAGCTATCAGAATTAGGGATGGGACGGTATGAAAATTTCATATCACGATTATAGTGACCAAAATTATCACGAATATCAATATTATCACGGTTTTGTTTAAGAACTGATGCACACACTGAAAACATTTCAACACGTTTTATATTTGAAAATCAACAAACAAAAAATAAAACAAGCAGCTCTATGTACTTTTTTAAGCAAGATTCTATTCTGTGGCATTTCCTTCCTTATAATGACCATCGTCAATAGCAACGCATTATAACACAGCGCACATCCTTGCATCACAATGGACGCGCTCTCTCATTTAATTCAAATGCAACTTGCCGTCTTGCATCTCCGTTTTTGATTGTATTGAAAATGAAATCAGAGAACTTTACTATTAATAATACTATATTATTGTTGTGATCATCTTGTCTGGATGATTGCTATGTACGCTGTACAAAATGGTTTTATAAACCGGTCAGATGTAAAACATTAATCTCAATTCAATATGTCCCCGTAATTATTTATGTTGTAAAAAAAAATCTGTTATAAGTGTACGATGAATATACATTATTATCCTTTAAATGTCTCTTTTAATAGTTCATTCGTTTTTGGCTCAAATCCACTTGCTGCAAACTTTTCTTCGCGGAAGCTTCATGTTAATTTCAAATGAGATAAAATATTTCAACTCAAAACAACATTTTGTGTCCAATTATTTCCCAGACGTAGTTTTGGTGTTGAGGTCAAAGTTAGCGTGCCTTGCATTCACTATACAACAGTGGGTGATGATGGTCACGAAGACGACGCAGCAGATTTGAAGCGCTTCCCCCTATTGCAGCTACTTTCGTTTCGCATGTTCTGCAGACAGGGTGAGCATCCTCGATTAAGTTTCCCTCAGGACATTTGTAAAAGCCAAAATATGACCACACCTCAGATTTGGTCCTTTTAGAAGGTGGAAAAATCTCCCGAGTGCTGTCACTGCCTTCCACCATTTCTTCAACGTTGCACGTTGTGCCAGTGCCAGACTGATGCTGGCTGGACAGGATTTACCGTGAGTTTTCAAAATTGCGATAATCAAACACGGTTTTAATGATAATTATATTTTAAATGATAATACTAACCGTCAGTACATTTTATCGTGGTTTATCGTAAAACCGGTAATCGCCCCATCCCTAATCAGAATTTTATCTTACTTTTTAGCCATAAAATATCAGCATCTGCACCAAATTGCATATTTTTGCTCAGTTTGGGCCTCTGAATAAAATGTATGTCTTTTCCACCTTAAGTATGATCTCCATATTTTCACTATATCATATTATATGAGCCATAAAAGCCTGATGTACCAAATATACTCAACAACAAAAAACACGTGCAAAATTTTTAAGAGTGTTATGTTTAATGTTAAAGAGTGCTTAAGAGTGTTAATGGTTAAATACATTATCAAGAAGTAAAACCGCAGTAATTGGAGGCAGTTATTTCTGTGTAATAGCTGTGGTTTGTGTTTGCATGGGCTGAGATTGTGTGTGCTGCCACCTGCAGGCCAGCCATGTGAGGAAAATGGTGCAGCGACCAATCAAAGCAGTTCTCCCCGGGGTCATGCAGTGTGCCCGGTCAACTTACCCCCCACCACTGATGTAGTTATCCACCGCAAGGAAAGCGAAGGCTTTGGTTTTGTCATTATCAGCTCCCTCAACCGTCCAGAGACCACAAACACAATAAGTAAGTCCTCTCTTCGCATAGCTGTTACCCTGATGTTCTGGTGAACATTAATGCATTTATGTACACATGGTAATGTTTTAAAGTGCGGATGTATTGAAAGTCTGGGATAAACAGTCCACAAGGTTTAATCATTAAAAAAAAGTCATTGCGTTTCAAAGAAAAAAAACAAAAAACATTCCATTTGCCACCTATTCCATCCCAAAATAAAAACAATACGTTTTTTTTCTTCTTTTAAATATAGCAAATGAAGCCTATTTTTGAACTATTCAGATTACTATTAATAATATTTACAATAGTATAATAATAATACAATAATAATAAATAATACAATAATAAATTTGTAATAGTAATATTGATAAAAATATATCTTATATATTTTATATTATCGTTATATATCTGGTTACAATAATACTGGATTTATTATTATTATTATTTTAGTACTATTACGATTACTATTGAGAATGTTTATAATAGTATTTTATATTTATACTTTTATATAAATTATAAATATAAAATACATTTATAATACTAATATTAATAAATATTTTCACTATATTAATATTAAATATTTATTATTATAATATATTACATATTTTTAAATTGTGTATGTATATATATATATACTATTAAATATTTGTTGTTGTTATTGTTATTATTATTATTATAGCAAATTAAGCCTATTTTAGTACCATATAAGATTACTACTGAGAATATTATTATAGTAATTTATATCAATTATAAATTAATAAATATAACAGTAAGATTGTGATGAAAATGTTACAATGTTAAAAAGAATTAACATACTAAAATAAACTTTCTTTATGGATAATATCATTTTATATTGCAGGGAAATATGAATTTCTTATTATAGCTTTTTTACTGAAATATAGCCAAAATATTTTACATGCGGTTTTTATCAAATTCACCATTCATATGTTTTGTAGCTGTGCCACATAAGATCGGCCGCATCATCGAGGGCAGCCCGGCCGATCGCTGTGGGAAGCTGAAAGTTGGTGATCGGATTATGGCTGTCAACTGTCAGTCTATTATCAACATGCCTCACGCTGACATTGTCAAGCTGATCAAAGATGCTGGACTCACTGTCACCTTGCACATCATCCCAGAGGAAGGTATGATCAGAGTATGTTACAGTAAAGAAAGATTTCTGTCTTCTTCCTTTGAAAACACAGACATTTTGTGCCCTAGACGTAAACGGTGCTCATTCGGCCCCTACATCGGAGAAGCAGAGTCCCATGGTGGCCCAGAAGCACAGCCCTCAGACTCAGTCCAGCCCAGCAGCCCAGCAGAGCCCGACGGTGGCTCATCCTAGCCCACCAGCGCCCCACCCCAGCCCGGCCACCACGCAGCCCAGTCCTCTGCTGATGGAGCCGGGCCCTGGAGCTCCACACAGCAGCCCACCAGTGACTCAAAGCAGTCTCCCTGTGAGTCAGCCCGGCCTGGAGGCCATGCAGTCGGGCTCAGTGGTGACTCAGGCTGCTCCTGTTGTGGATCCAGGCATCCCGGGGGTTCAACCCACCTCCATCGGATCAGTGCCGGTACCACCACAGCTGTACCTTCATGACACCAGGTACTGTTTGCCCGACTATATAATTGTCATGTCTAATATAATATTAAATCTATCTGTCTGTCTGTCTGTCTATCTGTATGTCTATCTATCTATCTATCTATCTATCTATCTATCTATCTATCTATCTATCTATCTATCTATCTATCTATCTGTCTGTCTGTCTATGTCTGTCTGTCTGTCTATCTATCTATCTATCTGTCTGTCTATCTATCTATCTATCTATCTAACTATCTGTCTGTATGTCTATCTATCTGTCTGTCTGTCTGTCTGTTCAACCATCCATCCATCCTTTTATCCATCCACCTATCCGACTGTTTTTATGGTTAAGGTCTTTTGCCTTAACATAATTTTTATTGTGGTTAAGCACATTTATACTATTTTATACCAAGATATATATATATTTTTTTGCATTATAACATTTATCACAATTAAGCACAACCACCGCCACCCCCCCCCACCCCTAAATTATCCATTTTAATTTTGAGTTATGTAATTATCTGTTCTAAATGGCAATTCTCATAATACTAATTACATTGATTTAGTTCAATGTAAGTTATAATTTATAAATACATATAAATAGGTATAATTTAGTTTACAATATGAATAACATCTAATGTTTTTTTCTTTATGGTAATGAGCTTTTTTTGGACATTGTACTTAATTTTCATATTTCAATGCAAGAAATCTTCACTGGTACAAAATCAGGTTCCATTGTTTGCAAAACATAAATGAATAGTGTAATTTATGTTTTAATTAAAATTATTTTAAATTAAATGAAAATACTACAAAAAATAATAAAAAAATTATAATATATAATTTAATATTTTTACTTTTGGGGTGTCAGACATGTTCTTGACATGCTTCATGTGATTGACACATCTAAATCTCTTGATTTTATTCTTTTATTTTTTTTTCTTTCCATGTGTCCAGGGTTTCTCTCAGGTAGTCTTTGGGCTCAAATCAACTGCCTTGGGCAATCTCACATAACGCTTTGAGCATCTGCTGTCTTTCTCTCACACCAGCCCAAGTAACATCACTTAACACTTCATGATAAATTATTTACCTCTTCAATAATACATGCTTCTCCTCTCAGGCAGGGTTTGCAATTTTTTTTCCCAGGGTTGGCTCAAGACTGCTCTGATTTATGCGTTGTGAAAGATGGGAACTGAGACTTGATAAATATGGCCCATGAGCAAAGCCCTGCTCACATGGTCAGAGAGAAGAAAAGGTCACCGCTAGACATGAAGTATATTCACAATATGTTGTTTTTATTGTACATGGGACGTTATAGTATTTAAAACAACATTCTCAGAGAGTTTAGGTGGTTTGAACTTGAATTCTGTGGGAAACGTGTAGCTGCAGTTATTCAGCCTGTTTGAATTGTGGGACAAGATCGCTTCATTTGACCTTGTTGCTAACTACAGGTCAGAAGTAAAAGCCAGGCAGGATGTTAAACCCGATATCTGCCAAGCTGCATACACAGACTACAGACAGCCCCCGGTGGACTACAGACATCCACCTGTAGCAGACTACAGACAGCCGCCCACCATGGAGTACAGACACCCACCTGCTCTGATTGACTACAGACAACACTCCATCGCTGATTACAGACCACAGGTGAAACTGCTCATTTTATTACATACAAATATTACTTGACATGCAGCTAGAAAATCTTGATTAAAAGCACCATGTTTTATCTCTTCATTTGTTTTTGTATAAAAGACATAGAGCATTTATATTTGTTCTGTACCTGTTATGCACTGAATAAAATGTAATATATGTATAAAATATATAATGTAATATATATACTTATATTATATACGTATGTAATATATTACATACATATTTTTCCCCAGCACTAATATATATATATATATATATATACACTCACCTAAAGGATTATTAGGAACACCTGTTCAATTTCTCATTAATGCAATTATCTAATCAACCAATCACATGGCAGTTGCTTCAATGCATTTAGGGGTGTGGTCCTGGTCAAGACAATCTCCTGAACTCCAAACTGAATGTCAGAATGGGAAAGAAAGGTGATTTAAGCAATTTTGAGCGTGGCATGGTTGTTGGTGCCAGACGGGCCGGTCTGAGTATTTCACAATCTGCTCAGTTACTGGGATTTTCACGCACAACCATTTCTAGAGTTTACAAAGAATGGTGTGAAAAGGGAAAAACATCCAGTATGCGGCAGTCCTGTGGGCGAAAATGCCTTGTTGATGCTAGAGGTCAGAGGAGAATTGGCCGACTGATTCAAGCTGATAGAAGAGCAACTTTGACTGAAATAACCACTCGTTACAACCGAGGTATGCAGCAAAGCATTTGTGAAGCCACAACACGCACAACCTTGAGGCGGATGGGCTACAACAGCAGAAGACCCCACCGGGTACCACTCATCTCCACTACAAATAGGAAAAAGAGGCTACAATTTGCACGAGCTCACCAAAATTAGACAGTTGAAGACTGGAAAAATGTTGCCTGGTCTGATGAGTCTCGATTTCTGTTGAGACATTCAGATGGTAGAGTCAGAATTTGGCGTAAACAGAATGAGAACATGGATCCATCATGCCTTGTTACCACTGTGCAGGCTGGTGGTGGTGGTGTAATGGTGTGGGGGATGTTTTCTTGGCACACTTTAGGCCCCTTAGTGCCAATTGGGCATCATTTAAATGCCACGGCCTACCTGAGCATTGTTTCTGACCATGTCCATCCCTTTATGTCTCCATGTACCCATCCTCTGATGGCTACTTCCAGCAGGATAATGCACCATGTCACAAAGCTCGAATCATTTCAAATTGGTTTCTTGAACATGACAATGAGTTCACTGTACTAAAATGGCCCCCACAGTCACCAGATCTCAACCCAATAGGGCATCTTTGGGATGTGGTGGAACGGGAGCTTCGTGCCCTGGATGTGCATCCCACAAATCTCCATCAACTGCAAGATGCTATCCTATCAATATGGGCCAACATTTCTAAAGAATGCTTTCAGCACCTTGTTGAATCAATGCCACGTAGAATTAAGGCAGTTCTGAAGGAGAAAGGGGGTCAAACACAGTATTAGTATGGTGTTCCTAATAATCCTTTAGGTGAGTGTATACCAATCAGGCATAACATCATGACCTAATATTGTGTTGGTCCCCCTTTTGCTGCCAAAACATCCCTGACCCATCGAGGCATGGACTCCACTAGACCCCTAAAGGTGTGCTGTGGTATTTGGCACCAAGATGTTAGCAGCAGATCCTTTAAGTCCTGTAAGTTGTGAGGTGGGGCCTCCATGGATCGGACTTGTTTGTTCAGCACATCCCACAGATGCTCGATTGGATTGAGATCTGGGGAATTTGGAGGCCAAGTCAACACCTCAAACTCATTGTTGTGCTCCTCAAACCATTCCTGATCCATGTGGCAGGGCACATTATCCTGCTGAAAGAGGCCACAGCCACCAGGGAATACCGTTTCCATGTACATGGTCTGCAACAATGCTTCGGTAGGTGGTACGTGTCAAAGTAACATCCACATGGATGGCAGGACCCAAGGTTTCCCAGCAGAACATTGCTTACCCCTGGTAAGTGATGTTTAATAGAAAACGTAATTCATCAGACCAAGCCACCTTCTTCCATTGCTCCGTGGTCCAGTTCTGATGCTCCCGTGCTCACTGTTGGCGCTTTCGGAGGTGGACAAGGGTCAGCATGGGCACCCTGACTGGTCTGCGGCTATGCAGCCCCATACGCAACAAACTGCGATGCATTGTGTATTCTGACACCTTTCTGTCAGAACCAGCATTAACTTCTTGAGCAACTTGAGCTACAGTGGCTCGTCTGTTTGATCGGACCACACGGGCCAGCCTTCAATGAGCCTTGTCCACCCATGACCCTGTCGCTGGTTCACCACTGTTCCTTCCTTGGACCACTTTTGATAGATACTGACCACTGCAGACCGGGAACACCCCACAAGAGCTGCAGTTTTGGAGATGCTCTGTCCCAGTCGTCTAGCCCAGGGGTTCCCCAAATTTTTCCATCCCAGGACCCACCTAGACAAGTATAATCTATCTCAAGACCCACCAAAATAATTTTAACGCATGAATGTGGGGTGGGTGTGGGAGGCGTTAATTCTCTTTAGAGCATTTTTTATTTTCCTTGTCATGGTATGAATGACATACAAGTTTAATTGCAATACAAACTTAGGGTACATTATCAATTTTTATAACAATTAAAATAGCAGCCTAATGGCTATGTTGAAATAATGTGAAGAGTAACCGAGTAGTTTCTGCTGCCTCAATTTACACAGACATGGCAGAACAAATTTAAAACAATGAAAAACAAATGAAAAAGTAGCCTACTGTAAGCTTAATCTTAACCAAAAGAATATTAAACAAATGACAAAAAAAAGAATATTAAAAAAATGTCAATACTAATATTTAAGGTTTAATTTCTTCATTTACTAATGTCTTTATGAAGGTGATTTTTTTAAACATTAATGAGAGACATTCAACATTACAATATAACTGAAAGCTATATCAATTTCATCATTTATTAGCCTTTTAAAAAATTACTTTTATTTTAAGTGAACTTAAAACAATCCTCACATAAACCCATTATAATGTCATATTTACCTGTGGCCTGTCTAACAGAAAGGAAATATACAGAAATTGAATAAAGTTATCAAACAGTCTGCACTGCATAAATAATAAATTAAATATAGATTAATCCTCATTAAAGCTACCGTTTTGTCTGTTCCCTTTGTTCTTATCTTTGTTCTGATTAACATTAATGACAGACAGCATTAGTGGCTGCTGTTCCTTTAAGATCTGCTGCTGTCGAACACGATGCGGATCCGACGCGCTGGTTTCTGGTGTGCTCACTGCGCTGTGTGTGCCTCACAGACAGGACATTCACAGACAGCGCTATAAGCATGCTGCCGCATTCATATATAAAAAGTGAGTAAACATAGTAAGTGACCCGCTAAATTGGCTAGTGATTTGACAGAGTTACCCGCCACAGTTGATTTTTACCATTTGGTGGGTTAGCGGGTATTAATTTCAAACCCTGTTAATAATGAAGCCACTCTGAGATGCTGAAAACTGTTATCACAACAAGTCACGCACATGCGCTTCATGAAACACAATGCTGATATATTTATAAATTAAATTGCAGCCTTTGCAATTTGAAAACCGCACTAAGTAATATAGTGATTTATATTTAACGTTGGTATATTGTGCAGACCCAGACTAAGTTTTGTTTGTGTGTGTGTCATTCACTGAAATGTAAATTTAACTGCAGCCAAGTGACTGCGCAACACACCTCTTCCCACTCTGCGACCCACAGTTTGAAAACCCCTGGTCTAGCGATCACAATTTGGCCCTTATGAAACTTGCTCAAATCCTTATGTTTGGCAATTTTTCCTGCTTCTAACACATCAACTTTGAGGACAAAATGTTGCTGCCTAATATATCCCACCCACTAACAGGTGCCGTGATGAAGAGTTTAATCAGTGTTATTCACTTCACCTGTCATAATGTTATGCCTGATCGGTGTGTGTGTGTATATATATATATTAATATTACATATAACTAAATTTAAATTGGATAAAAGCTAAATAAAAGTCAAATGTGGGGGTTGTCTTGAAAAGCAGCGTGCCACACTTAAATTTTTTATTTATTTTCATTTTTATTTTTCTAGGACTATGACTATTTCACTGTGGAATTGGAGAAAAGTGTGAAGGGATTTGGCTTTAGTATCCGCGGAGGACGGGAATATAAAATGGACCTGTTTGTGCTGAGACTGGCTGAGGACGGACCCGCAATCCGCAACGGTAGAATGAGGGTGAGAAAACTCTTCAGATACATGCATTCTGAGATCGTCAGTTCAAACTGTTTGATGGAAAAGGCTTTAGATAATTGCACTTTTACAAATAAGAGTCTCACACTCACTGTTAAGATCTATTTTGAACATTTCACCCTGTGTAAAAAAAAAAAAAAAAAAGCATTTATTTATGTAAAATTATATTTGGCTTGCAGCATATACTGCTGCTCAAAAGTTTTTTTTTTTTGTTAAAAAAAAGAAAAGAAATTAATACTTTTATTCAGCAAAGATGCATTAAATTACAGAGCCCCTGAAGGGACATGGTGCAGGAAAAAAATATGAGATGTGAGGAAAAATAAAAAGTTTGCTTTTGCAGTGGCCTCCATATTAAAATGATCAAAAGTGACAGTAAAGACATTTATACATTTACAAAAAAAATATATTTAAATTACATTTTGTTCTGTCAAATTTGTTCATCAAATTTCATCAAAGAAAAAATGATTCCACAAAAATATAAGGCATATTAAGCAGCACATCTGTTTTCAACATTGATAATAATAAGAAATGTTTCTTGAGCAGCAAATCATCATAGAATGATTTCTGAAGGATCATGTGACATTAAAGACTGGAGTAATTATGCTGAAAATTCAGCTTTGATCACAGAAATAAAAAATACATTTTAAAATATATTCAAACAGTTCTTTTTAATTGTAATATTATTTCACAATATTACTGTTTTACTGTATTTTTGTTCAAATAAATGCGGCTTTGGTGAGCTAAAGAGACTAAGAGAAATTAAAAAATGGTACCGACCCCAAACCGTTGAATGGTAGTGTATATGCATTTATTACACGACTCTCTAGAATGCTTGATTCTGATTGGTTAGTTATCATACACTAACCACCTTTAGGGTGATCCTGACTCAAAATATCCCTTCCTGATTTTCCTCATATCCACAGGTTGGAGATCAGATTATTGAAATTAACGGCGAGAGTACGAGAGACATGAGTCACGCCCGCGCCATCGAACTCATCAAGGCCGGTGGTCGTCGAGTGCGTCTGCTGTTGAAGAGGGGCACGGGACAGGTGCCGGAATATGGTGGGTATCGCAATCTAAAAGCAACGTTTTTATAGCCATTAGCAACTTTTCAGATGAACGTAAAATTGATAATCATGTTTTAAAACTAAAAACCTGCTGATTTTGGCCAAAATAATAGAGTGAATGCTCATAAATGTGCTTATTGGAGTGCACCGGGGGAACAATCGCCCAAGCGGCACACTGTGATCTTGATGTTTGCTTTAGCTGAAAACTCTGTTAAAAGCTTAAAAGCCTTTGATGACTCACTATATCAATTAAACCTTTCAGTGAACTTTCATTTAGTGATAAAACGTCTGGTAGCCTGTAACCAGTGTTGTCTTAACTCCTCTCTTCTATCAGCTGCTCTGTTTTTCTAACTGCAATAGTTTAGTCTTTTACTTCCTGTCCTGTAGGAATGGTATCTACCAACCTTTCCATGTGCATGAAAAGCGACACTCTAGCCTCACCCTATTTCTTCATAATGGGACACTCTAAAGACACGGTTCGTGGCATCCTGCACGTCTTTCTGCTTGCGTTTCTTCTATAACTGTAGATTTTCTCTCTGCTTCTGTTCTGTTTTGGTTTGCATTGGCACACTAGCATACGTTGCATGTCTTAGTATTTTTTAACTAGAGTGTGATTAGTCGCGAAGTGTGTTTGTGTGTAGTATTGTGTAACTGTGTGCATGTGTGCGTATGACAGTGTTGGGGAAGCTACTTTGAAACTGATAGAAGCATTAAAGTAGTTAAACTACAATCAAGCTTCCCATTCCCAGTAACAAAAAGTAGCTAAAAACATAGAAGCTGTGTTGAATGTTTGAAATATATGACTATAAGATTATTTACAACCAGAGAAGTATTTATTCAATTATTTCAAAATTATCTAAAAATCCAATAAAAGTATAGGGATTAAAAATATGAGGTGGGGGGGTGGGGGTGGTTAGGAGTTTAGCAAAGGGTTATTCATTTATATTTAATTCAGTTTAAAATTAAGTTATTATTAAATATTTAAACTATATATTTACATTATATTTACAGGATTTTATATTTACATTTTCAGGAATTATAACTAATATATATATATACACATCTCTCTCTCTATATATATATACAGTACTGTGCAAAAGTCTTAGGCACATTGGTATTTTCACACGAAAAATGTCTTTGAGCCAGTTATTTATATCTTTTACTGTAGTGTGTCAGTAGGAAATATCAGTTTACATTGCAGGAAGGTTTCTTCAAGTGTCTTGGAGACGTTGCCACAGTTCTTCTGGATTTAGTCCATCTCAGTTTTTTATGTTTCTTCATGTAATCACAGACAGACTCAATGAAGATGAGATCAGATCTCCATGTGGAGCATAGAGATTATTGTCAGACTCTTTATGCATACAAAAATCTCACTGGATTATTAAAATTAATGGCAATTAATTTATAAATGTAAACTGATATTTCCTACTGACACACTACAGAAAAAGATATAAATAACTGGCTTAAACCCACTTTTTGTGTGTAAAAATACTAGCAAGCCTAAGACTTTTGCACAGTACTGTATATATATATATGTGTGTGTATGTATAATTATTATGTATATATAAATACACACATATGCATGTATATATTTAAGAAAAATGTGTTATTTATATATAAATATTTATATTTATATGTAATATAGGTGATATAAATATATATATACAGTATATACATGCAAATATTTCTTAAATACATGTATGAGTGTGTATTAAAATACTTATAACTACAAATACATGATTTATATTTACATTTGTATCCATATATTTATACTAGGTATGTATATATATTCAGATTTATAATTTTTAAGTAAATATTTGGATTTACATGTACATTTTTTATTTCTTTTTTATATTTGTTTCATATTTATTTATAGTTATAAATATATTTAGATTTGCATTTATATTTTAATAACTTCATTCAGGATCTATAAATATAAATTCAGATTTCATAGAATTATTTCATATTTGGCCCTTCATAATACGTATGTATGTTTATTATTTATATACATTTTTATAATAGAAATTACATATCGAAATATACATATTTCGATATGTAATAAGTTGATAATACAGTGATAAATGTAGTATTTCATAAAATATTTGTCTATGCAAAAGATATAAAAGATAATTTACATAAACCATCCAAATAAACCAATTCACTAAAATGAATCAAACTTACCAACATTACGGATGAGGGATAGTATCATTTTGTTATGTTACCTGTTACACTAAATTAGCTTGTTACTAGAAATGCTACAAAAAAATGTAAGCTCATTGCTCCCCAACACTTCTGTTGTGTGCATTGGCAGTAACCTTGATGTGCAGTCAGGTGTATCGGGTGATTTACAGGTTCTTTGTGTTTCCTGGTAGACAGTGCCGCCTCCTGGAGTGCTGTCTCTCCAGCCGCCCCTGCCTTGTCGGAAGTAGTCTCACCCCGCTAGCGTGACACTCGCCCTTCGCCATCACCCGTCATCTCATCCAGCCTCAAACCCTGGACTTTCTGTGGCATTCTGAGACAGTCTGGACCAATCATGGCACCCCTCATGGTCAGTTTTGTGGGGCTTCGCCTGTGGAACAAAGGGTGGCCGGTCCACCTGTAAGAGCTGTGATTTGAACAGCCTAAAAAACAGAGAAGATGGATCATAAAAGTCGAAAATATTAAGAACAGATGGAGACACATTAACCTCAAATGGACTGTCGCATCCAACTTGCTTTTCATATAGTCGCTGATCCAAGTTTGTTTTTCGTTTTTCTGAACGATCCAGATGAACGGCAGCCAAAGACGCGTGGCTCACCCTCTCGCTGTTTAATTCTGGATTCAGAGCGGAAACTTCTCGCAGGGGAACGAGCCGAACTTTCAACGCCTCGTTCTTCCATCCTGTGGACCCGAGCTCTCTTTATTTTATCATCATGTAGAGGTTGTTTATTTTTTGTATCATTTCAAGATGTTCAGAACGAACCCCTAGCGATACTGGGGGTCAAATATCGCAAATATATGTGTAGCATGAAAACAGATTCCCGAAGAAACACACAAACTTCTGAGTTGAGAACTTTAACGTTTTAGTATTGAGTTTCGTTATATGTCTGATGGGAAAAGAATGTTACCATAGACATTGTAAAACACTGACAGTAAATATTAAAGGAGGCCGCTATGATGGAGATACAAGGTAAAGTATCAAGCTGACCCATTCGGGCTGGGAGTTTTGGGAGGTAAATGCATATCAATCGCCAAATCTGCCGCATGGACGTATCCCTTTAGAACCCAAGACAATGTGTTACATTAGTATGGTTTAGTCTATCGATGAACCCACCCAGCCAAATGTTCGGTTACATTGCGAACTGAACCGAAGAAGGACCGCAGATGTTTCCGAAGCCTGAGTGCGTCATTCCGGCCTCATTGGCCCTGTACTGTGTGCCACCACTGTGGATTTGGGGTGCCATCTTACACCTCACAAGCCTCATTCCCATGTCTCTGATAGCTCCGTAGTTCATGGGAGCTATAAAAGGAGGGAGTTTTTCAGGGCAGTTTGGTCTGAGACCAGGAGACATGTAGTCTTTCGCCGTGTCTTAACCAAGTGCGACATGACAAATAATTGGTCTGTTCACTCCAAATGCGAAAACGCATGGGTTTTAGACCATTAACATGTAACTATGGATGGGGCTACATACCCGTAAATGTGGATTTTAGACAAATAAGATATAATTATGGGTGAGGCTACATACATACACATAAATGTCCATTTTGGACCATTAAAATGTAACTATGGATGGGGCTACATACCTGTAAATGTGGATTTTAGACCAGTAAGATTTTATTATGGGCGGGGCTACATACACATAAATGTGGATTTTAGACCAATAAGATGTAATTATGTAATTATTTACTTAATTTTTTTTACTCCACATTCCTGGTGCAAGATTTTGGTACCATACCGATACCTGGCCGATTTTGATATTTGGTATTTGATTTTGCATGCTCATTTCTCATTTTTACATTTAGATTTCTCTTGCCGTCACCTAACGCTCACTAAAAATTAATCTTAAAAAATATAAATCATTTAATAACGCTGTTAAATGTGATCTTTAGCAAATCTCACAATGAATGTTAATTTTTCATACTGTATATTTTAATATTCACTTGTCAATTTAACAAACGATTGATTATTTTTACATTTATTTCAACAAAATGGTATGGAATATTAATATCGGCCATTTATGGGTTATGAAGCATAACATGAAAATGATTATCGGCTAATCAGTATCCAGAACTTTATATTCCAGTCACTTTGGTTTATCGCTTGACACTCGCACCTGGTTAAGACACGGTTAAGGTTCAGCTGGGAGCCGAGACGAGGAAAAGGGATCTTTTTAAGTGATATGGGCATGATCAGGGTCTCTCTAGCATGAATGGGTGGGACCCAGTTGTATGGGGCAGAGTGCCTTACTGGCAGGACAAAGAGCAGTATGAAATATGCATTTTACATAAAAAATAGAAACATCTTAAAAGCTGAGCTTTTGTTTTCACCTTTGGTTTAACGGTGACAAACTTTGCCAATTTTTTTCTGATGTTGTGAAAATGTTTTGTTAGTGAAAATGTATAAAGATCAAAAATTCTGATCTGGCACATGTGGACAGCGATATGAGAAAATAAGAAGATAATATATCAAGATTTTGTGTTTGTTGCGGCAAACACTGTTTTATCCAAACCTCAATTATTCTGACCTTCATTAGATGAAGAAGACTGTGTGTTAATGCGTTTCATAAGGTGATAGTGATCAACAGAAACATTTACAGTATTTGAATCGCACAGTGTGGAGGGAGGGTTCGATGCCATGCAGTGTTTCACCTCTTTTTGTATTCATTTAATTGTGAAATTGTCTTATGCTGCTCCGCACCTGTCATTCTGATCACAGGCTGATAACTGTGCCAATTCAATTGTTTTTGAGGTATGTGGAATGTAATTCCAGATTTTCAAGTGGTTTCTTGAACTACAGAATATCTTGAAACTGCGTCCAGAGATGCATTGAAAACGTTGCATATCAATTTAAGCTTATCACATTCCTACTTCTCAACACTGCAAAAAAGTCTTAATCAGTATTTTGTCTCTTGTTTTCCTGTAACATTTTCTAAACATCCTTAAAACAAGTTAAAATTAAAATGGTCCTATGATTTACTCACCCTCAAGCCATCCTAAGTGTATATGACTTTCTTCTTTCAGCCGAACACAATCGGAGTTATATTAAATAATATCCTGGCTCTTCCCAGTTTTGTAATGGCATTGAATAGCAGAAGCTCCATCCATCATAAAAGTAATCTATACAACTCCAGTGTGTTGATAAAAGCCATCTGAAGCGAAGTGATGGGTTTTTGTAAAAATATCCATATTTTAAAACTTTATATACTATAATCACTGGCTTCCGGCAACGGGCTCACTAGAGAGTCGAGTTCCGATGGAAGGGTGACCTCTGACCCGAAAAGTTTTTCTTACAAAAAACCATGGCTTCGCTTCAGAAGGCATTTATTAACCCACTTTTATGATGGATGAATGCACTTTTTGGAGCTTCAAAAACTCATCAGTCTTCAGTCCCATTACAAAGCTGGGAAAAACCAGGATATTATTTAATATAACTCTGATTGTGTTCAGCCCACATATATTTTTGCCAAAATAAATGTAGTTGTTTTTTATTAATTAAATATTAAAATGTTTATTTTTTACAGAAGTAATCAATTATAATTATTATTTTAAATAAATGTAATGTATTCTTAATTCATATATACACCATTTAAAGATTACTCAATCCAATTTAATAGAAATGTCACTTTTTAAATGTGTAAATAAAAAAAATAAAAAATTTTTTTTTAAAGTGTATCTTTTATTTTTATTGTTTTAAGCACAAACCTCACTAAATTTGGTTACATTAATGCTTGAAAAACGTATTTCAAGATATACAATATCAAGTAGATTCATCTTGTTTTAAGGATGTTTATATGTTTTTTTGATGGAAAAGAGGAAAATAATGAATCATAATATTTTTTGTTTTTTTATTTGTTTTTTTGTTTTGTTTTTTGCAGTGGAAACAAGATAGTGTATATTAGTAATGTGTGCCACAATAAAATGCTCCCTGTTCATATCTCCCTGATGGTTTTGTAGCTAGCACATAATATTTTTTGTCTCCATTGATTCCACCATTGGGTGCAGTGTGCTAGAATAAACTGCTGTTTACATGGAGAGACAGACAGCGAGAAACGGTGAAGGAAAAAGTGGATGCATTTATTGCACAGCTCATAGCTTTTACTGTTTGAAGCTGTATCCTGCCTGCTGTGAAAATAAGACAAAGAAAAAAAACATTTTATATTACTGAGGAAAATATTGAATCTGTGAAAGATGGCACGTACCAGGGCCCATTCAGATCAATATTACTGTCTAGTGTTAGATGTGTATTTACCTTGTACAGCTGTACTCCTATAAATATGGTTTAATGTATTATTGATAGTTTCAAAGACTAAGTGATCAAATATTTTTATGAAATGCAACAGTACGGATATAATAAATTTTGCTAAAATCTTGTTTACCTGTATGATATTCTGATATACTGTTAAATAAACTCTGACAAGGTCTAAAGTTCTTTTATAGTTCTGATTATACTCATGTCTGATTGTGTGAGCTCTTATCGTACTAAAAGTAGGGGTGTAACGGGTTCCCGCACAAACATATTGAGTATTCTGTCCATTTTATCACGATATTTAAACGAAAAATCCCGCTTTGACGCTCTATAATGTGATGTGACATACTGTATATACACACACGTTTATATTTCTTCGTTTATTTATATAGTAACTGGGTGGGGGTAGTAACTGATTACATGTAGGCCTAATATGGATTACACAATCAGATTCCAAAAATGTAGTACTTTGTAATTAGATTATATTATGTAAAATGCTCATAATCAGATTACAGTGACTTTTTTATGGATTACAGGATTACATATTCACACAATGATAATTTGATTCACACTTAAATTTTATACATTTTAATAAATATGCAAGTTTCTAAACACTGCTGATATATAGCTGCGTAACACTGTGTCTTAATCATATCCAGTGACCTTCACCTGGACAAAATGTTTCAACCCTGGAAAACATTGAATGTGTTATGTCATTGCTGTTTATTATTGTTTGTTCATGTAATGCAAGGATTCCCAAACTTTTTTTGTCAGACACTTGGAGACCCCTAAGATTTTAAGTTATTGTTTCACGGGTATGATTTCATTGATAGGCGATGCACGGACATGGTCCGTGTCTTGGTTAAAATTGCTTATTTCTTTGGATTTAAACATTCTTGGAAACATTTGGGATAGTCAACAAAATATATAACATTGTTCTAGTGGTTGTTGAAATTACATATTGTGCTTTTAAATTCACTTTATCGTTTTCTTGTGAAATAACGGAAGGCTATATTGTTCTCCAGTCCACAAGGTGGCGCATACAACATACATTATCTTAAAAACAGTCAATGAAGAGATTAAAAAAAAATCTTTTTGGCTGGTTCGGTACAAAACTACACTACATAATGTCGGGAAAGCCCCGAAACCTTCCACTCTGGATGGTGAAATCTGACGTTAAATGCAGTAAAAATACAGACGCGGAAAAGAAGAAATCACACGAAACCACAAAACGGAGAGCGAAGAACCGACGAAGGTAGAAACTCCTTTAAAAACTATCACTTAAAAACAATGTGAACGGAAATTTCATGAAAAATGGTTTTCGCCCAACAATGTCTTTCTCAGTGTCGTCACGTATTGGATGAACGAGAGGGAGCTCGTGGAAACAGCGCTCGGCATTTTGAAGGATGATAAGGTAAATGGATTTTGATTCTCATAAATGAATTATTTATGCCACATGACACAGACCTATTATTATTTTTCTTATCAATCGTAGTCATGTGCTAGAGATGCAATGCAATCCCAGGAGGAGGTAAAGATCATTCCGGAGACAGATGAAGACACGTCGGACTCAGATGTAACGTTACAGGACAGGACCTGTGTTTCAAATATTGCCGAGCAAGAGACTGTGCCATATGGACACTGCATGGAAGAAAGTACCAGTACAAAACTAGACTGCCATTTGAAACCTTCTCCTAATGCTCCAGGAACTTTGGAGAAACCTAGCGTGGATGATGATGCTCTTGAGCTTGTTCGAGAGATTTTTTTCACATAATTTAAGCCTAAAGTCACACAAAAGGTTTGTTACGGATTGAAGAGATACTTAAAGGGTTAGTTTACCCAAAAATGAAGTTTCTGTCATTTACTCACCCTCATGTCGTTCTAAACTTGTAAGAACTTCGTTCATCTTTGGAACACAAATGAAGATATTTTTGATGAAATCCGAGAGCTGTCCGACCCCTCCATAGACAGCAACGCAACGACCACTTTTAAGGCCCAGAAAGGTAGGAAAGACATGTGACTAGAGTGGTTCAAACTTAATTTTATGAAGCGTCGAGAATACTTTTTGTGCGCAAAAAACAAACTAAACAAAAACAACAGCTTTATTCAACTATTTATTAACTTCTGTGTCAGTCTCCTATGCTGCTGACCCATCCAAGTTTCTCAGTTACTCAGCCAGAACGCCGGCTTACCATTCAATTTCTGTCTATGGAGGGGTCAGAGAGCTCTCAGATTTCATCAAAAATATTTTAATTTGTTTTCCGAAGATGAACAAAGGTCTTGCGGGTTTGGAACGACATGAGGATAGTTAATGACAGCATTTTATTTTTTTGGTTAACTATCCCTTTAATCATTTACTCACCCACATGTCTGGCTTGTTTTTTTATGTGCAACTTAAAAGAAGATAGTCTGAAGAATGTCCCGGTTGCTCTTTTCTATGGGGACTGGAGCTTTCAACCTTCAAAACGCACCATAAAAGTAGTTAAAAAGAGTCATAGCCACTTTTATGATCTTTTTTTTGGGAGCTTGACAGCTTTGTAATGAATTACGTTGAACTAACAACTATTATTGTGTAGAAAACGGTTGAACATTCTTCAAAATTTCTCCTTTGTGTTGCCCAGAACAAAGAAAGTCATTTGGGTTTGCAATGACATTTTTAAAAATGATCTCTTTTTTTATTGCAAGCTCTGCCTTCAGAAAATCTAGTTATGATTTGTATGCGATTTGCTGGTAACAAGGTCATTTCTAAACCAGCTGCTCTGGTAATTGTCATTTGCACACTTGCACTTTATTGGGTCCTTTGGGTAAGAAAGCATCAACAAAGAAAAAATGAGAATGTTAAATTACATGCAAGAATAAATTGTATATTTATTCATTTTAATTAAAAAACAACTAACCTCAGGCTTTGTCACTGGTCCTTCAGGAGGGACCTAATGTAAGCGTTTACTATTAAGTTTTTATTTATATATATATATATATATATATATATGAGGATTTTATTTTGCTGCTCAGGAGACAAGAACAGACATGGTGGTGACACTCAGATATCACAGGTGTGCAGGTGCATAAGAAAGTGTTTTTATTTGGACTCTCAGGAGACACGCTGAATAATCACGCAAGAAAACATCTCAATCCTGGGGAATGTCATGTTAAAATTCATAAACAAAGCAAAATACACCAACAGGATGTTGTATGTGACTGTAATTTGTCTCAAGAATTTTAAAAAGGGACTACAAATCCTTTTCCGATTTAACCATTATAGCAGGGACCCTAATGGAACTAGAAAAGGCTTTGGCACAAGAATCTATAATTATGCAAAAGTAATATGGAAATGATTTACATCAGAAAGAATGTTCAGTATGCTTTAAATGAATTGTTTCACACTACAATACCCTTATTGTTTACCCTAAATATAATTTAGTCATATAACCAAATACAATCATGATTGTATTACTTGCATTTATCAGTATCAATAATATCAAACACAATCTCTTGAAATGCACATGAACAGAATATAATCAGTCCTTCCTGAGGTGGAGATCTCGGCTCTGGCTGGGGACAATCATTATGACAATCATTATGGGGACATCCCAACCAGATGCTAATACTGTCGTGAATGGGTCGTGTCTGAAATGTTCCTGATGCTACTTCATATTTTAGGGTTGTATTAAAAGCCCCTTCTAAATTGTAAATTCTAAACACCAGACTAAATTGTCTGATATTCAGATCTGGACCTGCACTTTTTAAAAGGGAGTATTTCATGTAATCAAAGACAATCAAATAATTTAAATGCCTGCATTTAGAAACATTTAAAAAAAGAAAAGATGTTTTCATGAGTGCAATATATATATATATAATTTAAATGTATCAATTTTTGCACCGATCAAAATTTTCTGGGGAGGTGAAACTACTGATTTATGAATTTATACCGGTGTAATAGTTATTATAGTGTCAGTGCTCTTTACAGTAACACAAATGATGTATACAGTCAACCTCGAAATAATAATGTATTAACTGAATCCTGGAAGTTACAGTTGTGTTTCAGATTGAATAGTGACAGAATTGATCTTTAAATGTGGTAAGGAGGAGAGCCCAGCTAGTGTTCGCCATTCTCAGAAAGAAGTGGCGTCAGGCTGTTCATGTGGCCATCAAAAACACTCATCTAAAGACAAAAGACAACAAGAGTGTCAATGCTCAGTTCCAAAACAATTAAAAAATGTACAAAAAAAACCCTAACTACTACTTACAGTCTTCGGCTTGTAAACCCCCAGTTTAAAACGACAGCAGACCACGTCTACGCAGAAGCCGACCAGACTATGTAACATGCCTGCAGAAACAAATCACAATCACTGAATCATTTCAAATGAGATATTTTTGATTAGGAGATTTCCTCTCCATTTACCTGTTGTTGAGAAAATGCCTCCTATGATGCCACAGAGCCGCACGAGGAACTGCCACAGGGGCATGTGCTGCTCAGTTACCTTCACCATCAGAGAGCTGATGTCATACTTCATAAAGATCCCAGAAACCCCATGACTCCCCGCTGCGTGGTTTATCACACGCTCCTAAAGGAAAGAGAGTCCAAATGTGGCATCAGTGATCATCCTTGGGCAATCATGCATACACTATGTACTTTATAAATATAACTTTTTAAAATTCAACTTTGTAAAATGTAGCAAATCGTGTCAGTTTGATATGAAACTTTAATTAAAACAACAGATGGTTATGAATATATTTTGGAATTTTAAAGCCGTCTGTACCCGTTCAGTGACTGAGTACTGGTGTGTGTCCGCTGACAACTTGTATGTCTGCAGTTTTGTGGGAACAATGGTAATGAAGTACTGGAACATCTGATTATCTAGCCACAAAAACAAAACAAAACAAAACATAGGGTTATCTGATAATAATTTAAGAAAAATATATATTGAATTAGAAAAATGCAAAAATTTTCTCAGACTTCTGGACTCCACTGTATAATTACTATATTTGTTTAAATTATAAATGAATATAAATGAAAAATGTTATTAATAATTTATAAAGTTTATAATGTTTATATTTATGCTAATAAAGTAAGTTATACATCGATCAGGCATAACATTATGACTAATATTGTGTTGGTCCTCCTTTTGCTGCCAAAACAGCCCTGACCCGTCGAGGCATGGACTCCACTAGACCCCTGAAGGTGTGCTGTGGTATCTGGCACCAAGATGTTAGCAGCAGATCCTTTAAGTCCTGTAAGTTGTGAGGTGGGGCCTCCATGGATCGGACTTGTTTGTTCAGCACATCCCACAGATGCTCGATTGGATTGAGATCTGGGGAATTTGGAGGCCAAGTCAACACCTCAAACTCGTTGTTGTGCTCCTCAAACCATTCCTGAACCATTTTTGCTTTGTGGCAGGGCACATTATCCTGCTGAAAGAGGCCACAGCCACCAGGGAATACTGTTTCCATGAAAGGGTGTACATGGTCTGCAACAATGCTTAGGTAGGTGGTACGTGTCAAAGTAACATCCACATGAATAGCAAGACCCAAGGTTTCCCAGCAGAACATTGCCCACAGCATCACACTGCCTTTGCCGGCTTGCCTTCTTCCCATTGTGCATCCTGGTGCCCCCAGCCATCCACGTGACAAGAAAACGTGATTCATCAGACCAGGCCACCTTCTTCCATTGCTCCGTGGTCCAGTTCTGATGCTCACATGCCCACTGATGGCGCTTTCTGCGGTGGACAGGGGTCAGCATGGGCACCCTGACTGGTCTGCGGCTATGCAGCCCAGTATGCAAACTGTGATGCACTGTGTATTCTGAAATTTTTCTATCAGAACCAGCATTAACTTCTTGAGCAATTTAAGCTACAGTAGCTTGTGTTTTATCGAACCACACGGGCCAGCCTTCGCTCCCCACGTGCATCAATGAGCCTTGGCCGCCCATGACCCTGTCACCGGTTTACCACTGTTTCTTCCTTGGAGCACTTTTGATAGATACTGACCACTGCAGACCGGGAACATCCCACTGGGAACGTGTGTGTGTGTATATATACATACATATATACATATACATACACACATATACATACATACATACATATACATACATACACACTTTTTCCTGAAATTTTTGATAAAAGTTACAATCACTTACGATCTGCGGACACTTTTTCTGTGCCATCCAGTGGATTTAATATGCCCGGTATTTCCTCTCCAAAAGACAGATGGTCTATTCGATGGGAGAAGTTGTACGCTAAAAAAATAAAACAGTCCTTATTATCAAACTGACCTTTTGGACATAAAACTTAATGTACCATTTCCTTTTTTAGTGGAACAGATGGTGCCTTCTAGTCTTAATGCAAAAGCACTATATACATTTTGCATAGAATGAGCCATTCAGATAATATCTGTAGCACCAAAACCCACTTTTCTAGAACATGACTATGAACAAACTTTAAGGTCTGAAGAAGCTCTTCAGCTTACTCTCATGGCTGACCAGGGCCGCTAGATGAGCATGACCTCGAGGGTGTGGGATGGCCCTGAAATAAACATAAAATAAGGAAATACACAGACAGTGGATGACATTCAGTCTCATTCAAAGGTGTACATCACCTGACTACATAAACGATCAAATGGACTCTTCAACTGACATACATTTAAACTCTACAATTAAGTTTGCAGTACTTAAAAACAACTTTTAGCAAGTCAAAATATAATTGGATGCAAAAAACAGAATGAAACGAAACATACTTGCCAACAGTGATGTGGAAATTTCCTGCTACTTTATTGACATAGAGATGTCCGTGAATCCGGCAGGCATTTAGAGGCTGTGTGGGGTCATCTTCCCTAAACGTTCAACAAAAAAATTACATACTCCTTTAAGAAATCAAAATGGACAATTCTTATTTTTATGGAATATTGTAGTATTTAATATAAATGATTTATCCATGAACATCATTTTTTATTCCTGTGTCTTCATAATCTTTAATCAAAATAGCTTCCCCTCCCTCTTGCTGCGTCATCTCTTCTCTTCTCTGATGGTGTGTTTATTTGCGCGAGGGCGGGACAACCTGTCACTCACATTAAATCGACCAATAGCAAATCACAACCATCCAATCAATTCCCCATGGACAAAATCAAGCCCCATGCCACATTTATTCTTGCTCGGAAAGCCGTTTCATTCGAATACACGTCACAATAGGGAATAAAAGACTCATAACTACCATTTCATGCCGACATGCAGTGTAATACGTTCTCATTCAGGTGTCATGTGTTCTGACCTGGGTGGGAGAGCAGTGGGGGCGCCTTTCATGACATTCTTGAACAGAACATCCTGGAGTGAATGTTCCTCACGCAGACGGTCCTGAATGAGCAAAAGTGTTCTGAGGGACACAAAAAGGATTTTTCTTTTTATAAAATTTTATTTACATCTTTATACTGACAAACACATAACATTACAATTATGTCCTAAGGTCACAGACTCACAGGTGACAGGAACCAATTTGGAGGTTGAAAGCATGATCGTTATAATCAAATGAAAAGTAATTTACCTGTGCCAGATTCTCTGCTGAGGAGAAAGGTCAAAAACAACCTGCGAAAGAATTGTAATTGAAAGAACATGTTATGGCACAACTATAAAATATACTAGGAAATAAGTAACATTCAGATACTCACAGGTTCATACTGCAGGCCGTCAGATGCCACCATCGTCTCAGCGAGATCCAACACATCTGCACCAACAACTGAGAAAAAAAAAAAAGAAATTCAAAAGATTATTGATAAACCTATGCTGTAAGTCATACAACACATTACTATAGTAAGATGTACTTACATTGGCACCTCATGGCAACTGTGATATCAATATTAATTCGTAGTTTACTGCAAGATGAAAAAACTAAATGTTAGTGTTAGTTTTCAATGCATATTTTACAGTATACAAAATACATTTACAGTGTACATTTATTATATACAAAATAACAATTTACTGTTATGTTAGTGAGTCACCTAGTAAAATCCTTATCCACTTCATACTCATACTTCATCCATGTGTCCCGATACACAAAGAACTCAAAGAAGGCCAAGAGTGCCATGGCCGTGAAGGCAAACAAAGACACTGAGAAAGAAAAAAAAAGAAAAAGTAATTTGCTTTATGATGTTTCAATTCAGTATCACAGCAGTAATATTTGAGAACAGTCAGAAAGGAAAAAATGATCTATCTATCAATCTATCTATCTAATGCATACACCAGGGTTATAATAGTTAACTAAAACTACTAAAACAACAAAAAAATGTCTTCACTTAAAAATAAACATCAACTGAAATAAACTAAAAAAAATATATATTTCAGCTATTTGACAATGAAATATTTCTCATTTTCATTTAGTTTAACTTGTACTAAAATAAATACAAATAGAATTTAAAAAAGTAATAAAAACTATATATACACATTAAAAATGATTTTAAAAAAAACAGAAACAACAAAATGACTAAAACTTTAACTAAAAAGGAAAATATAAAGAACTCATTCAAAATATTTATTTTATTCAAAATAAAAACTAACAGTATTTCAATTATACTAACTATAATATACTACTATATATACTGTACTATACTACTAATTACCACAACTATTACTATACTAACAATTAAACTAACACTGAAACACATACACGCATATTTATATAGTCTCTTTAAACCAACCATCACTTTGACAAATGAAATCTCAGCTCATCTCACCAGTTCCTCCACTGGCTGTTGTCTCCACATAACTCTCAGGAACCTTGGGAAAAGCATCCAACTCTTTCACAAAGTTCAGGGCTTTCTTTTTGTTCAGCCTCCTCATCGTCACAACAGTTGGCTGTTGTCTTCCTCATGAATTTAGCCTGTAACGTTAATCCATCATTTGTACATCAAGACGAGTTCGTGCACATTTATGAGCAGTACGTTACCTACATTAACTTTCTGTTATTAGCACGCAGTACTAAATATGTGAAAAACTTAAATACAAATATGTAGGACGTAGACCTGTTTTGATAGTAAACATCTTTTAACGTGAATTTATTTTAACAATTTGTCTGTGAATGCTCAGTTGTCTATAGTTACTGTTAGCCGCTGCTAGCCGTGCACTTATCTAGATTGCCATTTTACTTACTTCGTTCTCTACCTACCTTGCAATGCTATTTTAAGTGGCTCATTGTGTTATTTTTATGCAATATTCAACCAAATATCTTCTTTTACATTAAGCGTTTCATTTAATAACGGACAGAAATGTAGAGGACTCGGAAGAGAGTGACGCTGATGTGTTGTAGTCGCGAGCTTCCGGTCCGGTGATTTTTGGGAAATGTAGTCATTTTACTGTAATAAAATAAAAATACGGGGAGAAGTGGGTGCAGTAGCCTACTATTTCTATTATAGTGTTTTAGAAATAGCAAGATTAGCAGACTATTCCGAATTTAGAGTACAAAAAAAATCTAAATCCTAATTAAAATAAAATCATCTTGCATACTGTGACAAAGCTTTTATGAGTCCAAAAAGTAATACTAAATATGAACTAATGCGGTTTTGAACATGAAATATTACACAACACCAGGTAAACGTGTCTGTATTTAATTGTTTCATTTGAATTTTTATCATTCATTTTCTAGGCCATTACCACAGCAGTCATTTAAATATATGTAAAGTTGTAACAGAAAAGAACACAAAATTAGTAGCACAATTTCACATAGTAAACATTAAGCTGTAGACTTGCATCATTAAGTGGCATCTGGATGTAGTAAACACCATATTAGAAGTTTAAATGTCAGCTGAATCAGGACCCTCGTCCCGTAACACTGCCGGTTCATGACTGTCAGAGGTTGGAGTGCCGGAGTTCTCTTGAGAGGGGTCTTCAGAACAGCAGCTAATGGTGGGTGATATCACATCAGGGCTCGTGTCACATGACTCTGTGCTTTGCTCGGACATTGCAGTGGTAGTGATGGTGGTGGCCACACTGGGAGGGATGGGGTCAAACTCATCATCATCTTCCTCCAGGTTGGAACATTCATTGATGTCTTTTAGAAACAAAGTGGTTTGATTACACAACATGAACAAAACTGGCACAAAATTAGAAATGCGCTAAATATTTATATTATACACTACCATTCAAATGCTTGGGGTACTTGGAAGATCAAAAATACAGTAAAAACAGTAATATTGTGAAATATTGTTATAATTTTAAATAGCTGTTTTCTATTTAATACATTTTAAAAATGGCACTTATTCCTGTGTGAATTCTCAGCATCATACCTCCAGTCTTCAGTACCACATGATCCTTTAGAAATCATTCTAACATGCTGATTTGCTACTCAAAAAGCATGTATTATTATTATCAATGTTGAAAACAGTGCTGCTTAATATTATTGTGGAAACTGTGCATGTTTTTCAGGATTCTTTGATGAATAGAAAGTTCAAAAAGCATTTATTTGAAATAGAAATATTTTGTAATATTATAAAAGTCTTTACTGTCACTTTTGATTACTTGAATGCTTACTTGCTGAATAAAAGTATTATTTATTTTATAAAATCTTACTTTAATGTACAGGATGTACAGTTATCTTTCATAACACAATTATCCAGAAAATAATTATCACCACAGTTTTAATTGTAGTGTATCCCAATATAAAATACTGCATAATAACTTACTGCTAAAGGCCTCTGGATATTGTTTCGCAACCTTGCCTTTTAAAGTCCTGAGGAAATACAAAATCATGTTAGGAAATGACATGTTACACATTGACAATTGACAATGTTTGCACTTTCAATGTCTACAATTTGCCCAAACTTATATGAGGACAACCCAGCTAGAATGTATCATAATACCATAAGCTTGCTTGTAATGGAACAAGAAATGTGCACATCAGATCTTAGGTGTCCCACATTACCCTAATGCACCCTCTAGTTACGTTGTGGATATAATACCTTATTCGTCTGAAGATGCTGTCCAAGTCTTTCTTCATCTCTATCAATGTACGGGTGTGCATTAGAAAGTGTTCATTCATCTGTTGTAAGCGCACATTGGACAGCCCATTGAAGTTGATTAGCATCTCATTGGTCTTCTCAAAACGGTCCAGCCTGGAAGACATGCAGCAAAATCAGGTTAAAAACCTAGTACAAATGCTGCCTAGATAGGTCACTCACTAGATAGGGAAACCCACATATGTCTCTGAGCTTGAATGATGGCGTTCACATCCTCAGAGTTCACCATGCTGAGCATCCTGTTACAGAATATTCCCGATGCGGTGGGCTCCATAGTGGCGCTTTTCACAAAACACAAGATATGAGCGTTACTATATATTAATAAAATCAATAATGAACTGATAGATATAAGTAAAATCGCTTACGAGGAAAATATTCACAGTCTGACTAGTTGACTAGTAAAAAAAAGGTGCCAACTTCGCAGTAGTTTGACGCAAATGCACACTCCCTTTTGATATATTTGAGAAACGATAAAAACAATTTACCGCAACGAAAAACAGGAAGACATCTTTGTTGTGAAGTTGTCACATAATCACATGATAGTGAGGTAATGTGGGAGGCGGGATCACGGAGATTTTGTGAGCGTTAATTGGCTCTCCAGAAAGAGCGGCGTGTTTGATTTTTATTAAAATCAGGGTCGCGGGATTTATTTTTGAAATGGTTGAATAATTTTATTTCATATTTTATATTAAACAACAATTTATAATATCTGTTTAACACACTAATTAGTTGTTTTCAACATTACATAGTGTCAAAATTATATTTTTGCGGTTTAAAAAACATAAAATCTGTAATTAATGTTTTTTTACATTAAAGACTTTATTATAAAGTTTCTATAATGACAAATGTATGAATATAGGTTCAGCCACTTTTGTGTACTGTGTGTATAAATTGTAATATAATTAATATTAAATAATAATTATAATTACATAATTATTAATAATTAACATTTAGATACATTTATCCATATTTAATATTAAATAATAATGAATGACTATTTGAGGTAAAATTGTGTGTCACATGAAGAGGATAATTCGTTCAAGCACTTTTGAAATGTAATATAAAAATAATTCACCTCACCTCAAATCAGAGCCTGTATAAGAGCCTGCTTCACCTTCACAGTTCACACACACATTTTTGTCCAAACAAACACTCTGCTGGCACTGGTTGTCACCGCTCAGACAGTCCTGAAGGCATCTCAGGTTCTGTTGAAGCTCGTGGGAAATGTCACAGTGAATTCTTTAATGATCTTTGCATGATTTATTTTTACCAGACATGTGCAGGTTTCTCTTCTGTCTTTGATCTTAACAGGTAACATTAGCTAGCTTTTTCATAATGTCATCCATAACTGACAAGAAGATGGTTTGTGTCAGATTCAAAGGCTTATCTGAGAATATTTGATGTTGGCTTTATGTTACAGATTAAGAATTTATTTCCATTAAGATACAAACAAAAGCCGCTAGTGGCAAATATTACTTAATTTAATAATACTATTAATTTAATTATAAATGATGAATATCGTTATTAATCACAATAACCACCCCAAGTATCTTAGCAACCGCATAGCAACACCCAGAATACCCTAGAAACCACATAGCAACACCCTAGCAACCAGCCGATTACCTTAGCAACCACCCAGAATACCCTAGCAATCACATAGCAACACCCTAACAACCAGCCCTAGTACTCTAGCAACCGCATTTCAACCACCCAGAGTACCCTAGCAACTGCATAGTAACACCCTAGCAGCCACCCTGAGTACCCTAGCAACTGCATAGCAATATCTATATCATATCTATTTTCTGATAGACTGTATTGACTTCAAAACCGTCATACTTTAAACTACTTTAACTTCAAACTACTTCACACTGAAATCCTTAAAACTTTTCAAACTTTCTGGTCAGGCTTTCTCAAGCCAACTTAAAGTTTGTCTACAAACTTTCTTTTATCTAGTTTCCATTAAGATACAAACAAAAGCCCCTGGTGGCGAATATTACTTAAATTTAATTTAATTATAAATGATAAATATCGTTATTAATCACAATTAATTATAAAATTCTATTATCTTATAATATCAATTAAATAATGCGATAATATAAATAAAAAATAATTATGATTTATAAAACAAGATTATAAATATGGATTAATAATAATAATCGCTTATTTTAAGATTTGTAAACTGCATGCAGCTCAATGTACTTTGGCGGTTGTCCGGTAAGTGGCAGTAAACACAGATTCAAAACTGATACTCGATCACAGTGAATCATCATAGAAGAAGCCGTTCGCGCAGTCGAGCTCTTCACAAGAGTTCATCAAAATCTATCACGATATTACAGTTACCCGTATTATTTAAAGGATTTGCTCTTGACAACAGGTGATGAACTCATTTGTCTAGTTTTATAGAACCGACAACGAAAAAAGCTTTTAAAGCCGTTGCGTCCTGTACATCTAGCTGGCTAACATTAGCATCTTCCCATCTAACGTTTGATACTTGATTTATCCCTCCATAATATTCCTTATATTGATGCATTCCCACATTCCCCGTTTTTAGGAGTTATGTTTTAGTATAAAACTCATAAAGAATATCAAACGTCTTTTTAATCTCGTTTCAGTTGGTCAGAATGGCATCAGATTGGATTGGCAGCCTTGTTTCAATCCACTGTGGAGCAACTCTAGGAGTGTATCAAGGAGAAGTATCTTCAGTAGACCAGACCAGCCAGACCATCTCTCTCAGACATCCTTTCCACAATGGAGTCAAATGCACTGTGCCTGAGGTCACTTTCAGGTAACTAAATAAATAATCCTAAAAGGGTCACCTATGCTATGTCTGATATTGTAGTGTATGTTTTTGATCCTTTAGGAAGTTCAAAGATGTTTTTAAGATAGACATCCTTGTCTCATTTTTGTGGTATTATGTACTCTAAAGTCCAATTCTTAAACAGCATTTAATACTGGCTCATCAGAATTTGAATACCAAACACAATAAATTACTGTATTAAACGAGTACACCTTTCTAATCCACAGTGCCATGGACATTAAAGATCTCAAAATCCTGGAGATCCGTAAGAGCTTCACTGAAGTCGCGAAGCAGAATGGTTCAGACTCCAATTCCACATTGACGGCGCATGGCGGACGCAAGGACAAGGGTGGTGGCGCCACAGTCAACAGCACTCCTGTGACGGTACCTAATAAAACTGAACCCAAATTGCAGGAAGGAGGGTTGTCTCCGGTGCCACACTACACCAAGAGTTATGGTGAACGTCACATGGACATGGCTGGCCAAAGTAAAGGCTTCAGACGAAGACACAACTCATGTGAGTCTCATATGTCATTGGATTTTGAAACTAATCTTTCAGATTTTAACTTTTATTTATATATATATATATATATATATATATATATATATATATATATATATATATGTGTCTGTGTTATTTAATATTGTTCAGTGCTGCACGATATATCGAAATGATCAAAATATCGCAAGCTGCACGATAAATCCTAATAAAACCGTGAGTTAATACAAACTCGCAGTGCTTTCAGATGGAGCAGCATTTACTACTGATCACAGAACTGTCCTGCACTGACAAACTGCGCATAAAAGATAATTGCAGCCTTTGCGATTGAATAATCGAGATAAGCATGATTTAATGTACATTGTGATTTTTCGTGCAGCCCTAAAATGTACATAATATTGCGATAACTGCATGATTTTAATACTCCAAAAGATTACAAAAAGTCCAGGATTTAGGTTGAAGCAGACATCAGAGAGTAGACTAGACACATGATTGTTACATACGTGTGACATGCTTAAAGTTATTAAATGCATTAAGCAAAGAAAGGTGCCTCTTGGACAGTGGGTAATCCCAATTTCAGTTCTCTTCCGCAGCTTATATGGCCAAATACACAAAATTATGTCAAAATAGTTGAGACTAAACAGTTGAGAAAGAAAGCGTGCGTGTAACAATATGTCGGATCAGAGCATCTCTTAAAGTGACAGCAACCTAATAAACCTGCTTCCGACTGTGTGCTTAAAGGGTTAGTTCACCCAAAAATATTTCTGTCATTAATTACTCACCCTCATGTCGTTCCAAACCCGACCTTCGTTTATCTTTGGAACATAAATTAAGATTTTTTTTTTAATGATTTGTACTTTATTGATTTTCTTATTTGCAGACAGATGTGGTATAAACAATCAAGTACTAAACATATAAACAATCCACAAACACATACATATAACAAAACAGGCAATAAATTGTAACAATATAACAACAGTATAAAGTGAAAAGAAAGAGAGAGGGAGCTTAAAACATAATTAATTTTAGGTATGGAGTTCATTTTTAATACATTGACTTTACCCCAAAGGGAAAGAAAAAGGGGTGCCCATCTAGCTGTATCAGCTGAATTTTTTTCCAATAGGGGTTCCAGATTGACTTTAAAAATATCCTTAAACTGATGGGGAAAGGTAATTCCTAAATATACAATGCCCTTGTCAGGCCATTTAAATGTACAGTTCTGAAACAATGATTTTGGACAGTAAGCAGTCAGGGGTAGAGCCAATTGACTTTGTACCCAGACAATTTTGAGAAATGATTTATCATACTAAGCAGTGCTGGAAGTGAATTAGTTGGATCTGTAACAAAAAGCAAATTATCATCTGCATAGAGCATAATTTTCTGAGTTGAGCCCCCCACAACTACCCCAGGGAAGCTGATATTTCGTCTAATTGCCATAGCTAAGGGTTCCAATGCCAAACAAAAAAGTAAAGGGGAGAGTGGGCAACCCTGACGCGTACCTCGACCCAATCGGAAGTATGAAGAAATAACACCATTAGTTTGCACAGCAGCCTCTGGATGTTTATATAACAACTTCACCCACTTTATAAAAATCGGGCCAATTCCAAAAGCTTCTAATGCTGTGAACAAGTAAGGCCACTCAACACAATCTAATGCCTTCTGGGGATCAAGTGACACTGCAGCAATAGGAGAACTATCATTTCTGACTGCCCACATAATGTTGATGAAGCGTCTAATATTATCAGAAGAGTACCTATTTCGAATAAAGCCAACCTGATCAGGATGTATTAGAGCTGAGATTACTTTTTGTAAGCGGCTGGCAAGAATTTTAGAAAGTATTTTGATGTTTAGAGGAATCAATGAAATTGGTTGGTAGCTAGAACAATCAGTTGGGTTCTTCCCCTTCTTTAAAATGACTGAGATCAAGGCCTGGTACAAAGTTGGGGGTAAAACTTGCCTTTTGAAAGCTTCCTGATACATATCTTTTAATAGGGGTGTTAATTCTGAGGAGTAACATTTGAAAAATTCAGCCGTGAACCCACCTGGTCCAGGAGCCTTTCCTGTTGTCAAATTCTTAATTACTTCTGAAATTTCATCTTCTGTTATGGGAGAATCCAAAAGCTGCCGCTGATTCTCACTAAGAGACGGAATGTTAAGTCCACTGAGGAAGTTTTTTTATTTCTTCCTCAGGGGAGCTGCTACAAGAAACACTTCAAATTTAGATAGAAATCCTCAAATGCAGCATTAATATCTATGGCCTTGGTTACAAGGCCTCTCCCAGGGGTTTGGATAGCACATGTCGAGGCAGAGGATTCCCTATATTTAATGTATCTAGCCAACATTTTCCCTGCTTTATCCCCAGATTTAAAGGATTTTTGTCTAAGTCTGAACAGGTCAAATTCTACTTTCTGAGTAAGAATATTATTGTATTGATACTTAAGCTGTGCTAAGAGTCTAAGTTTGCCTTGGTTCATTCTCCGTTCATTCTGCCCTTCTAGTACAGACAACTTACTACGCTCTAACTTTTTCTTAGCTGAGGTGTACTGTATAATGACCCCTCTAACATATGCTTTTAACGCCCCCCATGCCACCCCTACTGATGGAGCTGAATTTAGATTAGTAGATAAATAAAAATCTATTTGGTCTTTGAGTAAATCTTTAAATGAAGGGAGATGTAACAAAGTGGAATTAAACCTCCATCTATATAATCTTTTAATAGTGTCCAATGGTGTAAGATCCAAAAATACTGGTGCATGGTCTGAAATCAATATTGTGCCAATTGTACAGTTTAGCAGAGAGAACAATGTTTTTAGAAATAAAAAAAAAATCAATACGTGAATGTGTTGTGTGGAGATGAAAAGTATAATGAAAAGTATAATCTCTACCAGACGGATTAAGCAACCTCCAAGCATCAACAAGGGATAGAGAAGTACACACTTGCTTTAACATAACGGCTGATCTAGGGGTCCTTGTGGCGACCGAATGACTGTGGTCTAAAATAGCATCTACAACCACATTCATGTCTCCTGCCCATATGACCGGATAATCACCCAAATCACACAGAATACGTTCTAAAGTGGCAAAAAAATTAGGGTCCCGACAGCCCGAGTAGATTGACTTAGAATGGCCATAGTCATGAGTGAATATTGTAGAAAAATTCCCCACTAGAATTAATACAGGTTTGCAAGGCCCCACAAAATGATGCCGTGGGGAGACAACAACCAATAATAGCACTAGTCTCCGACAAATGACACACGTCAGTTTAACAGAAAAAATAAAGACATAGTTATTTTTTTTCCCATTCTTTTAATTTTCGGTCTACATCATTGTCTTCGGTGTATCAGAATAATTCCTTCGTCTCATCGTGTTCATGATCAGACGTACGATGATCAATGTCCTTATTTGCACATATATTTCATTTGAAGAAGACGTGATTAAATATGTGCACATACACAGTGCTGGTTCATGTTTGGAGCACTAGAGTATATGAAATATGTCCATAAAAAACTTGAAACGCGCTAGCTTTGGTCTGTATCTGATCTATATCATCCACGTGGTGAGTGCTGTAAAACTCATCGTGGCGCTCCGTGCAGAAACGTGTTGTTTGAATTCTCCGCTGTAATGTGATCTCAGCTGTGTCCTCACTACAGTGCAACAGTGAAAAGGGACCCCTCTCAAGCAGTGTCGCGCTGCACCGCATTCCAAACGTTGTTTAAAGGATTAGTTCACTTTTAAATAAACTTTTGCTGATAACTTACTCTTCCCCCATGTCATCCAAGATGTCCATGTCTTTCTTTCTTCAGTCGAAAAGAAATTAAGGTTTTTGATGAAAACATTACAGGATTTTTCTCCATATAATGGACTTCAATGGGCACCAAACGGTTCAAGGTCCAAATGACAGTTTCAGTGCAGCTTTAGAAGGGCTTTATAAAAAAAAAAACAGTTTAAGTTTTATAAGCACAAATGCTCGCCTTGCTCTGTGCTGTGATGCACGTTCGTGACGTCACGTAATACGCAATTACGTTGAAAAGATCACGCATGACGTAGGCGGAAGTACCGAGTCAGTGTTTACAAGTTGAACGTGCACATACTAAGTCAAACGCCGTTGACCTTTTCAACGTAATTGTGTATTACGTGACGTCACAAACGTTATAAGCAATCCTTTAAGCGGCATACACCGGTATTACGGTATAATAAAAATTCATATCATAACAAAAATAAACACTGGTATTTGGTATGAACCGGTATACCGCCCAGCACTATATTTAATTTATACAGTCAAGACTAAGCAGTGTTTTATTTTTACATTTGATTATTTAATTTCTGTTGGTAAATAAATCTAATGTAAGTCTACCTGGAACCCTAAACCCCCCTCTCCCCAACTTTGCTTCCTGTCTGCTTACTGTGCTATCATAATAAAAGCAAAGACGGCAAAAATAAAAATTTGTGACAAGTGTGTGTGGTGCGACCAAAGATGAATCATAAATCTTTGATCATGACCCAGCAAATTTTACAGTTATAGACCACTGATATAAGAATAAAGGACTTTCAAATACTTCACACAACTTTTTCCAGCACTTAAAAGCTCAAAAGTCTAAATAGTATCTAATTTATGTGTTACTTTTAGGGGTGTAATGGTACACGTATTCGTACCGAACCGTTTTGGTACAGGGCTTCCGGTACGGTAAATGATTATATTTCAACAACGAATTGAAGTAAAAACATAATTTTATAATTATATTTAGAAGTTAGGCTAATGCAAAAACTGACTAATGTGAAGTTTACATGTTTGCATACAATGTTATTTGAGTGTTGATTATATCTAAAAATAAATAGCTACTGAATTTAGGCTAATTTGGGCTCTGTTGTTATATTATAGTAATGTGCAAGTAAGGGCTCCCTATATAGGCTAGTTTACACTTTACAGCATTAGCAGAGCTAATTTTTTTTATCTTTAAAAATGTTTTAGTTATAATTTAATTAATTTAAGGACAGACACAATTTGTTCAGTAAACCACTGTTTAATAAAAAAAAAAAAAGCAATTTTATATTTAGTTTTCTCTCCCATGCTGTACCAAACCAGTACCGTGACTTCAAAACCGAGGTATGTACCGAACCGTCAGTTTTTGTGTACCGTTACACCCCTAGTTATTTTTAATGTGGTGACCAAAACCTCTGTTTTTTGTTTTTGTTTTTTTTCCCCCAAAAAATCCAGCCTAGGCAGCCACCATATTCCCTGCCATACCTAATTGACACACCTGATGCTACAGTAAAAAACAATGCTGATCACTTTCAGTAGTAGGGATGCAAAAGAATGTGAAACATGTTGGATATATCATTTTAATTATATTTAAATATAATTTACATGTATTTTACACAATTAAAGCACTTTTTATATCGCATATTGATTATCGCATTATTAAACGAGTTATCGCTTTTATACTGCGTATCGTGCAGCCCTAATTCAGATTCTACTATAGTTTTTATTAGTATTATTAATTCATTTTAATTTTAAAGTTATAGTAATTTTTTTTGTTTTTTGTTTTTTTTTGTCTATATAGCTTTTATTAATTTTCATTTAAATTTTTGATTTTAGTTATTTTAATACATCAAGTTAAACTACATGAAAATGAGAAATGCTACCTTGGCAACTAGCTGAAATAAGTATAATTTTTTTCTATATTTTATTTCAGTTAATGTTTAAAGTTTTAAAGTTATTTAAAGCAACAAAAATGTGTGTGTGTGTATATATATATATATATATATATATATATATATATATATATATATATATACAGAATTATAACTACACACACACACAAACACATGCTTGTGTATCCTTGCTGAATAAATGTATTAATTTCTTCAAGTTCTTTCCCAAAAAATATATATATAATTCTTACCAACCCAAAACTTTTGAATGGTAGTACAATGTTACAAAAGCTTTCTATTTCAGATAAATACTGTTCTTTTCAACTTTCTATTCATCAGAGAATCCTAAAAAAATGTTTTACACAACTGTTTTCAACATTGATAATAATCATAAATGTTTCTTGAGCAGCAAATCAGCATATTAGAATGATTTCTGAAGGATCATGTGACACTGAAGACTGGAGTAGTGATTCAACTTAGCATCACAGGAATAAATTACATTTGAAAATATATTCAAATAGAAAACAGTTATTTTACATTTTAATAATATTTCACAATATTAAAGCTTTTTTTTGTATTTTTAATAACATAAATGCAGCCTTGTTGAGCAGAAGAGACTTCTTTCAAAGACAATCAAAATAGAACAGTTTCCAAACTTTTGACTGGTAGTGTGTGTGTGTATATGTATACAGGGAGTGCAGAATTATTAGGCAAGTTGTATTTTTGAGGATTAATTTTATTATTGAACAACAACCATGTTCTCAATGAACACAAACTCATTAATATCAAAGCTGAATATTTTTGTATCAATATTTTAAGTAGTTTTTAGTTTTAGCTATTTTAGGGGGATATCTGTGTGTGCAGGTGACTATTACTGTGCATAATTATTAGGCAACTTAACAAAAAACAAATTTATACCCATTTCAATTATTTATTTTTACCAGTGAAACCAATATAACATCTCAACATTCACAAATATACATTTCTGACATTCAAAAACCAAACAAAAACAAATCAGTGACTAATATAGCCACCTTTCTTTGCAAGGACACTCAAAAGCCTGCCATCCATGGATTCTGTCAGTGTTTTGATCTGTTCACCATCAACATTGCGTGCAGCAGCAACCACAGCCTCCCAGACACTGTTCAGAGAGGTGTACTGTTTTCCCTCCTTGTAAATCGCACATTTGATGATGGACCACAGGTTCTCAATGGGGTTCAGATCAGGTGAACAAGGAGGCCATATCATTAGATTTTCTTCTTTTATACCCTTTCTTGCCAGCCACGCTGTGGAGTACTTGGACGCGTGTGATGGAGCATTGTCCTGCATGAAAATCATGTTTTTCTTGAAGGATGCAGACTTCTTCCTGTACCACTGCCTGAAGAAGGAGAAAAATCAGTCTTGAGATATTTCTTGGCCCAGTCTTGACGTTTCAGCTTGTGTGTCTTGTTCAGTGGTGGTCGACTTTCTGCCTTTCTTACCTTGGCCATGTCTCTGAGTATTGCACACCTTGTGCTTTTGGGCACTCCAGTGATGTTGCAGCTCTGAAATATGGCCAAACTGGTGGCAAGTGGCATCTTGGCAGCTGCACGCTTGACTTTTCTCAGTTCACGGGCAGTTATTTTGCGCCTTGGTTTTTCCACACGCTTCTTGCGACCCTGTTGACTATTTTGAATGAAACGCTTGATTGTTCGATGATCACGCTTCAGAAGCTTGGCTATTTTAAGACTGCTGCATCCCTCTGCAATATATCTCACTATTTTTGACTTTTCTGAGCCTGTCAAGTCCTTCTTTTGACCCATTTTGCCAAAGGAAAGGAAGTTGCCTAATAATTATGCACACCTGATATAGGGTGTTGATGTCATTAGACCACACCCCTTCTCATTACAGAGATGCACATCACCTAATATGCTTAATTGGTAGTAGGCTTTCCAGCCTATACAGCTTGGAGTAAGACAACATGCATAACGAGGATGATGTGGTCAAAATACTCATTTGCCTAATAATTCTGCACTCCCTGTATGTGTGTGTGTATGTGTGTATATACATATATACATACATACATACATGCATACATGCATACACACATATATATGTATGTATATATGTGTGTGTGAATGAAAATAACTAATTCCCACTTTAACTTCTTAATTTCTAGGGTCATCTAGTTGCAGAGGTCCAAATCAGGCCACACCGAAAAAGAACGGCTTGAAGAATGGAGGTCA
This sequence comes from Rhinogobio ventralis, assembly GCA_039654625.1. Classification (NCBI taxonomy): domain Eukaryota; kingdom Metazoa; phylum Chordata; class Actinopteri; order Cypriniformes; family Gobionidae; genus Rhinogobio; species Rhinogobio ventralis. The sequence continues at coordinate 16,132,433 of CM077216.1, read as the reverse complement.
TATGAAAAACAAAGACGATGAATGTTTTGGTGACGGTATAGATGATGTTCTCGATGAGGACTTTGATTTTGAGGGGAACCTGGCACTGTTCGATAAGGCTGCTGTGTTCTCACAAATCGATTCGTCAGAGCGGCGAGGCAATGGTGCGCGATCTCGAGGGACACCTGGAGAGCAAACACCATCACGATACCGGCATGATGAGAACATCCTAGAGGCCAAACCCGTCGTCTACAGACAGATCACAGTTCCACAAAATGGAACGAAAGAGTATAGCACTGGTAAGAATCTGACCTCATGAACTATTAAATAATTTAGCTTACTTTATCTTAATTCATGCTATTTCTCCCAGACTCGGGGCTGGTGGTACCCAGCATCTCTTTCGAGTTGCACAAGCGTTTGTTAGCTGCAGCAGAAAGTCACGGTCTCTCTCTGGAGCGCAGACTTGAGATGACGGGTGTATGTGCGAGTCAGATGGCCCTCACGCTACTTGGAGGCCCGAACAGGTTTGTGGGGCTTAAACAGAAATTGCATTATCAGAAATATCTTCAGAGTGTCTGGTTATCATTGGTCTGGTTCTTCTTATAGACTTACTCCAAAGAATGTGCATCAGCGGCCCACAGTGGCTCTTTTGTGTGGACCACATGTCCAGGGCGCTCAGGGCATCAGCTGTGGCCGTCACTTGGCCAACCATGAAGTGGAGGTCATCCTTTTCCTGCCAAACTTTGTCAAGATGTTGGAGGCCATCACCAGTGAGCTTGCACTTTTTGGGAAGACGGGAGGCAAACTGGTTTCTAATGTGAAAGGTGTGGCACTGTTGCATCTACATTTAATAATTATTTAATAATAAATTAATCGTTAAACTTAACCTCTTAAATCCGAAGCGGGGCTCTACTAAGTTATCATGTTATTTAACCACTTGCTTAACCAGCACCAAATAGGCTTTGTTTTAAAGCTTAGAAGCTTGGCTTACAATGAATATAGGGAATATGACCATCACTTAACAAGTGCTTTTAATTTTCTGACATATTAGAAGTGCTCTATTTTCAAAGCGTGAATAATAACTGCTTTACATGAAAATGTGATCTGTAAAATCATAATAGCCTAATGCAATGAAATGCAGGTATTGGTACAGAGTATCAGCGAGTACCAAAAATGAAAGTATTGTATCCGACTCATTCTGGAAAAAGTGGTATCGGTGCATCCCTACAAAATAGTATATAATTTAAATAGTCTATTTAATGGTTATCAGCCAAACAATGAAAATAATAATCAGCTTAAAGGATTAAATGAAAATTACCCCATGATTTACTCACCCTCAAGCCATCCTAGTGTATATGAATTTCTTCTTTTTGATGAACACAATTATATAGTTATATTAATAAGTATCCTGACGCTTCCAAGCTTTATAATGGCAGTGACGAGGTCCATTGAGTTTGAAGCTCAAAAAAGCCCATCCATCCATGTTACGACCCCAAAAATAGTCTAGGGGTACAGGGGTCTAACATTTTATAATTGACATACAAATACATCCAATTAACGTGTCTGTAAAAAGAACCACAAACTAAGATGAGTATCATGTAACAAGCGGCAATTGGCGATAGACAGGATAGATGATGTCAGCGGCTGATGAAGATTGACAGGAGACTGGACAAATCACGGGTATCTAAGAAAGTGGAAGTAAACAAGAGGAAAGGGGAGAGAACCAAAAAACCCACAACACATAAACGTAACACCCCCACCCATAAGAACAAACATATATGTCATATATCCATATTTAACGTACGAAAAAAGCGTAACTGCCACAATGTATCACTAGAACGTAGTGTTTTGAACGGCGAGAGGAGTTATACTTTTTCGTAAGTTGAATACGGAAGTTGTAAATATGGATATTTTTCTTACAAAACTCCATCAATTCGCTTCAGAAGGCCTTTATTAACCCCCGGATCCGTGTGGAGTAAGTTTATGATGGATGGATGTGCTTTTTTGAGCTTCAAACTCAATGGACTTCGTCACTGCCATTATAAAGCTTGGAAGTGTAAGGATATTTATTAATATAACTCAGATTGTGTTCATCAGAAAGAAGAAAGTCATATACACCTAGGATGACTTGAGGGTGAGTAAATCATGAGGTAATTTTCATTTTAGAACATTAAATAGCAACATTGGTCTTTATCAACAAAATCAGAGACCCTCCCCTCATTGATAGCAGATCTGAGTGTTTCCATCAACATGCATTTGGTACATGAAACCTTTAGCATGGTTTCTGTATCTCACATATATTCCTAACACACCCACCTGAATGCTTTGTTTAGGTGGGCTTGGAAGTCTTGGAAACTTCCACTCTGAATTGCAAAAACACATTTACTTTGCATCCACCCACCCTCCTTACTTAATATACCAGAACATTTATGAAAGTCAATGAAGAAATTAGTATGAACTTCAGTAAGCCTTGGTCTAATCATCCACTCATTTAAAACAAATGTAATTTTGCCCTTAGACTTGCCTGAGACGCCAGTTGACCTGGTCATAAACTGCCTGGACTCGCACGAAAACGGATTCTTGAGGGACCAGCCCTGGTACAAGGCCGCCGCCGACTGGGCCAACCAGAACCGAGCCCCTGTCCTAAGCATCGACCCTCCAGTAAGTGGACAGGCGCATGCCGTGGAAGCGAAATGGTCACTTTCTCTGGGCCTCCCGCTGCCTCTCTCCGAGGGCGCCGGCCGAGTCTACCTATGTGACATCGGCATTCCCCGACAGGTATTCCATGAAGTGGGGATCAAATACCACTCCCCCTTTGGATGTAAATTTGTCATCCCGCTGCACTCCGAATAAGCCGTTGACCTTCACGGTCAAGGCTCACTGAACCTGCCTTAAAGATTATACGGATGAACGGATGTCTGTTTGAATGTTGCTACAGAACTTGAACTTCTCAGTCGCTTGTTTTTTCTCAAATTCTTCTCTACTTCTGTGATGATTCCCATCAAAGGGAAGTGATGGAAAACGATACCAGCTCTTGTGACAAACCTGATATGTTAAAAGTGGAACCAATATCAGTATACTCACCGTCTGCTTCATATTCTTACAATAATCTTCCACACAGCCGCTTTAATATGCAAGGCTGATCTTTTTAGATCAAACAACCTTCATAACCCATTAATAAATTATGCAGGTATTTCACAAAAACATCAACTGGCTCACACTTAATGCAACTTAATTGGTTTTATGGCATGTTTGAATCTTATTTTGTTACTTTCAGCATCTCAAATAGAAGAATTAGCTTTTAGTTTATAGTCGACCGACTTTCATGGGCATTAGATGAGGGTTTTTCCTTTTTTTGTGCCCTTTGTGCCAGATTGATCAAAGTCAGTGTTAAGGCACTGAGATGAAGGCAGTTTATTGCTTGCAAAAAACTCTTCTTTCAAAGCGTTATTTGCTTTGTTGACCAAGCCCAGATTGCTGTAAATATGACAGATTGACTGGGTTCTTATCAGTGATTAAATGTTGCACACTTTAATGGTAAGGTAAGTGTACTAAAAAAAACTGTTTGTGATATTGGTAGCCATTGGACCATTACTGACCATTTTAAGCGGTCATTGGCCAATGCCACCAATTTTCTTATGCTAATATTAATTGCTGTGCTTTACCTCATTTCCATTTTGTTTCCGTTCTCAGTGCTCAAAAAAATAAGCAGCTCATGAGATCCTGTTTTAAATGGGTTTCAGATGGAGTTGGTATTGCTTGTTTGGTTACATCAAACAAGGGTCTTTTATTATGCTCCATGTGTTGCAATAAACCTGCTTGCTGAAATCGATTTGTGATTCTATTATAGGTTGTATTATTGTGCAGAGCAAAAAGTCAGTGTGTGCCGCTCACTCAGTAATTTTGGGTAATGAATGATGAGTTTTTCAAAAGCACTGATAAAGATAAAGAAATTTGTACCTGCCGTAATCTTACCGTATGCCTTCAAAGTTAAAATAAGAGGCACTTAATATTCAGAGTCCATATGTGACAATAATGAACTTATAATTTTCACAGCAGACACCAGTAATAACATACTGCTTTCATAAGACTTATTTTTTTACTAAATGTTTTTTCGTTTAAGCTTTATTGTGATGTCCTCCCGAATTTTGTTTGTTTCTTCTCCCACATTTAATGTAGACAATTTTTTTCTTCTGCTGAATGACTTTTTATCTTTGTTTTCTGTTCATAAGCCACATTCATGGTTTGGGTATAATGGTCATTGTTCACCTTTTTTTTGGGGTGCGGTGGGGTGGGTGGTGTTTAAGCTATGTACAATCTAGGGGTGACGTCACTAAAGTTGACCACCCCAGATGTCTAATTTGTCTTATCATAAATGTTTAGATAAACTAGAAACCAACAGACCTTACACATCAGCTGTTCTCAGTCCTGGAAGAAAAAAAACTTAAATGTGAATTTTGGCTTTTCTTTTAGCTGTTGAGTTTGTGTCTGTAAGGTCATTGGTGCTGCCTCTGATGGCTGTTGTGAAATTAGCTTTTGAGCTTAAAAGCAAAGACTGAATGAAAAAGGCAGTTATTGAAAGCATTAAGTTAATTAATGATGCTAAAGAGATTGCACTGTCCATGTTTTGAGAACACAGAAAAGTAAAGGTACATCTTATAGTGGATGAATATAGATAGGAGAACATGTATGTCTAATTATACAGCAGTTACTGAGCAAATCCAGCAATAAAAGAGCTAAAAATTGGTGGCAAAATCACTTGCTGGTCTTTACAACTTGTTAACTTGAGATTAAAAAGTATTACTGCTGTACAGGTTTTTTTTTTTTTTTTTTTTTTTTTTTTTTTTCTGCTGCAAAACCCAATTGTAATATTCAATTGAATATTTGATACCGAAGCACTACATGTGCTGTTAAATTGCAGTTTGATATAAATCATTCCTCTGTAGGAGTTTGCTTCTAAAAACTATGACCAAAGTATGTTGAGCAATTTAAAAAAAAAAAAATAGTGAAAACGTTTTGTTATCTGGTGATGCTCATTTGTGTGGCACAATGACATCATTGAATACGTTTCTGAAGGTTCTGAGAGGTTTTGTTCAGTATCAAAAGTTGAAAGCTACTTTCCATTCTTTTTTTTTCCATTCTTATGCCTTTTTCTTTACAAAAGCATGAGATTGAGGTTGTTAGCATTGCGTAAGTTTATCATTTATCTCTGCACCTGTTGTATAAGGCAACATAATTCAGTAAACTGGGTTAGACAACAACATCATTACCATTAATTGTGAATTAGTGACATATCTGTTCAGCATAATTCTGATATCACTGGAAACCTTACATGTTTAATATTGTCAACCTTGAAGTGTAAGGACTGAATAAATAAAGAGAATGGAAATAACGCATTGTCTCTCATTGTTGTTTTATTTGCGATTATTTATTTTAATCTCTTTGCATCTCAGAAAATACCATAAATTACAATACGACCAACTTACTTGGGTAAAATGTTACTTTAATTTTAAATATTACTTGTGAATGTCTTTATCGTTGCAATTCTCTTTTAAAGCGCGTGCTGTCGCTCGTGTCTCCGAATGCGAAGTTACGAATCCTATCACGGAAAAGGCCTAGATAATGAATATTAATTAGGACATGCTGACGTTGCTTGGTAACCTTCCTGGAGCGTCCAGTTATGCAACCTCGTTAATATTGGCGAGTATCCTAGTAGCGTTCGTTAATTAGCCAGCGGGCCACCAACGTCTGGCTTTCAGCAAATGACGTATCGTCACCTAATTAATATTCATTAGCTAAGCCTTCGCAGTAGTAGAATTCGTAAATTAACGCAGCGCGCAGACGCATGCGCACCATTCGCGGGGCTGTCTGTAGAAGTGCGTTTCCTTTTCAAGGGCCTGTGTGTAAAAGACAGCTGTAGCCCGTGGGTGTGCTGCGCTTCCGTAACGCTTAAAAACTGCTCGCTTCAGGCGGCTTACCGTTTATCGACTACTCTGGTCAGTAATACGCCGCAACATTTGTGTTTTTTTTTGGCCAAACCGTTTGCTTTTTCACACGCGCTGTGTAAGAAGCGCGTACAACCGCCGCTGTCTTAACGGTTTTTTGGGGGTATATTTGTATGAACGGGCGAGTCGATCATCTTTTGTCTGCTCTGCATTGATGTTAGAGGAAAGCTCTCTGGAAGATCTGTTTTGCTGAATGTGTGAATGACCACGTCTGTATCTTCCGTTGATACATTCTGGTAGGTTTGACCCACACATGGACTAAGTGGACAAGCCTAAAACATCTCTAACTTTAAGGCATTTGGACACCAAGGGCTGATCATCTAGGGAACACATAGGTAACGTTACTGTTATGTATTTTATTGGTATAATAGCCTGATCTTACCACCGTTCTGCTTTCCGTTTTTTTTTTTTTTTTTTTTTTTTTTTTTTTTTTGCATCCTTCTGTATGTCTAAGAATGGGCGCATTGTGTTTTTGAGTCTGAATGCGATGGGTCTGTTTCACAGCTGTCTAAATAAGAGCCACTTGAGGCTGCTGCATGAGACAAAACGTGTCTTTGAAGGTCCTTCGTGTTTATTTAATCATCTTAAATAAATCATGTGTTTAAGATGGAAGCCAGAATGCATTGGGTGCAGGATGGCATAATGGACTAAGCCCAGTTTGAGATGTATTGTCTCCTTTCCAGCAGTGCTGCTGTTCCCCCTCAGCATCATTGTGGGATTGTTATGTTGTCATGGTTCCTTGAATGTTTAATAACAACATCTGAATGTGGGTCTGGTCTGTAAATAATTGAACTAGGGTTTTGGTTGCGGACACTCATATTTTTTGAGCTGTAATGGGACGCCTAGTTCATTTGTAACCAAAACTAGAATGTTTACGTGATATATATAAAAAAAAAAAAATCCCATGGTAAAAGGGCAGTTATTCAAATCATAGCAGAATGGCTTCAGTGTGTTTTTGCCTTCATTAATATTAATGAGATGGATTTAGAAAGGTTGAAATCCAAAGGTCACTTCCTCCCTCTAAAGTGCAGATTTTAAAGGAACAGTTCCCCAAATAATAAAAATTATCACTGTTGGGTTTTTTATTGAAACTTTAATTTCTCTTCGATTTGTTTATTAAAAAAAGAAAAAGAATACCCAGGTCATTTTTAGTTTCTCCCGTAATGAAAGTAAATGGGGACTGACTAAGTCAAACTTATGACAAAAAAGTAAAAGTGTCATATAAATAGTCCATCCAGTGCGTAATATTCCAGTGGTGTATTGTAAAAAGCGCTATATTATATATATATATATATATATATATATATATATATATATATATATATATATATATATATATATATATATATATATATATATATATATAATATAGCGCTTTTTACAATACAGATTGTTATAAAGCATCTTTACAGTGATGATAGGAAATTAATGGAAGAGATTGTTTTTGCTGTACAGCAGCTCTAGAAAAAAGTTATTGTCTGATTTATTTCCATTGTAAAAAATAATTATTTACTTTGGAGCCACTAATAATAGTTAACTGAAACTAAAATTGCACTGAGAAATGCTGGGTTGTTTTAACCCATGGTTGGGTCAAATATGGACAAATCTAACAGTTGGGTTTAAAAATGTAATTAAAAAATTTAAACCAACAGTTGGGTTTGTCCATGTTTGACCCAAACGTGAGTTGAAACAACCCAGCAAAAATTAAATCAAATAAACATTAACTGAAAAATATATATAAAAATATTTTATATTATCTTTTTTTTTCATTTAGGTTAACTTGGATGTACTAAAATAACTAAAACTGAAATAAACTATATAGAAAAAAAAAGAGACAAGAACACAAAATTACTAAATGAAACTAAAATGAAAAGGGAAAACAAAAATAAAAACTAATACAAAATATAACTAAAATAGTATCTCTGTTTTTATACTAAAATAACACTGCTTTTGTACTAACATTGGTGTCTAATAGTTATTTGATCTGAAAGCTGCAGTAGATGGGAAGATTTTTCAGTAAATAATGACTTGGATTTCAGTATGATCCTCCCACAAAAACAAAGACTTGGAATATAGTGCCGAAGTCATATGGATGATTTTTATGGTACTTTTATTGATTTTTGTGTCCTTTTTAGGGCTTGACAGCCTCTTGACTATTCCCCAGTATATTTCCACATAAGAAAGTCATACAGGTTTGGAACAACATGAGGTTTGAATAAATGACAGAATTTTCATTTTTTTAATCGAACTGCTCTTTTAACTGGGCAGCCGTTCTAGAATGTCGCTCTTGCCATCTTCAAATATCTTTCCTCATTGGTTCATTCTTCAGTGCATCAAATGGCATTGTTGTTGCACAGATGCCCGTTAAAAGCAGAGCCCCTTCTTTGATGAGCATCAAAACAGCACTTCCTGTTTAGTTCCTTTAATTCACACCTGTAAGAGCTTCTCAGTCGGGCTTCACTGCATCTTAAAGTCAGAATTACTGTATTTTTATATTTCTGAACTATTTGTCTCTGTCATTTACAATGGGGTTTCCCCTGCTGCTAAACTGCTGTGCTTTTCCCTTGTTCAGAAAGGCATTTTGTGGTGTACTGCTCGACTTGTGCGAGAACATTGCTTTTCTGCACATTTTGCCAACAGCTCTCATTTTTACAGGCATATGCTATTTCATTATTTTAATATACTGCTCAGTTTAAACTCAGCACTTCCTTATAGAGATGGACACGTGATACTGACCTCTCATTACTGTCCTGAACTGTCAAATTTCTTTGCAGGGGACGGACACTGTCCAGCTGCAAAACTGACTGTAAATGTAGTCCATATGACTTGTTATATTCCAAGTCTTCTGTTAGACGAACCAACCTAAATTGAAGTCATTATAGTTGTGTGTTTGGTTGTAGAGCTCCCTACTGTCACAGTGGCTTGTCGGTAGATGACAGAGCGGTGTAATTAAGCATCAAAGGGAGCTGTAGGGGCAGCTCCGCCCGGAGGGGAGAGAGTTTGCAGGGTCAAGCCGGTGAGAGACGCTCCCTGCCATGACGCTGGCTGGTGCGGAACTTAATTAGGCTTGTGGTAACAAAACAGAAGGAAATAACTGGGAATGATTATGAAGGCTAATGATATACTCCCAGTGTGACCCTCATTTACTGGGGTTGTTTTTGGCCTTGTTGTATTTGCATTTGTGATAATCTCCAAACGTGACTTTTTTACAATGTGGTGATTTTTTTTTTTCCCCCCACCCCTAAACCTAATCATCAATAGGGCGTAAGCAGATCGTACGAAAACATACAAATAAGATTGTACAAATGCATATAAATTAGCTACCAATTCACCAAAAACTAGTTACGAATTGCCATTAGAGTGTGCTGTAATCTCACTTTTCCTAGTTCATATAATTTTAAGGTTTAAGAAATAAAATTAATGTTTATATATTCTAGGAATAATTTGGATTTATTAATTTTTTTTAACTAAAACAAAAGTAATATTCTATCATATTTAATATTTCAGATTCAGAATGAAAAGTGTTATTCTCTCAGTATCAGAATACCTGAGGTCAGAATCTCTCAACCTGTTGAATCTTGCCCCAGTGCACACTGATAGTAAAAGTTAAGAAATTCACATTCCATAAATGCTGCTTTTCTTTACCTTCTCACACACATTCAGCAGTACAATAACAATAATTGCCTTTACAAAGAACTACTAAGGTGGTGTAGGTTACCATGGATATACACTAGGGATGCATCAATGTATCGGCTGCTGATATTTATTGGCCGATTTGTGATCAATTTACACCCATCGGCATATTGGCTATAGCATGAAAAGGGCAGATATAACAAACCGATGGTTTATTAATGAACTGTGTGAAGGCACTGAGTTGTATGTCTGTTGCATAATCCAATGTTTTGCTCTGGATAAAATGATTAAATACTTGCTAAAACAAAATGAAATCTGAATCTGTACAAAATACAGCAAGTCTCGACAATACTGCCCAGGGTCAGTGTTCACGATGCTCGAGACAATTGACGAAACTGTCACTGTCCCCAACAGGCCAGTGCTGCATCTTAATGAAAGTTTATCCTATGCACATGTTTTTAAGCCTTGTGAATTTAAATATTTACGTGCAAGAAGACATTACGATGTTGAGCCGGCATTGTCACCCGTCCTGTCCCGTCCCCCACCCCCACCCCCGCGTGAAGTTGGTCCCGATCACAATACAAATTACATTCAAAACAGTTTAATGAACACAATTTAAACACTAATGATTTTATTGTGCAAAAAACAGCAAACGAATTATAAGGCTACTAGATGTTTTACATGAACTAAACCACTGATATTCAAATGGTGGACCGCGGTACGCATCCGGACCTCGGCATGTTTCCATCCTGACTGCGAGACAGAATATTAGCACCATTTTCCTGTTTCACAGCGGTGCGGATCACACCACAAGCACTTAGGATTGTTTGTGGTAATGATATTTCAGCGATTTCAGCTATATCCTCTGGTAGTTTTATCTAAAGCCAAACACGCTTCATTCAAGCCCTTCCAGCTCCTTGCACATTCTCGCTTTCTCCAGGCGCGTGCCACATTAACAGCTTAACACTTGAACGCAACCCCCCAATGTTTCACTGTAGAGTAGACATTGTCTGATGCCAATTTGGTAGACATCGCCCAACCCTAGTGCGCACACACACATCCAAAGCGCGTGCCTGGAAAGCTGCGTTATAGACCACGCGCAAATACTGATTTGAGTTTTCCTTTTTCACTTCAAATTCACACAAAAATATATCAAAATACCCGTCCTTGTAAACCTAGTCAGTCACTTAAATGAATGTAAACAGTTGAGAAATAAAACGCTAGTAGTGTACCAGTATATTGGATTCGTACAACTCTTAAAGTGACAGCAGCCTAATATTCCTGCTGCACTGTCTGTTTTAATGTTAATCAAACAATAAAAGACCAAAAAATCACTCCCTACTCATGGGTCACCACTCACTAAATAACTTAATTGTAACTTTAATAAGGATTAAAGGAATAGTTCACCCCAAAATGAAAATTCTGTCATTTACTCCCTCTCAAGTTGTTTTAAACCTGTATGAAGATATTTGATTGACTTCCATAGTATTTTTTTTTTCAATGGGGTCAATGGGGTCCATTCAACCGCTTGGTTACCAACATTCTTCAAAATATCATCTTCTGTGTTTAACAGAAAAAAAGATTAATACAGGTTTGGAACAACTTGAGGGAGAGTAAATGATTACAGAATTTTCATTTTTGGGTAAACTATCCCCTTAATGTATATTTAATTGATGCAATGAAGGATATATTTTACATTTGATTACTTTATTTCTGTACCTGAGAACTAATGTTAGACCTACCTGAAAATCAGTTTATTTCATCTTTGTTCTGTTATATGCATTTATGTTGGCCTGTGGAATGTTAAATGGATCAAATCCATGTTCAATAGAAATTATTTTATGATGCAGCAATAAACCAGCTAGTATACCTTAATGCATGCCTTTTTTAACTTTACTCATTTAAAACTTGATCAAAACACTAATCTATTTCAATGACAGAAGTTCAAATAAGAGAGCAAGTGTCAAATATCGGTAACGGAATCGGCCAATAGTTGTTTGTTAAAACCGGTATCAGCCCCCCTAAAAAACAATGCATCCCTAATATACACTGTTAATCACATTCATATTGAAATATTTTCACGTCATTGAAAGAATACAGCATTACCATGGTACTGTAATAAAAAAAATGGTACTAGTTTTTTCTCATTATTTATGGCAGATTCACACTGCACATTTTTTGTCTGTCTAACTAACCTATTTACTAATGTCTGTGCTAGTACTGTACTGTAACGGTCCTTTATCCATATTATAACTAGCCTGCAGACTAAAGCCTTTTGTTGAGCAACGACTTTCTGAAACCTTAAAGAGCAGGCGTGCATGAAGACGAATGTACGCAAATGAATGCCTGATATTGAGCATTTTCCCTCTGAAATTTTCATGGATACACACACCCTGACACATTAGCACTTCATAACGGATCTAAAAATAGAGCGCATATCTCAGCGGCCCTCCTGAAACACACTGACTGTACTCATTAAATTAACATGTTGAAAGATGCCCCATTTGTGGTTGAAAGGGAGAATCGAAGAGCATCCAAACGTTTGAGTAAGGTCATACACTAACCCATAGTAGTAATTGTGCATGGTTGTAAGTGATCAGATGATTTGTTTGAGGATGTGAAGTAGATGGATTTAAGGGATGAAAGGCTGCGAGGCTGGAATCCGCTCTATCTCCGGGCACATCACGTCTCTGTTCTCTCTCATTGAAGCTGGTTTCCTGGTTCCTCGTGTAGCCTGGAGGCAACTGCCATGCCTCCCCTACTGAGTCTCACTACTAGTCTCACACGTGCTTTACTTTGAACATGACAGCATAAATCACATTCAAAGGTGTTTGGCTTTAATAGCCTGCAGGTTTGTTTTCAGAGCTGAACCATGAAGATGAACAGAAGGATCATAAAAAAATTTTGAAATGTGAGGGGAAAAGTGGGCCTTGAAAACTAGTGTAGAAATCATAGTCTTGTTCATGTCACTCAACACCTTTATCAGATGCAAGATTCTTAAGGATACTTGTGTTGCCCTCAAAAAGTCGATGTCCATTAGACCAAGCCTTGATAGAACCGGGTTGAAGTGTCCACTTCTGGCATACAAAGATTCTTTTGTTGAAGTCTGTGAATAAAAGGAAAGGCTTTTGGTTCTTCTGCAGTCCCTGTCATCTTTGACTGGATTCAGTGGCAGTGAGCTGCCTGCTGGTCTTCAAATGTCTGCTGCAAGTTTTTAGATACTCAAGGAATGAAAAGTTCCCTTGTGCAAGGCGTAGCCCTGCCGATGCAATCCCTAAACAATGATATCATTTGTAACAAGGGATTTGCCAAGGCACACCCCGAAATTGTTGCTGATGATCACAGAAAAGCCTCATTGATTTTTATTGGTGAATGCATTCCTCTTTGAATGTCAGCTTCTTGTTTTCTAGATGAGCCATTTTTGTGGTTGGATATTGTTTGGCAGTATCCTGCTTTTTTGATGTGGCACACATTTTATCTCTGTGTGTGCATCATCTTTAGGTGTTGCATCATTTGACTGCAAACATTTTCTGCAAAAATGACTGCATCATTTTCTTCCTGCCATTAAGGTTGTTTAGGGTGAATGTAAACTCGACAACACCATCTGGACGATTTCCACAGCTTAGTGTCAGTGCAGTAGTCAAATTATTTAAAGGGTTAGTTCACCCAAAAATGAAAATTCTGTCATCATTTACTCACCCTCATGTTGTTCCAAACCTGTAAGACCTTCGTTTATCTTTGGAACACAAATGAAGATATTTTTGATGAAATCAGAGAGCTCTCTGACCCCTCCATAGACAGCAACGCAATGACCACTTTCATGGCCCAGAAAGGTCGGGAAGACATCTTTAAAAAAATAGTCCATGTGGCTACAGAGGTTCAACCTTAATGTTATAAAGGGACAAGAATACTTTTTATGTGCAAAAATAACGACTTTATTCAACAATTTCTTCTCTTCCGTGTTCCGCTGTTCACGTTGTAAACACATTGCAGCGCTTCCGGGTTCTACGTCAGCTCAGTATTTTGTCACATGCGTCTCAGTGTTCACATGAATAGAGACTGACACAGAAAAGAGATTGTTGAATAAAGTTTTTTTTTGCGCACAAAGTATTCTTGTCGCTTCATAAAATTAAGGTTGAACCACTGTTGTCACATGGACTACATGTTTTTACTACCTTCCTGGGCCTTGAAAGTGTTAAATACATTGCTGTCTATGGAGGGGTCAGAAAGCTCTCGGATTTGATCAAAAATATCTTAAATTGTGCTCCAAAGATGAACGAAGGTCTTGGGTTTGGAACGACATGAGGGTGAGTAATTGATGACAGAAATGTCATTTTTGGGTGAACTAACACTTTAATGCAAGCCTGAAATGTCTGTCACTTCATTTATATTTATCTTTATATTTCTAGGTCGTTTCTAGGGTGTTGTTAGGGTCTTCTGGGATCATCCATCAGGGCAAAAGTATGATTTCATGTTGAGTTATGCACCAATTACTTAAGGTTAAATGGGCTGCTCAAATGTCTAACACAAGTACATCTGATAGCAATAGTGATGCATGCTTTAGCAAACAACACTAATAAAATGTCTTAAGTACAGGTTGCTTCAAGTGGAACAAGCATGTGATATTAATTGCTTGTTGCTTTATTTGGCAAGTGTGGTAAAGAGAGGCAGTTAGTATAATTGAAACAATGTCTTTGTGTTATTTATCGCAGACCACTTGTGGCATTATTTATTTTATTTTTTTCAGTTCAGTGCAGACCCCTGATCTAAGACACAAATAAAACTTTTTTTCTGCCTGAAAAATGAGTGCTTTAATTGTACAGCACTAAGGGCATTTTAAAAAATCACCATAAAAAATTGACATATTTGAAATGGCAAGCCACTACAATGACAATCAGTTTCCTGTCTTTAGATAATTTGTTATTCCTGTTAGCCGCAAGTATAAAATTAGGTAGTCAGAGCAGCAGGGGAAGACAGTGTTTTTAAAGGGAAGTGTGTTATATCCTCACTGTAAGGGCTTCTGTGGATTGCACCGCTGTTGGCGCCCCTTTTGCCGTCTGCTGCTCGAGCCAGCACTCTTCAACCCATAGTGCTCATCACCCACCAATGCCTGTATGCCAATAAAGGAAAACAGTTTTAGTCTCAGCAGCTCAGACAGGAAGTGACTTCATGTTGTGCATGGGGCTTGCTGCAGCTTTCATGCCAGAGCTACTTTGCATTGAACAGAGTGGCAGTCAGTGTTGGTTGACATATTAATGAGGTCAAGGCGCTCCGTGTCATAATCATATCTAGTTCATAAGCGTACCGCATGCACTGCACTGCACTTGTGAAAATAAGGTGGGAGGATTGAACCAGTGTGAATTTACTTATACACAAAGAAGGATAGAAAACTGTTGTAACTGCCAACAGTATTTAAAAAAAACTTGCACTACCTTAAAACTGCCGCTAAAATTTACACCGTGCAACACTGTTGCGTAAACAATATAAGGTAAGACTATTAATTCCCAATTTCAAACTAGTTTATAATACATGTAAGTTAGTATGAGCTACAGTCATCAAAAACATAAAATAGCATAAAGTAAAAATAAAATGGTATTTTAGGTTAAGGTTACGGAAACTACAGTTACCATGATACAGTAATTTATTGGTGGTACTTTTTGGTGACTTGCAAATTGACAACGTAACTATGGTGTTGCATTTGCACATGCTATGAGCACAGTATAACATCTGGCAGTACAGTAAAGTTTGTTTTTCTGAGGTGAGATTTTTTTTTTTTTTTTTTTTTTTTGTGTAATAAGTTACGAAAATAATGTTAGAATAACGACACCACAGGGCTTGACGCTTAAGGCCCAGGTATACTGCATTTTCCGTGTACTGCTCCGCCTCGCACACAGTTAAGCACGCTAGCCTTGCAAAGTATACTTCTTTTGACTTGTACGCATACACAGGCGTTCGACGCATGCGCAGCTTTGAGCAATCTCTCGCCACGAGTTACAACCCTTACAAAATTAAATGCGCATGTGCAACCTGCCCGTACAAAGTGTTCAGTACGTGCGTACTCTTCTGATGACGAAGTGTGCGCACTGTACGCTGACCCTCCCATACACATAAAAAAAGTGCCTTCACTTCCACATGGCTGTTGTACACACACCATCCGGGCGGTCTAAAAAAAATTGGGCTGCACGCGACCCTCTTGATGACGAAGAATATGTTGCACTGAGAGTGTGCGGACCGCCGTGGAATGCGGGTGGCTGAAGTATACTTTGGGCTTTACCTTTTTCCCAAGGAGCACGTGTGCTTATAAGTTGAAAAATTTAGGAGCGCATTAAAACTTTAGGGGCGCAATGAAATGAATTATTTTTTTTAATGATTTTTAACTTAATGGGATATAAGGAGGGATATAATGGGAATATAATGAGAATACAAAAATTACACAAGTTTTTTTAATATTACTGCTTCAAACTGTTTTTTTATAATTATGTAATTATACAGTCTTTAAACTGTGTATATATTAAGGGATTATATAATGTATAATATTTGGCATGTGATGGCATCATATTTTCATAATTGCTGAAGCTTTTATCATGGTATGTTATATTACGTATTGAATTAGGTTAGGAAAAAAGTGTTGTCCTCCTAACGGGTTAAAGTATTTGGTGTTGAGATGAACAACCATAGTGAATACAAAAATCTGAATGGCTCTTTGAAACATTTAAATACTGTTCAGAACAGAACAGAAAGTAGCACAGCTGCTTTGTTTAAGGGAGTTACCAAGGCAACGGCTGCATTTCTGCTGTTGGAGTGATGGAGTGAATGTGCATTTTCATTCAGTGCGTCTCCTTCACTCATTTTGGCATGATGCTGCTTATGCGTGTTAGTTAAATAGTCACCTTTAAAGTTTAATAATCATATTAGGCTGTATTGCTGTTTTTCCATATTAGCCAAACCCGAAGACCTCATTACATTAGACGTTTGTTATAGCATACCATTGAAGATGTGTAAGAAATGTATATCTTTATATCTCGTGCTCCTAAATGTATTTTACAGTTTTTAAAACATCTATTTTAGTCACGAGTGAAACGCTTGCACTGCACCAAAATATAGACTGACAACATCTCATCTGACAGAAGATACTGAATCAACGTGTTTTACTCAGGCACGTTTTACTTAAACTGCATCTGATAGAAGAGTCAACAGCTTTCAGGCACGTCTTTTAAAATAAAAGTCTCACATCAGAAAAACATTAAGAAACTTTTTTGTGTTATGGTTGTTGTTGTTTCTTTGACTACACAGTCAAAACGCTTTTGTGACCCACTTATGGGGTATATTGCTTATTACTTTATTCACTTTCTTAACCATTCCAATGGACCGATGGATAAAATGAAGGCTCTTTTTTTCTCGTTGTCTATGCGGTTTCGCTCAGAAATTAGATTTCTGCTTCCAACCAACTGTTCAGTTGTTCACTTCTAATGTAAAGCAGAAATATTTCAGGTACATTTGGTTTCTGATTCCAAGTGCTGTTTATTTCCCATGAGAAATCTAACCTAACTGCTTGCTAATTTGTTCCCATGAGAGGATTGCAGACTCTCGTGTGTCATTTTTGTTTTAAGTTTAAGTTCAGTTAGGACGTTTCTTCTCCCTACAACACTTGTTATAGTGGAAAGAGAGCAGTAACAACTTTGAGATTCATGCTGCTCGTCACCACGAAAGTGAAACGTTTTTTTTTTACTTCTCATTTCTGTTTTCTGGTGTTCTCAATTCTCGAGCTGTGGTGTGATATTTTTTTTTTTACATAGTAATATCTTTTTATTTGTGTAACAGCACTGTGCTTTATGAATATACCTAGCCTCGCAGATATTTGAGTAAACCATCTAATCCATATTTTGTGGCCAAGAATGGGCCACTTAGACTAGAAGAATCTGACTGACATGTAAAGTGACCAACCATAGTTTGATTTTTTTTTTTTTTGGGTGGAGCAGTTTTATCTGAAATAGGCTATATCACATTAATAATAATTTAATTTAGTTTTAAATGTAATTTCACACTTTATAAATGTAAATAACAGCAACTCTCTCCAAAAGTGTATGTATAGAATAAATTAATAAACCAGGAAAATAGCAGGAAATGTAAAAGTAACGCTTAAGCAGGCTTTTTGCAAGCCTGGTTGCTACTCAGCCCTTCTTCCTGTCTGAGGCATCGGAAAATCTACAGCCGCTACTTCCCCTTTGAAAGTGTGTGTGCTTGAACTGTATTTGCTGCTAAACTGTGTTTGCTGACATGCTTAGTAGGTCTAATTTTGGGTCATTGTTTAAATTTTTGTCATTAAAGTAAATTTTCTCTACGTTTATCTTACTAGAAACAGCTTTTCAGGATTTAGCATTGAATTGATCTTTATGTTCAGTGTTTGTTTCATTGTTTGGAAAAGCATCGTGTTTTTCTTTAATTCCAATAATGCAGCAATGTGCTTTGTCACCAGGTTTTTGGCCAGTTCTGGCTGCAGCTGTACGCCTCAGGCTCAGCTCTGATGTTACCGGCTGAAACGGGTTGACTGTGAGAGGACGACTTCCCTCGGCTATGTCTACCTTTGAGGTAACACAAACCTTAAAATATTGCCATCAGGATATAATGTGAATTAGGTCTGGGTTTTATTTTATTTTATTTATATTTTTTGCTTCTTTTTCTAATTCTAATTTTTTTACTAGACAATCTGGCCCCCGGGCACAGAGTGTGTGGCCAGGTACAACTTCCCTGGAACGGCAGAACAGGACTTGCCTATGTGCAAAGGAGATGTCCTTACTATAGTTGGAGTAACTAAGGTAAAGCTCTGAAAAGGAATGTTAGAATAACATATTTAAAGAGTTCACAAAACATACAAATTGTCATCATTTACTCACCCTCATGTTGTTCCAAAACTGTTTGACTATTTCTTCTTCAGAACACATATTTTGAAAGATAAAAGATACTTTGAAAAATGTCTCATTATAATGAAAACACTACTGTAAAAGAATGTTGTGAATTCTTTGAGCGCCGATGTTTTAGCGTGTTGTTATGGGAAGAGCGCATCCACAACGGAGTTAAGGCCCGTTCACACCAAGAACGATAACTATAAAGATAACTATATTAGCGTCCACACCAGCGGACGATATCGGTGTGTTTATTCTAAGCACGTGCTTGTCTGCCGCTATGATTCTGATTGGCTGACAATGTTTTTAACATTCATCAGCTGGATAAAATCGTTCTGAAATTGATTCCAATGATATTGTTTCTCTGTGGCATTATTGTTATAGCTGTGGTGTGAACTCTGCTATTCTTTAATATTGAGAACGATATTTAGAACTATATCTTTATCGTTATCTTTATAGTTATCGTCATTGGTATGAACCTTTACACCTTCATGACTAGCACAGTCAAGTTCACTTGTGCATTCGCATTCTTTTGTGCAATTGTAATATATAGGATGCATTTTTAGGCAATATATAGGATGCATTTAATTAACGCAGTAAAACGCTCCAGTTTACCGGTCATCATCTTTAACTTCAGTGCGTGCAGCTCAAACAGCAATGCATGACATCAATAACTATGATTTGGACTGTCATATACATAACATTATAATGAGAACACTATTGTAATAAAACGTTGTGAATTATTTTTGTTTAGATGCCGTGTTCAGTGCATTATGCGCATCCACAACAGGAGTTACACATTCTGACTAGCACATAACTTAGTTCAAGTCCACTTGTGCATTCGCGTCATTTTGTGCAGGTTTAAGTTGTAATCAGCGCTAGGTGGTAACTGATTACATGTAATCTGGATTACGTAATCAGATTCCAAAAATTAAGTATTTAAAATTTTCGTAATCAGATTACAATTACTTGATTACTTGATACAATTACAATTACTACTATTGATTACATGAGTATATGAGTACATTCTACTTCCTTGTTATATTTTACATTTTAAGGTATACTGCTTATGTATGTTCAGAAGGTCTTCCAGGTTTGTGGAGTTTCATACACAGACCAGCCACTAGTCATGTGACGATCTCTGAAACCTGAGACCCACACAGCATTTGATAACTGCATTTACAGAAATAATTTCACATATGAGAAGAGTTTTCTCCACATTGCAACATTGCATATCTAATCAGCTCCTCATGAACACATTATTTATTATTTGAAATATCACTCACTGATTCATTTAACCGTGTATTACTGTCGTTGGAAGGCTTTTGTCTTTCAAACACATTAAAATGTACAAATTCACATAATTTCGTATTTACATGCAATGCAGGGATTCCCCAATTTTATTTGTCAATGAACCTCTTTGACCTAATATATTTACTTGAAGTACCCCCTGAGAAGTTAATAAGTTAGGTCAATAATAAAATTAAGTCAATAATGATAATAAATAACAATAAAAATTAAGTTCACGGTTCTCTGATGTTGGTTAATGGTCACATGACATGTAGGTAAACACTTTTTTTTTTAGTAAATGTTTTATTTGGATTTTATTTTACATTTATTTATTTATTTTAATTTAATTTTTTATTTTTATGATTTAATTACTTAATAGCTTTTCATTAAAGGAACACTCCCCTTTTTAAAAAAAAAAATGGCTCATTTTACAAACAGTTGAGTTTTACCATTCCTTGATTATTATGCAGGAATGAGTTATAGTTCCAAGCCATATCGGTCTAGAAAATCGCAACTTTTCATTTTCCGTCGGTCTTAGTACCCGATGTAACTACAGAAGAGTCAAGTTTTAAATAGGAAAAATATTGCAAGTCTTTGGTCATTTTTGAGCGAGAGGCAAATGTTCTAATCAGATTCAATGATCTATGCTAAGCTATGCTAAAAGTTATACCGCCAGACCCAGAGATCGGCTGAATGTATTCGAAAATGGTAAAACTCAACTGTTTAACTCTAGGGGAGTTGGAAAATGAGCCTATTTAAAAAAAAATCTTTCTCTTTGTATTTTTATATCAGTAAGATACAAGATTATCCTATTCAAATCTATAAAATTGATAAGTGATAAAAAAATTACGTCAAAAGTAATCTAAAAAGTAATCAAAAAGTAGTCAGAATACATTACCTAAAATGAGTAGTCTAGATTACATTACTAACTACAATTTTTGTCATGTAGAAATGTGTGTAATAGTTATGTAAAAAATATATCAAAATATTGTTTATTATTTACTTTTTTTGCTTTTGACCCCATTAACTTTTTAAAGTTATTCAATATATCTTCCTTTATGTTCCACTTAAGAAAGAAATTATACAGTTTTCGAATGACATAAGTGTGAGTAAATGATGACAGAATTTTAACTACGTTTAATAACTGTTGATGGCCGTTTAAAAAAAAAAAACATTTCTTAATATTATTAATGTCGAAAACAGTTAGATAAATTTGCCAACTATGTGTGTTGTAAAGGAATACTTAACATAAAAGGCTAAGTTCTGCAGAATATTCATGCTATTTTTGCCGTACAAAGAAAGTAATATGAATATGAACCAGTGCTTTCCGAGGTCCCAAAATGGCATATAAATATAAATGTACCATATATGATAGCTTTGTGTAAGAAACAAACGGAAATCTGTGTCAGTTTTTGCTGAAATTCATTTTCAGTGTATTAAAAAGTGCAACACGAACATTCTGCTAAATATCTATTTTCATGTTCCACGTAAGAAGTGACATTATACGAGTTTGGAACAGCATTAAGGCGAAAATACGTTTTTTTTTTGTTTGTTTTTTTGGCTTCATTCCAGGATCCAAACTGGTACAAAGCAAAAAACTCAGCAGGACGAGAGGGTACCATACCAGCAAACTACGTTCAGAAGAGAGAAGGAGTGAAGTCTGGCGGTAAACTGAGCCTTATGCCGTAAGCACACAGTTCATTCACATTTTTTTATTTTTTATGAGATAGTTTTGTCATCACTGATCCTCATTGATTATATGATAAGAGATAGTGTTTGTGTAAATTTCATGCATACAAACATTAACATGCTATATTAATCATGTATCACTGATATCACAGATCACCTACTATATCTGTAATTATACACAAATGTCTTCCTGCTTTCCGGTCCACCACAATAACCCACGGACTCATTTGAATTGGCCAGCTGTTTAAAATAGAAGGAGAAATCAGAAAGTTATACAAATGGCAACACTCAGGCCAATAGAAAAAAAAAACCCATCTCTTTGCATCTGATATGCAAAAGCCAAAGACATGCATCATGATTAGACTTTGGTTGTAAGAGAGCATGTGATATTCTTCAATTACTGGCTGCTTTGAGAGAGAACAATGGATATAATGATGTAGACATCGCAATTTCATTTAGCGTGGCAAGACAAACTTGCTTGCCGCATCAATTGAATCTTAAAACCTGATGTATGGGATCTGGATGTCTGCTTTTAACCATGTGTAATGGAAGGTTTCGATTTAGATGTGTTTGGCTTTAGCAGATTGTGACGGTAGCATTTTTTTTGATGTCTAGTCTTTGCTAAGTGCACAGCTTTGGTTTATTTTCGATGGTGTGTATGTATATGTGTGGGTAATTGTGAGATACAGATTGGATGTTTGTCATGCCAGGGAAGCCACAGAAGGGCCAGGCAAGGCCAGCACTGCTTTTGGAAGCCTGTAATTTAGCTTCCTTTTCTCAGTCCTGTGCACAATATTATGTATCTGAATCAGTGTTTCTTACTGAATTCTCTCCATAGTTGGTCCTAAGTACATGCAAAACAAAACAATACTATTCTTTGTGACAAATTTTTGTGTTTTTAAAGTAAAATACCATTACAACAACACTATTTTGGTGATTTCAAAGTGTTAACTCACAGGTTGATAAGTTATTCTTGACCGATTCATTAAAAGAGTCATTCTTGAATTGGACTACTTTAATTTATTTTAGCAAACGCTAAAAAATGCTAAGCGTTAGACTGATTCAAAACAATAACTTGTGGGTTCATGAGTCTTTTTTTACCGAGGCAATTAAAAGAATTGGCTCATAATGTGAATCGGATTACAGCAATTTCAATCCATATTGAAAATTCACAACGGAGGTAAAATGTATATAAATATGTTTTTTCTGTGATGCATTCAAAGTAAAATATCGTTCAGTCAGGGCTTGACATTAACTTTTTTTGCTCACCAGCCACTGTGGCTAGTGGTTTCCCAAAGTTACTAGCCACTCTGCATTTTCACTGGCCACATTTTCGATACCATGGGGAAATTATGCCATATAGAAATTTTTTAAATCTCATAATTTGGCAGCAGGTTTATTAGGCTGCTGTCACTTTAAGACCTGAAGCACGGATCCATTATACTGTTACACATGCGTTTTCAACTGTTTATGTTCACTTAAAACATAACTGACTGTGTATGTTAATACTTGCCAAGACCTGCATTTTGACATTATTTTGTGTGTATTTGACTGTTTAAGAGCAATAAGCAGCGAAAAATAACTCCATTTAGTACTGAGATGCAGCTATATGTGCGCACACTTTGGGTGTAAGCACAAAATCTTTGGAACGAGTAAAATTATGGGCAATACGTGCAATCCTATGCCGAAATTCAAGCCCTGTAACACTAACAATATTAATCCAGAGGAAATGAAACGAGTGAGTAAGGGGAGGCGGGTTTGTGTGTCAACTTGGCTTGGTGCTGATAACCCAATGTACAGGACAATGGTGACACCAGAATAAAAATATTAATGATTCTGAAGCTGAAAATGCTGAATTATTTCAGACGAATATGCTTGCAATCTGTCACTGACTAGATACAGTATATTTAAAATAATGTAGGCCACTTTTTACTGGTAACATAAGACATTTGGCATTATCAGGACCCACAAATATTCCCCCATTGCATTATTCAACATTATATTCAACAATATATATAGTAGTTTAATGTAGTACTGACACTAAAACTTTTTATTTTGGGTGAACTATACACAAAACCTGTTGTCACTATCCACGATACATAGGTGCATTTTTGTATTGCGATATATTGTGATACGATATATTGACACCCCTATTCATTTAGTAAATGCTTTTATCCAAAGTGACTTTTCAGTGAGGAACATCACAAGCAATTGGTCCTTAATCTTTTTGACCAATTCATTAAAAGAACTGCTTCACAAGAGTCATTTGTTTGTGAATCAGAATGCTTTTAATTTTTTTTTATTTTATTTTTTTTATGTGTTTTTAACAGATTATCTGTTCCAGATTCAAAGCGCAAGACTGATTCAAAACAATAACTTGTGGGTTCATGGATCTTTTTGAGTGCTCCATTTAAAAGATCTGACTCAAGAGTCATTAATTTGCAAATATGCAACTGTGTATACTTTCAGTGCTTAGAGGTTTCATTTATGTACTTTATGTACTTTATAATAACTTTTATATAACTTCTCAATGCACATAACAAAAACACGTCTTTTATCTGTGGTCACTCAGATGGTTCCATGGAAAGATCACACGCGAGCAGGCCGAGAGGCTGCTCTACCCCCCAGAGACAGGCCTCTTCCTAGTGCGCGAGAGCACCAACTACCCCGGCGACTACACCCTGTGTGTCAGCTGCGACGGCAAGGTGGAGCATTACCGCATCATCTACCACAACGGCAAACTGTCCATCGATGAGGAGGAGTACTTTGAAAACCTCATGCAGCTCATGGAGGTTAGGGTTGCTGGCTTATGGTTTGGTTTAAGCTTTGGTCCAACCTGAAAAATGCTGTTTTTGTTGTGATATGAGCATTTAGAAAACAACATTTATGAAACAGTTGTCAGATTTCATTATGTCCTGATTTCAAATGTGAAATGGAATCTTAAGCTTGGTGAACAGCTTTGGAGAATTTGATGTTTCCCTATTCAAAGAGATCTGTACTTGCAAGATGCCAGAGAGGCGTTTCAAAGATGGCTGCCGAGTGAAATGACTTGCCTTAAAGGGACTTTGGTTGTATATTCACAGTTAACTGTCCTACTTAGGGTCTTATGGGTGATTGGTAAATATGATGCATATATATATATATATATATATATATATATATATATATATATATATATATATATATATATATATATATATATATATATATATATATATATATATAATATTATATATATATATATATTATATTATATATATATATATATATATATATATATATATATAATATTATATATATATATATATATATATATATATATATATAATATTATATATATATATAATATTATATTTGCATCATATTTACCAATCACCCATAAGACCCTAAGTAGGACCCTAAGTATATAAATATCAATATTTCGCCACAAACACATTTCAGAGTTAGCACAGATGGTTGTGAAACCATCAAGCTTCTTCCTGTGAGTCCTCTGACCGCCTCTGTCAACATTTTCAAATTGATCGCCACACACAAAACCAAAAATAGCCCTAACAGGAAGTCAGTCCACATCAGACGCACTGGCCTCAGAGATGAAGCAAGCATTTACGATAAACTCCAGGAAACAATTTTGTACACGCACACCTTGTGCTTTGAGGTCAAAGGTTCAGTCCAGGCTGTGTTGGAGGAAGAGACACTGCTAAAAAAGAAGTGTGAAATGAGTGTTTTAATGGAAAGAGGTTTATTCTAGTCACACTAACTCTCAGAGAATGCCCCTCCCAAAAAAGGTTAACAAAGCAATACTATGGTACAGTGATGGTATCATGAGATGTAATACCATGTTACTTTGATATATTAATCGTACCATAGTAATTTCTTGATCGATTACTACTCATAAACCATTGTATTTACATAATATTATAGTACACTTTATTGTACTGCTTTATTTATTATATTATATTATACTATACGTTACCATTCCATCCCATACCAATACAGATAATATTTTAGCAAGTTGCTTTAGCACAATCATAATATAATAGTCAATTGTGTAATTTTTTTTTAAGAAATGATGTTTGTATGAATGAATTTTTATACATGAGAATATACAAGCTGCCTTTATATTTTAGGAAGGGGACCCTAATGTGGGGATCATCATATTTGGATGCCAGCTTGTTATTGATGGTTGCCAGAGTGTTATTGCATAGTTGCTAAGATGGTCTGCATGGTTTTAATGTGTTTCTATGCAGATCATAGGAAATGTTGTGGGAATTTTGTGCCCATTATCTGTTTGCTTTAAGTAGCAATTGCACACCTCTTCTCAAACAAGCTTCATCATTTGAGGTAACATTCAAGTCTGTAACACAAAGCCTTAGCAAGCACCGCTAATGAAAAGAGAGGCTGATTTACATAGATGTTAGATGTAAATGACTGTCATTTGTATAATTTTACATATCTTTTTTTTTTATTCCACTGGTCATTGGCTTTATTAGGGTCGGTCTGTGTGATTAACCAGTGATGCGTTCTCGGTTAAGTGTTGATAATGGTTCTGCTCTGGTTATTCTAGATTGGGGTCTGGGTGGCTTTAGTGGTCAGAGGCACTATGGGTTCCTCAAGTCTTTCCTCGCCCTTTCTATTACGGAATTCCACACATTCTTTAGTGTAATTTTGGCTACAGTCACTCTCTCTTTCTCCCACCCTTATAGCCTCAGCTGAACAGTTGTGAAGTGGACGAATCTTAAACAGTCTACAATGAGGCTTTATGTCCATAGTGATTAGACTACCAGAGAAGATATTTCTCCCACATTCCACTCGATAACATTCCTCAGAAAACCAGTGGAGATATAGGAAATAAAAGCTACAAATTAATGCTGTCCTCTGTTGTTTATCCATTAGTGTTTTATGTTGCTCGTTTGGGTTCACAGTACAGCTCTGGGTCTGACAAGCTAAGGAAAGGATGCATTGAATTTATCAAAAGTAACAGTAAAGACATTTATAATGTTGCAAAAGATATCCGTTTCACATAACACATAAATGCTGTTCTTTTGAACTTTCTATTCAAAGTATCCTGAGGAAAAAAAACGGTTTCCACAAAAATATTTGTGAACATTGATGATAATAATAAATGTTTCTTGAGCAGCAAACCAGAATGATTTCTGAAGGATTAATTAAATGGTAAACGGTTATGTTTTATATCCAAGAATTACTGAACTGTTTGTTACAGTCTAGTCATGCAAATGTGTTGTTATTTTGGTATAAGAACGGCGCGCGCATGCACGCCCCAGTTCCTGGAACAGTTGATAACGAGGAAGTGACAAAGAGGAAACGAGCGCAGGTTCCAGATCATTTCAACAGCTCAATCGATGCCGTTTCATTCATGTAACAATATTATCTCGTCGTCTGGCCGCACGATTATAGCGTCCAGACATATGGAATCACAAACACGTTTTCCAACACTAAAATGATAAGAATGTTCTCGCCTGTGTGGACTTGTCCCTCAGAGGAGAGGAAACGCATGAGTCGAACTCAATTAGAGCATACATGTAAAACAGCGCACTCTGCTGGCGAATGCATGTGCTTATTGGAAGAGAGAACATAATATCTGTAAGATGTTACGTATTTTATGAGTAATTGTTCATTTAAACAGCACATTCCAGGCTCATTTTACTTTTTCAGATGTATAGAATGTGCATTTATTTGCCTATTGTTTTGCATAATTCAGTGAAGTTTTCATTATTTTGTACAATTTAATGCAGTATGGTATTATCAGCTGATATGAATATTTTATCATTATACTGCCATGGTACTTTTTTGTAAATGAGCTTAATTTGTGTGTGTGTGACAGCACTACACTAAAGATGCAGATGGACTCTGTACCAGACTTATAAAACCTAAACTCATGGAGGGGACTGTGGCGGCCCAGGATGAGTTCTCTAGAAGTAAGAGACTTTTGACTATTCATATTCATACCTGCAGGTTTAAATTGCTGCATGGCTTCAAAGTTTGTTTTATGAAAGGTATTTTTAATATGTTCATGAATCTTCCTTCCCCGCAGGTGGCTGGGCTCTGAATAGAAAAGAACTGAAGCTTAACCAGACTATTGGAAAGGGAGAGTTTGGAGGTACGAATGTGCTAATTTTTGTGATTAGAAACGACATCTAAATTAATTTTGTTCAGGTATCAACTTTGGTTAATAAAGAGATTAAATGCATAAAGAATATTTGCATTATTTAACATTTATTGCAGGCTAATATTCTGAGTTTGCACTTCACTGTTTTTATTCATTTTGGGGAATACTAAAATCTGCTTTTGTTCAAGTGTGATGAGTAAATGTATGCTCACGTTTAGGCTAGAACCACAATAACCATCATGTTTACACAGCGCAACGCCTCTGCACCTTCTGATTTTTCTCAACATTGGGACAAGAGTGACTTGCATTACTTGCTTTAAAAAAAGTAACTCAGATATTTTGTTGTAAATTTAAATGTAATGTGTTACTTTACTAGTTACTTGAAAAAAGTAATCTGATTACTACGCAAGTCGTGTTACTTGTTACCCACAACACTGCTTATAAAAATAAACATAAATATATTAATAGTACCATGAACTACACAGGCATCCAGCCTTACACAAATATGCTCTTTTTGATTTTTAGATGTGATGGTTGGAGACTACAGAGGCAAGAAAGTAGCGGTGAAATGTATCAAAAATGACGCAACAGCGCAGGCCTTTGTTGCAGAGGCTTCGGTCATGACGTATGTCCACACGATTGACCAATCAGAATCAAATATTCCAAAGAATAAAAATAAGGTTTTGTATATTTAAAAATCAATATTCATGTTGACTGTTACAGGCAATTACGGCATAATAACTTGGTACAGTTGCTGGGGGTGATTGTAGAAGAGAAGGGCAGCCTCTTCATTGTCACAGAGTATATGGCCAAGGTCAGTGACTCCAAGACTTATACATTTAATCCTGTCGTTTAGGCATATAAAAGTATATTTTGAGATATAATGTTCTTAAAGCATTATTTTTTTGTCTTAATTTCTTTCTTCAGGGTAGTCTAGTGGACTATCTGCGCTCCAGAGGACGTACTGTTATTGGTGGAGATTGTTTGATAAATTTCTCAATGTGAGTTTCTTTTTATCACTTCTTTTTTATAAATTCTGTACTCGTCCAATTTTGTCTCATAATTAATTACAATGGTAATATAGTATATAAAGGGCCATCTTCGGTTTTTACATTTTTAAAATGTTTTCTTCTTTTATTTTTTTGATTCATTCATTTTTAGGGATGTCTGCAAGGCGATGGAATATCTTGAGGCCAATAACTTTGTGCACAGGGATCTGGCGGCTCGTAATGTTCTAGTGTCAGAAGACAACATAGCAAAAGTCAGCGACTTTGGCCTCACCAAGGAAGCGTCATCTACTCAAGATACAGCCAAACTCCCGGTTAAGTGGACTTCACCTGAGGCCTTACGAGAGAAGGTGTGTTGTCTGCTTTTGTTTTAATATGTTTAAATGGAGACATGCAAGACATTCTCTTATCCTTTCATTTTCTACCTTTTTGTCTGAAACAGAAGTTTTCCACTAAGTCAGATGTATGGAGCTATGGCATCTTACTGTGGGAGATCTATTCCTTTGGTCGGGTACCATATCCAAGAATTGTAAGTCACTTCAAACCAGAAACATGACAAATAAAAAATATATTTGTAGCTTTTTTTATTTATTTATTATGAATAAATCAAAGTATTATTATTATAATATAATATAATCTAATTTACATTAAAACTACTAAAATAAATAAGTTATTATAATCAATACATTTTTTTATCTTAATTAAATGTCACCTCAAAGCAGAAATATGACCAAAAAATTATATATTTATTTTTTATATTGTTGTATACATTTTTTATTATTATTATTATAGTTTTATTAATAATCTAATTAAAAATAATATATATATATATATATATGTATATGTATATATATATATATATATATGTATATATATATATATGTATATGTATATATATATATATATATATATATATATATATATGTATATATATATATGTATATGTATATATATATGTGTATATATATATATATATATATATATATATATATATATATATATATATATATATATATATATATATGTATATATATATATGTATATATATATATGTATATATATATATGTATATATATATATGTATATATATGTATGTCAAGCAGAAACATGCAAACATGCAATAAAAAATATGATTGTAGTTTTAAATACTATTATTATACTATAATTAGAATACTAGTAGTATTATATCAATATATAATAATAATAATAATAATAATAATAATTAATTTAAAAGTACATTTGTGATTTTTTTTTTTTATTTATTTTTATTTTTTTTTTTTTTTATATTAATAATAATAGTAATAACACTAAAAAGAGATTATTATAATATGCAAGTCACTTCAAAGCGGAAACATGACCAATTAAATACATTTGTAGTTTTTTTATATTATTATTATTAAAAAAAAATATTATATTTTAATATATTTAAAAAAAAAATTATATCAATATATAATAAACCGAAAAATGACCAATAAACATACAATTGTAATATCACAATATTATTTAATTATATATTATATTATTTCATTTATATGATATTTATTATTATTACAGTTTTACTATTAATCATTAATTTCAATTAAAATAATAAAAATAAAAAAATGTGGTTATAATGCAATCTAAATGTACATTTTTTTTAGATTTTAGATATTTTTTTAATGACATAATTTTGTAATGCTATTTATATATTAATTTAATATTTTAAATGTATAAAATTATTTTTATTCTACCAGTAGATGACACTGTTGTCTTCTTCCTAAATCGTGGTGTCCTTCATCCTGTCTTCTTACAGCCTCTAAAGGAAGTTGTCCCACGTGTAGAGAAGGGTTATAAGATGGACGCCCCCGACGGCTGCCCGGTAGTGGTGTATGACATCATGAAGCAGTGCTGGACTCTGGACGCTGTGGTGCGGCCCAGCTTCAAAGAACTGAGAGAGAAACTTCAAGATATCATAACCAATGAGCTGTACCGATAAAAGACAAAAACTAAAGGAAAAACACAAGAGGAAGACCTCCATGGGACCATTCTCATACAATCTGACCAAAATCTACTCTTAAAGCAGTGGACTTGAAAAACTTCAGTAGGAATTTATTTTGCATCTTTGTTTTTTCTTTGCATTGTTTTCATGGCTTGATTTTCTTAATTTTGGGGAGGCTGGCCTTCTCTACACCAACTCGCCTCTTTTTTTGAATCATAAGATCTTCAGCCTCCTCTGATATGTCCTCATACGCTCCCTCATTACGGACTTTTGATTAGCATATAGTACTTTCTGCCAAAAAAAAAGAAAAATCAGCTTTATTACTAAATCTGCCCATAAAACAAACAAACAAAAAATATCATGAGAAATGACATTCGGCACCTATAAGGTAGGTTTTCTGCAAAATCTTATACCCAAGAACAATAATTGGCACTTAGGGAATCCGTATGTTCCAAACTGTTTTCAGTTCCAGTAGTCAATGAAACACAAAAGAGAATCTTTCTTCCATTTCACAGTGCCTTTATGCCAGAAGTCTGTCTCGCCCCAGAGCTTGTTTTTTTATTTAATTTCTTTTTAATATGGTGTGTAAAAGCGCTTCGATTTTCTTGTTGTCATTCTCATCTTTCCAAACATGTCAGTCTGAGCCACAAAACCAGAAAGGATGAATATAAACATTGTAGACCTTTCAAAAGAGATGTGGCTTGGGTGGAAGCTGAAATGCTTTAAAGGGATAGTTCAACCAAAAATGAAAATTCTGTCATCATTTAGTGGTCCTCAAGTTGTTCTAAACCTGTATGAGTTTCTTTGTTCTGTTGAATACAAAAGATATTTTGAAGAATGTTTCTGATCCCCATTGACTTCCATAGTATTTTTTTTTTCATACTATGGAAGTCAATGGGGATCAGAAACTGTTTGGTTACCAACATTCTTTAAAATATCATCTTTTGTGTTTAACAGAACAAAGAAACTCATACAGGTTTGGAACAACTTGAGGACGACTAAATGATGACAGAATTTTCATTTTTGGTTGAACTATCCCTTTAATTCAAAATAAAAAAAGATATATATATATAAATAAAAAAGATAAGACAGAGAAATTATACCAAAAAAAAAGCCACAAATACAGATTTGTGACACATTTATATTATGTGCTGATTATTGCAAAGAACTGGATTTTGCAGTGCTTTTCTTTTTTTTTCTTTTTGCTACCATATTTCAGTTAAAATCATTCCACCTGAACAGTTTGATAAAAACAAAAGATAAATGACAAAAAAATAAAAAGGCTGCCAAAAAGCTTTGAATGTGTGTTTATGTGCCCTTAAATGTGACCAAACATTTTAAAGGTCAGTCAAAGAAACTCCAAATGCACCCGTTTAGCAGCGACCCAAACAGTTGACACATGACAGATTTTCACCATAAGGTTTTGACAGACGTATGTGAAACAGTAATAATAATACCGATGCCCTGCAGATGCGCTCAATGTATGTCACATCTTAAAAATCACATCACATGCACCTCCACCAGAATATGATAGGATAGTTTTCTGGTCTATCTATAGGTCGCTGTGTTTCTCGTCAGCAACATGATATCAAGTCGAGGAAGATTCATGAGCGCACAGCTAGAATGAAACCTAAACCGCTGAAATGCTGTATTTGTGGTTTTCAGTGAAGGTGAATCCACCTCTGGTCTACAACAAAATAGATCACACCAACATAGTGAAATGTTTGCATTTCTCTCTTTTATAGACAAACAGTTGAATTAATTTCTTAAGCTATGACTTGCGTAAATGATGATTGTGGATGTTTTTTTTTCCACAATATTTTTAAACTTCTATTCATGAGTTCACGCATATAATAGGAGGGCTGCTCCGAGCTACCTTCCCCAATATCCCTGGCTGGGATAGGAACCAGTCAAGAGTGAGGAGTTGGGGTGGTGGAGGGATGCTGGAAAAAACTGTCATGGGACGGAGGTGAGAGTCAGCTACATATACAGTATATAGGCCTCGTCTCGTGCTGATTGGTTAGATTTTCTGAATGTGTTCCTCTCAAGCTTTGTTAAATAAACTTTTGGCAAAAAGAAAAAAAAAAACATCCAAAATAATAGCCAACAGAATTTTTAAACATTTGATTTTTGTGATCTATTTATTGTTACATCACCTTTGAAATATTCTAATCAATGGTAATGTAATAGGCAAAGTAATTTCCTAAATATATTTTATTCATCCATTAAATGCAATATTTGATATATACACACCCCTCCAAATCATTGAATTCAGGTGGTCCAATCACTTCCATGGCTACAGGTATATAAAATCAAGCACTAGGCATGCAGACTCTCAGGAGCTCAGTGAATTCAAGCGTGGTACCGTGATAGGTTGCCACCTGTGCAATAAGTCCATTCTTGAAATTTCTCACTACTAAATATTCTATAGTCAACTGTTAGTGGTATTATAACAAAGTAGAAGCAATTGTGAACAACAGCAACTCAGCCACGAAGTGGTTCAGAGAAGGGTCAGCACATGCTGAGGTGCGCAGAAGTCGCCAACTTTTTTTTGCAGTCAATAGCTACAGCCCTCCAAACTTTGTGTGGCCTTCAGATTAGCTCAAGAACAGTGCGTAGAGAGCTTCATGAAATGGATTTCCATGGCCGAGCAGCTGCATCCAAGCCTTACATCATCAAGTGCAATGCAAAGTGTCGGATGCAGTGGTGTAAAGCACGCCGTCACTGGACTCCAGAGCAGTGGATACGTGTTCTCTGGAGTGACGAATCACACTTCTCTGTCTGGCAATCTGACAGACGAGTCTGGGTTTGGCGGTTGCCAGGAGAACGGTACTTGCCTGACTGCATTGTGCCAAGTGTAAAGTTTGGTGGAGGGGGGATTATGGTGTGGGGTTGTTTTTCAGGGGTTGGGCTTGTCCCCTTAGTTCCAGTGAAAGGAACTCCTAATGCTTCAGCATACCAAGACATTTTGGACAATTTCATGCTCCCAACTTTGTGGGAACAGTTTGGGAATGGCCCCTTCCTGTTCCAAATGACTGCGCACCAGTGCACAAAGCAAGATCCATAAAGACATGGATGAGCGAGTTTGGTCTGGAGGAACTTGACTGGCCTGCACAGAATCCTGACCTCAACCCGATAGAACACCTTTGGGATGAATTCGAGCGGAGACTGCGAGCCAGGCCTTCTCGTCCAACATCAGTGCCTGACCTCACAAATGCGCTTCTAGAAGAATGGTGTGGAAAGCCTCCCCAGAAGAGTTGAAGCTGTTACAGCTGCAAAGGGTGGGCCAACTCCATATTAAACTCTACAGATTAAGAATGGGATGTCATTCAAATTCATGTGCATGTAAAGGCAGTCGTCCAAAAACTTTTGGCAATATTTAATCTGTAGAGTTATATATATATATATATATATATATATATATATATATATATATATATATATATATATATATATATATATATATATATATATATATATATATATATATATATATATATATATATATATATAATCTAACTAATGCATTTTATATTTTATTTTAGTTTTAAATATAAAATGCATTGCATTAGTTAGATGCTTTGGTAGATGATGCACTTCAGTTAAGCTGGAAATCATTGCATATTATGGAAATCATTGTATATTATAATAAGATGATTCATCATTTGAATATTATGCCAGTTTGTTGATTTTCATTTTTTCAGTTTCATTTTTATTTGAAAAGGGAAGGAAACCACCTGTAGTACTTCCCCTTAAAAGTGAGATCCAGAAATTCTTATGAAACTTCAAGCACACAAGCTTTCCCCGCTTAACAAGGAAGAATGAGGTAAGTCGGGGAGACGGGACTTCAGCTTCCCCCTCGGGCGTCCTGTGTGCTTCACGCCAGAACGCTTGACTGTGGATGTCACCATGCATGTGTCATTGATTTGCTCTGTTTTGTGCCCTATTTGGAAGACATTGCCAAGGGACAGTAAGAAGAGTTTAGTTCAACTGTTTGGTTTAAAGGAAATTAATCTGATCTCATTTTATGAGGGAAGAACAGAAATGTTCATAGCTTCAAACGATCCCTGCCTAAACAGGCTAAGCAGTCAATAGTAGCAGTGATTTTTATGTTTCTTCAGTCTTTATTTCCGTGATGTGCAGAGTTCATGCATTTGCCTGAAGAGAGCAATATTAAGTGACATGCTAAGTTTGATTCTCTAAAATACCAAAGTTCCTCCAGCTGTAGGTTTAGATATGCTCCGCAGTGCTCGTCAGCCGCCATTTACATCTCTCCCATGACATTTGGGCTCAGGCCCGGATCCGGCCTTCACCCACGCCCAGCCTAAGGGAGCTCGTATATGCCAGTGTACATCCAAATCAACACTAGAAGTGGAGTCCTCACGATGCTCACGTTCATGACAGTCTTCTCTCATGCGAAACACTCCCTCTGCTGTTTGCATTTTGTCCAGAAATGTGCCTCATGAAGGGTACTTGAGTACAGTGATTCAGGGTTATGCAGAACGGAGAAGTGACTCGCTAGGGCACTGCTTCAGGCAAGAGGGAAAGACCTTCTCAATGCCCTGGCATTTATCTGAAGAGTCATTGACCATTACAGACAACAAGTGCTGAAAAAAGGTTTGGCAAAGTGTCTATTATGTTTGTATAGACACTAAATGCAATTCAATATAGTCTCTTGTTCTTCACTGGACAAATGAGGACAAATCAGATTGCAGCTGGTCATGTTTAAAACATGTATGATAATGGATTCAGTGTGGCATCTCTGAATAAACTCTCATATTATCAGAGATTTACATCTGAAAGCATTTGGATTCAGCAAGATGAATGTTCACAGCAAATGTAATTGTTAAAATTCCCTCAAATGGTACAAAGCGTTGACTCACTGCTGCCTTTGGGAAAGGTCATCATATCCTGCAAAGAAGACATTTAAACATGTATTATTCATGTCATTTCAGAAAAGTGATTTGTCAACGTATTTAAACAATTCAAAATGTAGATAACAATGAAAAATGATATAATTTTATATCTTTTATTTATATATATATATATAATTGCATCTAAAATTGTATGTAGGAATGTAGGACACATTATGGCCATATTCCCAGATGACAATGTCAAGATTCCTCAGGCTCAAACTGCGAAAGAATGGTTGTGAGGGAGCATGAAGAATCATTTTCACACATGAATTGGCACCTCTGAGTCCGAAACATTTATTTAGATCAAGAGGTGCATCAATTTTTGGTCAAGATCTTGTATTGACAATGCAAGAATCCAGCACTCTGTGAAGTCTCCTTCAGCACATCCCAAAGACTTTCAATGAATTTAAGGTCTGGACTCAGAGGTGCCAATTCATGTGTGAAAATGATTCTTCATGCTCCCTCACAACCATTCTTTCACAGTTTGAGCCTGAGGAATCTTGACATTGTCATCCTGGAATATGGCCATGATGTGTCTTCCTACATGTGTTTAAGAAATGAAAAGCTAAACACTCCATCAATTAGGGTTAGAAGAACTGAGTATATAACATGCTAGAAACATAATAATCACTGTAATAATGATCCAATCATAGACACTTAAGCATTTGCCTATTTAAATCCAAACAGCCACTTTTTTGGCAGTGTAGGTTAGAGGTCAAAATTTGAATGAATATATTTTGACCAGTATGTTGTTTGTATTATTATTATTATTATTATTATTATATTAAAAGAGACTTTTGTATGTGATTTAATAACTTTAAGTAGCTCAATTTTAGCTTAAAGCATCATTTAGCCTATATTTGTATATATTATTTATATTAATACATTTATTATACATTTTCCCACAGTTGTAAGACTGTACACATTCTTATTAGCATAGAAGTATAAATCACAGCCCCTATCGCTGTATGTAATACAATGAGTTGACCGAGATCGAGGTGTTTCACTTGAGCAGCCCTGTGATTTGCTCAACACAGGAGAGAAGTGACAGTGGCAGCTCATCATTCTGACTCATCAACAAGCAGCCCACAGGCCGCCATCAATGGAGTGCTCAAAAAACACAAACTAAACCAATGAAAGTATTTCCTGTCTCTTAATAGTTCAAATCTAAAGTATTTGATTGTAGTAATCAGTTTTTGGGTATGGTGTCTTTATTTATAAAAGACATTTAAAGGGTTAGTTCACCCAAAAATTTAAATTCTATCCCTCATGTCGTTCCAAACTACAAATTAAGATATTTTTGATGAAATATAAGCACCACAACGCATGCATGTGATCATGGGATCGTGCTCAGCCAATAGCGAGCCACCATTCTGCCGTAGAACTCGGAAGCGCTGCACTGTGTGAATAGCCCAAAAACGTGAAAGATACAGTTTAGAAAGAAAAATACAGTTAAAAGATAGACAACAAATAGCACCAATAGGGAGAACAAGAACAACTGCCAGAAGAAATAGCTGAGCGCATGTTAAGACAAGAAGATGAGACTAAATTAAAGGGGGATTTTAAAAAGAACACAAGATAATGTTTTCCTTGCTTTGGCATTCTTCGATACAGAAAGCGTTTGAAGGTATTGGTGAAATTCGTGGAGAAAAACTTTGAATAACGGCTCATGATTAGGACATTTACATTTATGAATATGAAATTTCGCTAGAAGTAATAGATTTATAAAGTAACATTATTTTTCAAAGTTTTTCTCTGTATTAACAAAACACAAACACATTTTACGAAAATCATTAATATACCTGCTAAAGCTCTTCCAAAAAATTTTGATAGGTCCAATTCCAAAACAAATGTACAGTAGTTTCATCTTGTGCATTACAGAAATCACATTTTATGACAATGTCAGGTTTAAACTTTCGTAGATGACTCTTCCCTGGATAGAATCTGTGAATTAATTTAAAACAGACTTCTCTAAATGTATTCACAATAAGGTATTTAGCAATAACTTTTTTCCTAGTCCAAAATGTTGACAAAATTGCTCCAATAGGTAATTACATACGGTTTGGTAACAGTATCTCTTTGAAAGAGAGCACGAATGGACCTATTGCTAGAGTATGAAACTACTCTTGCCCACCATTGTTTGGATGGGTTTAAGAAGAGGTGGTAGGCCTATAGCAAAAATAGTACTTTCGAGACCTTTAAACAATGTAATAACACCTGTGGGTATAGCATCGAAAACAATGGTAAATTCTCTAGGCGTGAAAGGAAATTAAAATAGCTTATCTTCATTAAAAAGATGAACTAAAGACGGACTAAAGTGATATTGTTATCATACCAGTTCTGAAAAAATAAGGACCTGTTTTAACCTTGCCTTCAATCATGTAAGCAGAAGCGTCATGAAGTCGCGCGTTCAGAGAGAGAGAGAGAGAGAGAGAGAGAGAGAGAGAGAGAGAGAGAGAGAGAGAGAGAGAGAGAGAGAGAGAGAGAGAGCGAGAGAGAGAGAGAGAGAGCGAGCAAATCCTCCGCGTTGTATAGGTTATGAATATTTGGTGCTGAAACTTGAATTGAGCGGAAGAAAGGAAAACATCTAGGTTCACTTTCGTCGTTTTTGTTTTCTTCTCACACGAGACGACTAGACTTTCTCATATCGACTGACATTATCCAAAGAAACGATTTATATCAGTATTCTGCAGGAAAAACGATGGCTTTTATGTTTAAACACATGATAGGGGGGCAGCTGAAGGATCTTACCGGGGGTCTTGGAGAAGAAAAACCTGAAGGAGAAAAGTCAGAAGCTTCAGCAAAAGGAATGACACACGAAGAGTTCGAACAATATCAAGAACAGTTGGCGGAGGAGAAGTAAGATTCTGCACTTACTATGGTCATCACCTAAGAATGTGATTTTAAATGTTTGATATTTTCAATAAAATGTATTTTATTTTATCTTTATAATATATTCACAAGTCCCCCCTCGATTTTCATTTCGTTTGGTTTCATTTTCATTTATATTAATTATTTATATTCATTTTTTAAAATAATTTTATAAATATTTTATAAATAATTGTTATTAATATTTGTATAATTTTTCACTTTCAGACATTTATTTTATATTTTATTTTTATTCATCAACAACAACATTCCACTTTACAGATATTCAGACACAGATGAATATTAAATCAGAACCTTGGTTGAATGCCACAATAACAATTCTTTTTAAACATATATATATATAATACAAATTGTGAGGACCCTATCCCTCCTGTTTGAATTTAATACACAAGTTGCACAGTCACTTGTTCAAATGTAATACAAGGAGATGTTGAGAAGGTCAATGTTTATCTCCAGCTTCCTGTATTTCTGTGATTTAATCAATAGTGCATGTCACCTTGCTCTCCAGATCCATGTTTCTCTGGTTTGGCCTTGAGGACAGTGACTCCTCTGCAGAAATGCATATGCAGCTGTTTTTCTTCTATTGTGTGCATTTTTGAATGGCATCGTATTACATTGTCCTTGACTTAAAAATGTTAAAATGTACACTGAACAAAATTTCATATTGATAATATTATGATTTAATATTGGTATCAATTATACATTTCAGTGAATCATGTTTAAGCAAAATTACTTTTTTTTATTTTTGTATATAAAAAAACGCTTTTGTGTCAAACTAACTTTTATTTTTCCACTAGGATGGAGCGAGATGCCAGCTTTGCCCAGAAGAAGGCTGAACGAGCCACAGTCAGGAGCCACTTCAGGGAAAAATATCGTCTTCCAAAAGTAAACATAACTTTAATAAAATGCACTATATGAATTGAGTTATTACATTAACTTGTACTTTTTATTTCCAGAGTGAACTAGACGACACGCAAATTCAGGCTGCGGCAGATGACGTGGAGTTGCCCACAGAACTGGCCAAGATGATCGCTGAAGACAACCAGGAGGAGGAGCACAAGCAGTCCGTCCTGGGTCAGCTGACCAACATTCAGAATGTAGATATTGATCAGTTAAAAGAGAAGGCCCAGTCCACCCTCGAAGACATTAGACAGTCGGCTGAAAAGTGTGATGTCATGTAATCCAGCCACACGAGCGCCCCGGAGTTGGACTGCTGATTGAGGATCGGATGTTTCCCTCGGCTCCGATGACTTCAGGGAGAATATAGGGAATAAATCAGATCCATAAACAGCATTCCTATAATGAGATGCTTTGTGAAAGACAAGCTCCTACCCAAAGCCAAGCAATCATATATAATTTTGAAGTGCTTGTTAATATCACAAATAATGTTTGCCACACTGGATACATGTTATGCTTTGTCATAATAGTGGCTTAAGGCAATAATTATCAGTTAACATCTTTCTACTTGTTGTTCTTTAGTGCTTAGAATATGTTATATTTGTTTACATGTGATTGACAATTCTACATCTACTTTAAATTAGCCAGAAAATGTGACAAAATACAATATTCTAGTCATATTTATAAAACGTATATAATACGAAATTGCTTAAATTATACTATTAAAGTATGTATGTATTTGCACCTTTTTTATGTACTCAGTGTATTGATGTATTTATGTGAAGTGTGTAGATAAAACATGAATTTTGGTGAAAGAGAACCTAAATGTAAACTTGTAAACAGTCTTTTATTTATTTTTGTATAACTTTATTTATTTAATGTCAGTCAGTGTTATTAAAGTTAACAAATGTTAACTATAATAAATGTTACATTTTAACTGAAATAAAATATTGAAAACAATTAAACTTATTTGATTTTTGAGTTGCTAATTTCCTAAAATACTACCATAAATATATAACGTAGCTACTAAAATAAATCAAACTAAAACTATGTAGACATTTTTAAAATTAAAATAGCCTACTTAAAACGACAAAATTACTAACATCTAAATAAACATTCATTCAAATTATTAATAAAAACTAAAATAGCATCTAAATGATACTAAAATGACCCTGGTGTCAGGCTCAATAAGTTTGCAGCCAGTTTAATTTGAATCAATATGGGAACCACTTTCAAAAGTCGATGCTGTCTAAGACTCATTTGAGTAACGCAACTGGTGTACCAGGAAAAGCATTCCCTCTCCATGTGTCATTCAATCGCTGTTTATAACGCGTAGGATTCTGTTCGAAATTCGCATACGCGACGGAAAACGGCGATGGACACCAAAGCGGATCTCTTTTATCGTCAGCTGCCCAAAGTGGTAGGAAACACAAAATAGATCCGATAATAAAACAGGGGTTATCTTTTAACGAGCTCAACCCAATGTATTTATAGGCTATACGTTAATGAAGTCAAATACAGTATTTATTTCTTTCAGGAGCTGCACGCGCATCTCAATGGATCAGTCAGTTTTGAGACTATGGAGACGCTCATTCAGCGCAAGCCGCATCTGAACATCGAGCACAGCATGACCGCCATCCGCCGCGGACAGCGCCGAACACTGGACGAGTGCGTGTCAAACACCTGCACTGTTCAAATAAACACACTCCAGTTTATAATGACAATTACATGAACATCTAGTGGTGAAAAAATCTTAGGAAAAAACACCTACTTCTCGACCGTCAAAAAAGTTAGTTCTATATTGAATCCATACTTACTACTTCTGTCATGTTGTCATCGTCATTTTTTTGTTTTTAGTTCAGTGATGACAGTCAAATACAGAACAAAAAAATACAATGCTTAACAGTTCAGAGAATGTGAGATAAAAAAAACAATAATAATAATACAAACAACAGATATAAAAAGCTAACAAACAAGAATTTAACATTAGGGAGTTACATGAATTTCGGAATTTGTATTGTTTTTATAAATAAGTTTCTTATTTTGTGTTCTCATGTTCCAAAGGGTTTCAAAGTACATCTTAAAATCAATGTTACGGAAGATAAAATTAGTAAATTAGTTTATTTGTTATTCTTTACTTGTGAATTAAAAATTTAGCTAAAAAATAATTACTAAAAGTCAGGCATTTGTGTCCTACAGTACTAGCATCAGTTGTTTCGCTTCACTGCCATTCATAACTCCTCTCCCATGGCCTCATGGGATAGTAAAGTGTCCACTCGCCAGAAGTAGTTCATCCAGGTACTTTTTGACTACTGTTTTGTGAATACTGTGGGAAATCCAACTATATACCTCAGTAGGTACTTGTTTAAAAAAAAAAAAAAAAAAAAAAGTTCTATGTAGTATGAGTAGTATGAATGTAATGGACGTGCTTCATTCGCCATGTTCTCATTACCAGTGTCAGTTGCGTCACTTCACTGCCATTCACAAATCCTCTCCCGTGGCCTCATGGGATAGTAAAGTGTCCATCGTATACACACTTCAGAATCTCACCAGAAGAAGTAGATCATCCAGGTATATTTTACCTACTCTTTTTTTGAGTACTGTGAATTCGGACATACTACTTTTGTCACATACTGTTTTTCGCCTACTATATATTAGGGAAATATGCAATTTCGGTTGCAGTCATTGTTTTTTAGCCAACTAGACTAGTGCACTAAATTTGTAGTGCACGCTAAGTGCACTAGACTAAGTTCTGATGTTATTTTGGTATTTACGGGTGAGCTTTTAAGTGCATCTCTCCATTAGGTGTTTTCAAGTGTTTAAAGTCATTCATCAGCTGGTTGATTCAGAAGAGGACATCCTAATGGTAAAGCAACATTTGCTCAAAGTTTTATTCTTTTGCACCTTTAAAAATTAAATTAAAAAGGGGAACTATTATTATTAAATAGGTTGCCAAAGCAGTCATTCAAGAGTTTGCGGCAGATGGCGTAAAATACTTGGAGTTGCGTAGCACGCCACGGGAAGTGACTGAAACAGGTATTGGAAGCAATTCACATGTCAAACAATTCTCAGCAGCTCATTTCTGCTTATTGTGGACATTTATTTTTGTCACAAAAAGGTCTCACTAAACAAAGATACATTGAAACTGTGCTGGAAGCCATCCGGCAGTGTAAACAAGAGGAAGTTGACATTGATGTCAGGTGATGTTTATTTATTAATTCTATGTTTTCTAGATGATGACCTGCTTCTTTCATGTTCACCTTCTGTATGTTTGAATGTTTGAACAGGTTTCTCGTGGCTGTGGACCGCAGACACGGGCCTGAGGTTGCAATGGAGACAGTGAAGCTGGCAGAAGACTTCCTGCTTTCCAGTGATGGATTAGTAGTTGGAATTGACCTCAGTGGAGACCCAACTGTGAGTTCAGAGTGCAATTAACATTATACTCGACTTGTTTCTGACTGCAGTTTCCATATTGTTGATCATACAGGTCGGTCATGGAAAAGATTTGCTCTCTGCACTTCAGAAAGCCAAGAACTGTGGTCTGAAGTTGGCTCTACACCTCTCAGAGGTCAGAGCACATCTCCACATTGGAAGTATGTTTTGGTATGAATGATTTTACGTGGTTTACGCAAAAGTTTGTGTGTATTTCAGGTTCCTTCTCAGAGAGATGAGTCTGAGCTGTTGTTGAACTTGCCTCCTGATAGAATCGGCCACGGAACCTTCCTGCATCCTGAGGTCGGTGGATCGGACAGTCTTGTGGAGAAAGTTTGCAAACAAAATATTCCTATTGGTAAGCGTTTTCCATCTTAATTCCAAAACTGCATACTTGAACTTTAAAGAATTCTTTTTAAAACTGGTTACTATTTTATTTTTATGTTATTAACTATTTTATGTTTTTTTATATAGTGTTCTATTGTAATTCCAAAATTACATGCTTAAACTTTAAAAAATTGTGTATGTATATTTAACTATTTTATGTTATTAACTATTTTATGTTTTTTAAATAATGTTCTATTGTAAATGATATAAATAGTATTCTATTGTATTATAAATCTATAAATATAAATCTTTTGTAAACTTTGAATATTTTTTTAACTTATTTTTATTTTACCATTTTATTTTTATTTCATTTTATTAATTGTTTTACTATTTTTTTCATCATAATTCCAAAATTACATGCGCTATATATATATATATATATATACTACTTTTCTATAGTAGTTTTTTTTCTAGTATTATATTATAATTCCTGATCTTGTTTTGCAGAGCTATGTTTGACCTCTAATGTCAAAGGTCAAACAGTGCCGTCATATGACAAGCATCACTTTCAGTACTGGTATAAGCGAGGACACCCATGTGTTCTCTGTGTGAGTTTTTTCCCCCCCACACACTATTATGCAGTTCA
Organism: Rhinogobio ventralis; assembly: GCA_039654625.1. Taxonomy (NCBI): domain Eukaryota; kingdom Metazoa; phylum Chordata; class Actinopteri; order Cypriniformes; family Gobionidae; genus Rhinogobio; species Rhinogobio ventralis. The sequence continues at coordinate 16,088,715 of CM077216.1, read as the reverse complement.
GACACTTTTAAATTACTGCAAACTAACTTTCTTAAAAGTGTTTATAAATTCTATTAGAAAATAACAATATGCTTGTTGTTCCTCCTGTCCCGTCAGACGGATGATAAGGGCGTGTTCTGCACGGATCTCTCTCAGGAGTACCAGCTGGCTGCCTCCACCTTTGGTTTGACTCAGGGGGACATGTGGAAGCTCTCCCAGCAGGCCATTGGATACACCTTCGCCCCCGAGCCAATCAAAAACAGGCTGGAAAATAAATGGGCGGAGCTCAAACAGCAGATTCTCCAATGAGGAATAACAACTGTAAACCTCACCAACAGTCCTACCTCAGAGAGCCCAAACGGTTGCTTTTCATAAACTAATGTCGGTTTCATCAATTTCAAAGCATACACTGCATTAATATCTGAACTAATATATAAACTACCTGTGTTGTGTGAAACAGAGTTGGACAGTTTAAATTAAATTGATTTTAATATTTATCATAGACTATTGAAGGTTTCTTGAATATTAATATTGTTTTTTAATATTGGATATTAATACATCAATATTAAATATAAGTTTATTAATTACACAGCTTGTGTGACAGTGGTCTATTTCATTTTTCATTTTCAACAATCATTTTAATAAATAAAATAAAATATAAAAAAAAGTTCTTAACATTCTTATTTGCATATTTTGCAGCATCAGTATCTGATTGGACGAACACAACACAGCACTTTTCGCTCCAGTTAAAGGGTTAGTTCACCCAAATGTTGGTAACCAAATAGTTGATGGACCCCATTGACTTCCATAATAATTTTTTTTCCTACTATGGATGACTAATGTGTCCCATCAACTGTTTGGTTTCCAACATTCTTCAAAATATCTTCTTTTGTGTTCAGCAGAAGAAAGAACTTCATACAGGTTTGGAACAACTTGAGGGTGAGTAAATTACAGAATTTTCATTTTTGGGAGAACTATCCCTTTAAGTTTTTCTTCACCGTTTGTTATTTGATACAGCACAGTTTATGATTGGTTGTTTGTCACCTCATTGTTTCACAATGCAGGGATAAAAAAACAACACTTTACAAGGTCTCATTTGTTAACATTATTGCATTAACTAACATGAACTAACAATGAGCAATATATATTGTTACAGCATTTATTAGCCTTTTTTAGTGTTAGTTCACAATGCATTAATGTTAACAGATACGATGTTTGATCTTAAAATTTATTCGTAAATGTTGAGATTAACATTAGCTTAGATTAATAAACGCTGTAAATGTATTGTTCATTAGTTCATATTAACTCATGTAGTTAACTAATATTAGCAAAACAACTTTAAAACGTTGCCAAACTGTTTCGTGAAAATAGAGCTGTGGTCTGTTTTAAATTAATTTAAATATTCTAACATTTATGATAGATTAGTGAAGGTTTCTTGAATATTAGGCTTCTATATGATATTAATACAGTAATATCCGATATATGTTTATTCATTACTTAGCCATTGTGAAAGTGATTATTTTATATTCTTAGAGAATAAAACGGTGTATGTTTGATTTTTAGCATGAAATACAGTACATGTTTTAAAACAGTCGTTGCACAGCTGTTTTGCACCATTAGAGGGCAGCAATTCATTTTAAATGTTCCTTATCACAAACTTATTTATAAAAGTAAGTTAGATGATTCTGGTTTCTCTCCTGGATGACGTTACACAGCTCAGATCTCGGACATGTTAAATGTTTGGTTAGATAATTAATGGATTTTGTTATCAGGCTATATATCCACCTTTTTATATCCACAGATCTTCTGTCCCCTCTAGTGCCAGAGCTAAAAAAAAAAAAAGTGTACGTGATAGCTTTTTTAAAGTCACATTAAAATCAAAATGGACTATTCTTGTTTGTTTTTAATGGAATATTGCAATATTTATTATAAATGATTTATCCGTGCATGCCTTTATTGTATTGTGAGTCATATGCTCTGATAATTTTTAATTAAAATGGCTTCCCCTCCCTCTTGCAGTGACATCTCTTCTCTGATGATGTGTTTACTGGCGTGAGGGCGGGACAATCTGTCACTCACATGAGATCGACCAATAGCAAACCACAACCATCCAATCAATTCCCCATGGACAAAATCAAGCCCCGCCTTACATTTTTTGATGTAACACCTGAATCGATTTCTCCCTGAGGTTTCCTTTAGGGGTCCTAAATAGTATCATTTTTTTGTTTCTGTTTCATGCTGGGTAAAATAAATGTCAAAATGCTTTCTCTAGGTGGTGTCACATTACACATTGGAGAGACAAGTTGTCACACTTTTCGGTCAGCAACTATTCAAACTATTCAGTTTGGGGTCCAAAAAACTTTTCAGACACCAGATATAATTTTTTACTAGTGGGTGCAGGACACTATAGTTCATTTATGTACGTGAGGATAGCAAAATAAAGTAAACTGTGACATACCTAAAAATTCTTCATACAGTGGACTACCAGTAAAATTTATATAATTTTGGGGCCAGAATTATTCAGACACTTTGACCTGACCATGTTTTGCTTGCGTGTTTTTTCTTTAATTGCTAATGTGACCTTTTAAACCACAGACTGAACAAAATGAACCATTGCTTGGTCATTGTTTGACCTAAATTGGTATTATCTAATTGTGTACTTAAATTTAACAGCTGACAACTGATTGGTTGATTGTAATCCATTACACACCTTTCTATCAAAGTTATCTGACATTATCCAGATGAATTTGTTCTGACACAAACTGTGATAATGTGAAAATGTTGAAGGTTATATTTTTTTAAAGAAATTAATATGCAAGTATGCATTAAATTGATCAAAAGTGACAGTAAAGACATTGGTTAAAAAAAAATATTGTCTTTAAAGTAAAATCTCTGATGAAACTTTCTGTTCATCAAGGAATCCACAAAAAATAATAAGCAGCACAACTGTTTTCAACATTAATGATAATAAGAGTAAATCAGTATATTAGAATGATATCTGAAGGATCATGTGACACTGAAGACTGGATAATGCTGACAATTCAGCTTTACCATCACAGGAATAAATTACAATTTAAAATATAATAAAATAGAAAAGAGTTATTTTAAATTGTAATACTTATATCTTTCAAAAACATTTCAGAAAATTGCACTGACCCCAAACTTTTAAACATTTCTATTGTTATTACCCACAACTAGTCTGAAAACTACCTTTTGTGCTGTTTGTTTAAAGAGTGGACCTCCTATTTTTAATGAGTCACATTTCTCATTTATTTAGTCGTAGCTTTAGGGCCTCTCTGCCCAGTGGATGTAAAGGGCAGAGGTCAAATCATTCAGTCAATACACAACACAACTCTTTGACCATGACACCTGCACAAATGAGGCCACGTGTAAGATTTTTGTTGTTTAGCACATGCGTCTGTTGTAGGAAAAACAGTTATTCTGGTCAGCTCGAGAAAAGATGTCATGCTTATATAGTAGCTTCTGATCAATGCATCTTTGTTAATTAATATTACAATAAGACAGATTAAATATTAATGACCTATTGACTTAAAGTTGTTTATGGATGGTGACCTCCAGCAATCTCCTGCATCTTCAATCATTGCTTGCTGTGTTGTTAATTTGTGTTGTTTATAAAGGCTTCATCATGGCTGTATGTTATTGTTTAAATTTTTTTATAATAATAATAATAGCAATAGATTTGAATTTATTGCAAAACCTCTGAGTGGTGTGTTATCACATTTTTAGATGTGATAATTTCCTTTGCTTGGCTAAAACAGCCACATGATGCTGGCAGCTGTCCAGTGCGATATTCCACAGAGGCGTATCTTCTTCACAAGGCCTCTGTTATGTTGCTTGTGTTTGGAAAGCATATTTGACAAGCTGGTACTGATGCCAGACACATACAAATGGCAAACGCTTGTCTTGCTGATATCACCTCAACAATGCCCAGATGCAATTGTTGTGTTAGCAAGAGCTTTGAGCTTTGACTTAGAGTGCTTGAAACAGCGAGAGCGTGCCTGGCGCTCATGCTCATTATCGTAACTGCATCTGTGGAAGTGCTGCAGCTTTTAAGACAAGCTGTCCAAAAAATATTACTTGCTCGCTGATTATTATTTCTTAAAGTGCATTAATAAAACTATTCAGTCCATCCAGATGCTTCAGAGTTTTAATTGTCAATTTACATACTAATAATGACAATACTAATTACTATATAGTAAATTTAAAAAATGTATTATTGATTTATTATATTTAACATATAATAATAATAATGTTATATACACCGATCAGGCATACCATTTTGACCACTGACAGGTGAAGTGAATAACATTGATTATCTCTCCATCACGGCACCTGTTAGTGGGTGGGATATATTAGGCAGCAAGTGAACATTTTGTCCTCAAAGTTGATGTGTTAGAAGCAGGAAAAATGGTCAAGCGTAAGGATTTGAGTGAGTTTGACAAGGGCCAAATTGTGATGGCTAGACGACGAAGGAACAGTGGTAAACTGGCGACGGGCATGGGCGGCCAAGGCTCATTGATGCACATGGGGAGCGAAGGCTGGCCTGTGTGGTCCGATCAAACAGACGAGCTACTGCAGCTCAAATTAAAATTAATGCTAGTTCTGACCATGTACACCCTTTCATGAAAACGGTATTTCCTGGTGGCTGTGGCCTCTTTCAGCAGGATAATGCGCCCTGCCACAAAGCAAAAATGGTTCAGGAATGGTTTGAGGAGCACAACAACGAGTTTGAGGTGTTGACTTGGCCTCCAAATTCCCCAGATCTCAATCCAATCGAGCATCTGTGGGATGTGCTTGAACCAACAAGTCTGATCCATGGAGGCCCCACCTCGCAACTTACAGGACTTAAAGGATCTACTGCTATCATCATGGTGCTAGATATCACAGCACACCTTCAGGGGTCTAGTGGAGTCCATGCCTCGACAGGTCAGGGCTGTTTCGGCAGCAAAAGGGGGACCAACACAATATTAGGAATATTATTAGGTCACAATGTTATGCCTGATCAGTGTATTGTCTTAATGCACGGTGAGGAGATTTTGAGTGGCCAAAGACTCTTCAAGGATCACAGATGGAGAATTGCAGAGATTAGTTAAGTCTTGGGGTCAGAAAGCCTATTTTTTTTTTATCAAACAACACCTACATCACCACATGTTGTTTGGAAGGATTTTTTAAAAAATCCTCTTCGCTCATCCAAAAACAAACTCCAGCATATTCAGTTGTCAGACTTTAAAAGGGACCAGATTCTATGGTCAGAGGAAACTAAAAAAAGAGCTTTTTGGTAGCAAACCCACCAGATGTGTTTGGTGCAAACAGGGATAAAAAGTACCCCATGCCCACAGTTAAATATACCGCTGGATCTTTAATGTTGTGGGCCTATTTTTTTGCTGGAGGTCCTGGACATCTTGTTCAGATACATAATATCATGGATTCTAGCAAATACCAACAGATAAAAAAAATTAAAAAAAACCTGACGGCCTCTGCTAGAAATCTTATAATGGGCCGTGGTTGGACCTTCCATCAGGACAACGATCCAAAACAAACATCAAAATCAATACACAAATGTTTCACTGAGCACAAAATGAAGCTTCTGCCATGACCATCCCAGTCCCCTGACCTGAACCCTATAGAAAATGAGTGGGGTGAACTGAAGAGAAGAAGCACCAACATGGATCTGGGAATCTAAAGGATCTGGAGAGATTCTGTATGGAGGAAGGATCTCTGATCTCTTGTCAGGTGTTCCCCAAACTCATCAGGCATTATAGGAGAAGACTTAGAGCGGTTATCTTGGCAAAAGGAGGTTGCAATAATCGAGTGCCAATAATTGTGGCCAACGTGAATTAGAGAAAAACATTTATTTCATAATGAGACCCTCCCCCACCACCACCACCACTTTCAATTGTTTTACTTCAATGAAAGGTTAGAATTGTTTTTTTGTTTTTGTTTTTAATGAAAGATCAATAGGATAAACAATGCATATTTATTTTCACAGCCACCTTTGCTCATATTTACCAAGGGTGCCAATATTAGTGGAGGGCACTGTATCTCCAACTGTTTACATCAGACAAAAAATGTTTTTTAAAGTATGAAACAGAGGAGATTAGACATCATCATGGTGAATTTTGGTAACATTAAAGCCATTCTGTGTGAAATAGAGAATTTTGGTGACGTCTAATGCTGCCTTGTCGGATTTGGTGACAAAAATGCTTTCTAAAATACAGAAGAGATAAGTTTAGAAATTACCAGAGTGAGTTTGAGGATCACTGCAGACATTCTGTACATAGTAATATATAATATATACAGTATATAGACACATGTCCTCTTTCAGGCAGATTCGTAACATCTTTAGTTGATTGGAACTTCTTAATTATTGCCCTGATGGTGGAAATGGGAATTTTCCTACAGCCACTTTCTATTTTGTGAAGCTCAACAATCTTTTGCTGCACATCAGAACTATATTCTTTGGTTTTACTCATTGTGATGAATGATTAAGGGAATTTGGCCTTTCTGTTTCCTCATATTTATATTCCTGTGGAACAAGAAGTCATAGCTAGACATTTCATGCTCCTAGTCACCCTGGTGTGCTAAAAAAAATGGGAATATACTTCAGAGATATTTTACTCATAAGAATTTCTAGGGGTGCCAAGAATTGTGGCCAACATGCATTGGAGGAAAACATTTATTTCATAATGAGATTTTCCCCCAACTTACAATTGTTTTACTTCAATGAAAGGTTAGAATTTTGTGAATTTTTGGAATGAAAGATCAAAAGGATAAACAATGCAGATTTATTTTCACAACCGCTTTTGCTCATATTTACCAAGGGTGCCAATTAATGTAGGGCACTGTATAAAGCAGAGTCACCAAATCCGACAAGGCAGCATTAGACGTTACCAAAATTCGTCACCCTCCTCTATTTCACACAGAATGGCTTTAATGTTACCAAAATTCACTGAGGCATCAGTTACCAAATTCATTGATGCCTGATGCATCCGCCTAACCGCATCCAACAAGACAGCATAACAGGTTACTGAAATATGTTACCCTCCTCTATTTAATGAGGTAAGTGCAGATCATCTTGTAATTGGTTTGTTTTCATTTCACAATGCACGTTTGATTGGACAACATATTATTCATCTAATTAGCACAACATAGCATCTGTGTAATCATAAATCACAGACACTGCATTTATTGTGCTGTTTTCCTGCTGGATTGGAAGATTATTATTGTACAATTACATGTTGCAACTGTGCCCACGCTTTTCCTTCACTTCAGAGTTGCCCAGGGTGATGATTTGTTTTGAAACAACCTTGCAAAATGAGCCCCATGCAGAGGTGTCTTGAGAACGCCTTGGCTGCCCTTTCAGGGTCCTTAAAGTCACTGTAGCATGTAATTGTGGCAGGAGTGCCAGCGAAAGAGAATTGGATGGTAGAATGTATTGGTGCAAACTGGGTTTTCAACAGTAATAGATGCCTCTTAATAAAGGCTGAGCAATTTTGTGTTCAATAACAATTCAGTTTTCACCCTGGAAATTGACCCAATGGTATGAACTGTGGAAAATACTTGTTGAATTGCTAGGGAAAAACTTCATGTCTAAATTGTTTGATCTATCTGTCTGTTCATCTATCTGTCTGTCCGTCCGTCTGTCTGTCTATCATCAAAATGCATTCACATAATGAGTTTTGTGTAAATGCATGGCCCAATTTTTTGTTTGCACTATTCCATATTTCTCTTTACTACAGACAGGGCTGTGATGATCTTATTAACTCATGTGGATTTGTCACAGGGTGTATTCATTTATTTTCCTGAATGAGGTGAGCTGCTGTCCGTTTCAGAAGATCCCTCAAGGAACAATAAGGATTGATGTGACTGAAATTACAAAGAGCAGAAACTATCTGAGTGAGTATCATTTCAATTTAAGGTACCAAACAATCCACATAAGCTTGTCATAGTGTGAAATTTCAGATTTGATATGAAGCTGTATGAATCCATGTGAGCAGGGTGAATGACTTATTGATCGCTGCAATTATATACAATGACTGTAGTGGACATGTCAAGTCATATCTCATGTATTTTACATTAAAACACATTATTTTTGTCTCTTGCTCAAGCATCAGACTACAAATATCTTTTTAAGACATTACAGAGATATGACTACACATGCAATATTGTTTAAACAATTAGAGAGTGATATGAATGTTTGATGAGATGTGTTGAGAAGTGCTTGAAGTTTCATCAAAATGAATCAGTGTATGCAGAAGTAACAGACTTCGCCATAAATATGTTTCCTTGCCACGGCCAAACCATTCGAGATATCAAAAATCCACTCTCAATTTAGCATCCTCAATGTCTTGACTTAATGCTGACTGAGTTTGGTGGCGATCGGAGGAATCGCCTAGGAGGAGTATATCAAATTCCAGAGCATGCATTTTCCATTAAAGGGGTCATGAACTGAGAAATCAAATTGAGCTTTTCATCATACTATAAGAATATCCTGTAAGTTTCAGAACTGAAAACTTCCTTGTTAGTCCAAAAACAGCTTTTATTGTAACCAAGCCCAGATACTAATGTGCCTATCTATGAGGTGAAAGATCATCTCTACTTCGTCATTGCAACTTTGGCCCCGCCCACTGGCGTGTAAGTGAGATGACAAGGAGAGAAGAGTGATACAAGATCACTGGACTAAAAATAACATTACCTTCCAAACGATCCTAATGCTAGGAATGTGATTATTTATTTTCAACAATGTGAATGTCTCAGTTGAGCGTTATTTATTTGTATTCAGTACATTTCACTGTGGATTCTTTGGTAAATCAGTCGCAATTTCAGCACAGGCTTTGCAAACAGACCTTTATGATATGGACTCGACAGTAATGTGACAACATGCAAGTAACTGTGTTGATTCTAATGCCTGATCTGTGACCAGTGATTTCTGATATGTAATGATTCATGTACAGTCAGATGTTCTTTGTCTATGTGTGAGTAAATCAAACCAGTAACTAAACGGTCAACTTCAAATTGTGTCTCTTAGTAGGATGAAAATAATCTGTTATTTAAACTGTGATTAAATTAGAAAGCAATCAATCGCTAGAGCTGTCAATCAAACAGCGAGAGTTTATCAGTGACTGAGTTCTGGACTCTCGCCAAAACTCTCATAATAATCAACGAATATCTTATTTACATTGTGTTTGCACTGTTAGTTATGATGAAAGCATTTGTGAGAGTGCAGAAATCGAGTTGCAATGACGAGATCACTGCATTCATTCGCTCAACATGTCTGTGAACGGCTACAATGCTCATCACTGCAACCTTTCTGCAATCTCACTGCAACCTCACTGCACTGCCACGATCTAAATATAATACTATAGATATAAATATAATGCTATATTCAACACTTCACGATTAGTTAACCGTGACAGCTGTAATATTAAAAACGTGCTAAAAGTTTTCGAGAGAGTTCCACATGTAATACTCAGCTATTTCATATGCAAAGATGTCAGCCAATCACAGCAGTGGGCGTTTACACTGAAGTCTCACAGCAGACACGCCCCTTCAAACAGAGCGTTCAAATCAGAGGCTAAAATCAGTTCAAGTTTTGATGTAAAAATCACACTAACATTATAAGTGCACCACAGGAAACATTATAAAACTATAAAACAATGCAGTTCATAACCCCTTTAAACTCTTCTGAAGCAATACAATAGTTTTATGTGAGGGACAGTCATTATTTCCTGAAAGTCCTTCCAGAACTGAATTGAACTAGAGAATCAGATCAGTGAATGAATCATTCTTTTGAGTCAGTTTTCAATACACAGGTTGATCCCCAAATCAGATTCATTCACAAATTGAGTGTCAATTTCTACATGCACCATAACATTTTGTACATTAGATAATACTTTATGAACTAATAGTGAACAATAGTATATTATAAATTAAATAATAAATATTTTGTTTTGTTTATTAAAATATATTTAACTTTATGTGATATCTAATGCATAAACTAATGTCGTTAATATACAGTAGAGAACATTGTTGTAAAAGAAGAAAGTAGTAAAATTATTAAATAATATTTTTGTTTTGTTTGCTGATTTTACATCTGCAAAATAAACAATAATACAGAATTGGTTTACGTTGCACATATGAACAAAAATATATTGAATACATAACCTCCTCAAAATTGATCTGTGAATGTAAAACAGCATGACTTATTAAACCTATGGATGCCTGGAAATGTCTTTCTTCCATTATATTGGACTGTATAGAGAAAATGTATTAGCTATGTAAATGTATCTTTCTTGGATCAGACTGTTGAAATTATATATCTGTTGCTTCCCTTTTCCCATTTGCTTTATTGGATGTTTTCCAAATATGTGCATTATGTTTAAAAACAATACATTTTTAGATCTATGTAGTAATTTGCGTTTCTTCTAGGATATAATAAATTTGAATACATTAAAATGGAAAATCTTCACAAACAGTTGAAACCGGCAATCCTTACTGTTGCCCAAAATAGATGATCTTCCAGCAGCAATACCCTGGAGTGCACAAGGAATTCATTCTCCGTGTAGAAAACCATTGAAGCCCACGGCATCCTCATTACAACAGACCTGGAGGAAAGCCCTGAAAGGAGCAGTCTGTGTCATATTTACAGAGTTTCAGATGTTTGCTTTCTCTGATTGACTCTGGAGCTGAAAGCTACACAACCTTGATAAAAACGAGAATGACAATGGACAGAATTCTTCAAATATCTATCTATCTATCTATCTATCTATCTATCCTTCTGTCGTTCCATCCATCCATCCATCCATCCATCTTTCTATCCATCATTCTGTCCCTATCTATCTTTCTATCCTTCCTTCTGTCCTTCTATCCATCCATTCATCCACCGTTCTATTGTTCCATCCATCCATTGTTTTATTTATCTTTCCATCCATTCTTCTGTTCATTTAACGTTCTATCTGTCTATTTATTTGTCTGTCTGTCTGTCTGTAAAAGGGGATGTTGATGAACCCTCTGAAAGTAAGTCTTATGGTCTTGGCCCACTGCTCAGCAAACAGGCAAATGCCAACTGAAACAATGACAGTGTCACCAAAGTTCTGCCGACATTTTCCTGTCCCTGAAACTGCTGCAGCATGTCAGCTAAAGATATGAAGCGAGTGGCAGATTCCCACTGACTGGACACAAGCAGATGACATCTGTCAATTATACAGGATTTACCATGGACCTATTTACTGCCTGAGGTGACAGACATAGACTTAATGTGGTGACAGTACATTCTTTATTCCTATTCTTACTGTCATTTTTATTTTACAGGGGGTAGGGGTTGTTTCAGTAGGCAGCAAAATACACTTTCCAATCTCTACTCAATGCTTCATGCTCACTATAATATGGTACAATTGGTGAAATCCACCAAACAACTACATGGTTTCACACCACACAATATAAACATGTCTGCAGATTGTGCTGTGATTTACCTTTGGCCACTATTTAGTCTCTAATAAATTCATTACATCCATAAGGGCCAAACAATTTATGACCTTGATCTAGACTACAGCCATCAGGGCCAGTGTGTAGGCTAAAAAACATTGGAAAATATTAATATGTTGTATCAGCACATCAGTGTAATGCTGTTGGTTATATTCCCTCAGTGCTCAACTCAATGTGGTACAAGTCAAAGGTCACAAGATGTTGTTCGCGTGAGTAATACGGGTGAAATAGCGTCTGATGATGGATGCAGTATGGATTTACGACCCAATGATGTGGAGAACTGTGATATGGTCCCAGTTTTTAACTGAGTGGAGCATGGAAAGTGTTGAAAAAAATTGCGCGCACACAAACCTTGAGCCGCTAATGTGGCGAGGGACTCAGTAGCACCAAGAAATAGATTACTTTTCAGGGTAATTGCAAAATGCACTGCTAAAAATGTTCTTTTCCCATGTCTGTAGTGTTCTGATGACCATCACTCTGGTGTGGGAACCCAATGGGCAGTTTGTCTTTAGAGGGTTGAGAGTCAGAGTGCCTACTAGAGGTGCAGGAACTCCTGCAATAGTCAAATGGAGGGATTCACCAAACAGTGACGTCAGGTAGGACAGCCACAAGACTTTTCTACCGATACAGTGAATGTTTTATCACATATTATTGCTCTCTGTGGTATACTTTAAGGTTTATTGCAATTACTATATGTAAAAGAATGACCTTTGCTAACCTTTATAGTTAATATGCTAACCTGCTGTGGATGTATAGCATCATGGGCAGTCATAATTTAACATGTTAGATTGTGACATCATGACCAGAAACGTTTTTGAATCGCATGTTTTCGCAGCTTAATTTCAAACATGCTGGTTGGATTGCGAAGGTTTTCAATGTTAAACAAGGAAGTGCAAGATAAGGACCAGTTCATGTATAGCTTGTGTGCGGCTTTTTAATTGTTTTTCTATGTAATGACCATTTGTATCTTGCCATTTTTTCAGTGTCTTCCATGTAAATGCTGCATTTTTTAAGATGGCATGTCAAAATGTGTCTTGAGACCCTACGTTGTTTTTCATTCTGCTGCGTTGTTTCGTGTTAAAATAGGTTTATCTAGGTCTAGGATGCCTAAAGGTTGTTTTTTTTGATACAGTGATAAATAACTGCTAAATAAACGAAAGGACACCTATTATGCCTTGTTTTTTTAAAAGTCTTGATTTTGTTTTTGGGGTCTAAATAGGTTTTCATGCTTTCAAAAAAATTTTCATTGTTGTAGCACCTCTCTTCCCAGTCTCTCAGTAACACTCAGTTTAGTTCCTGTCTTTATGAAGCCCCATCTTCGGAAAAGTGCAATGTTCTCTGATTGGCCAGCTGAACACTTGTGTTGTGATTGGTCAACTGCTTCAAGCTTGTTTCATAAATGTCACATCCCTTACAATAACAGTGAATTTCAACAAACTAACGTAAGTCAACCAGGCCTTACCACTTTATTTTGCATATGCCTTTGGCAGGAATTATTTAAATGAGGAATATTGTGACGTGTTCGTTCCCGAAATAATACTAGGTAACACTTTATTTTACAGTGTCCTTGTTACATATGTTACATGTACTTGCCATAGTAATAAAAGTAAATTATGCATAATTACATGCAACTAACCCTCAACCAAACACTAATCCTACCCTAAACCTATAGTGAGTACATGTAATTAATTATTATTACCCAGTACTTATATATATATATATATATATAACAATGACACCTTAAAATAAAGTGTAACCTAATACTTGCCTCTCGCATCAAATTCAAAGCACTGCTGCTTGCCTACAAGTCAACCACGGGCTCTGCACCAATATACCTAAACTCGCTTCTTCAAACTTACGCACCCTCCAGAAGCTTGCGTTCTGCAAGTGAACGACGCCTCGTAGTGCCATCCCAAAGAGGCACCAAATCACTCTCATGGACCTTTTCCTGGACTGTTCCCACCTGCCTCAGTCTCAATTCGAGCAGCCGAGTCTGTAGCCATTTTCCAAAAAAACGTCTAAAGACATCTTTTCCAGCAGCACCTGACCAATTAAGACTTCATTTGTAAGTTGCTTTGGATAAAAGTGTCTGCTAAATGATTAAATGCAAATGTAAATACTAAATACTAGAATCAAGGAGTTTCAGGGAGTTCAGAAACAGTGCTTAGTGATATAGAGCATAACTCTCTTTGGAGTGACTTTGTGCTTTGTAACTTTGCAGACCTTTGTAATGCTTAAACAGTAACATTACACACTAAAGAAAGTAATACAGTAATTAAAAAAAAAAAAGGGACCCCTTTAATAACAAACTTTTTTCATCAAAATAATATAAATACAAATTCATGGCTCACAAATAGACCTTCACGTGTAATTTTCAGAACTCAAAAACTCAAACTTAAAAGTGTTTTTTTCTGCTGAAAGTCTTTTGGAAATATATTTCATTAGCTAAACAGTCATCTTCAGTTCATTACTGTCATAAATTAAATATGGTGCTACCCTGACTTAGTTCTTGTACCTCCAGAATAGTCCCATTTTACATTATATGTCCCCTTCAGAATAATTAATATTATTTTATTTTGGGGATTTTTGACTTTAATTTTAGTCAGCGGCTATTTGCACTAAGTGTAAATAGCAATATATGTTATTTACACTGTCCAAATAGCTATAGATGCTATTTACACTAAGTGAAGATAGCATATTTTCTTAGCGATAGATGCTATTTACACTGTTTAAATAGAGATAGATTCTATTTACACTGGTAAAATAGCAGTATTTTTTTTCCAATAGGCTAAGTGTAAATAGTAGTTAGATGCTATTTATACATATAAGTGGCAGTGGCATATTAATTATTAAATGAATGCCGCCTTATTGGGACAAATAAGCCCTACCAACACCTACCCCTAACCCTAACCGATAAACATTTTATTATTTAACGTTAGACACTTTATTTCCACTTTTCGAATATTTTCTTCATTTTTATTGAAAATAAATGCCTTTCCATTCTGATATGTGATGGAAAAAGGGAGTCGAGCATGTTCGGCAATAGGTAAATTTGAACTCCGGTCGATTTGCATAAAAATGTTCTGCCATGTGCCTTACCCCTACACTATTGCTGCTGTTGACAATTGAGCGTCTTCCTTAAAGGTGGGGTAAGTGTTATTTCAAAACTGCTTTATAAAAGTGGGCCGGAGTACCAAAACAAACTTGTAGCCAATCAGCAGTAAGGGGCGTGTCTACTAATGATGGGGAGAAGAGAGCGCTCAGTGCACGTCATTATTCAAAAGAGACAACACACAGGACGAACATTAGCCGAGCGACGACAGAAAGAGAGAGATGGCAGATAAAAAAAAACATGTGGAAAATGTCTATGGAACAAAAGTAGGCTTACGATCAGGCAAGAATTATCAGCTTTCCAGCTCTGGAGAGAACTCAAGGAGGGCTAAGGCCTGCAATCGGACGCCGAGGTTGCTTTATTTCTTCTTGATAGGCGAAGGCGGTTAACATTGGTTTTGTTTTGTTTCACAGAACTAATATATGCTAGCTTTTGTTTGAATATGCTTGCGTGTCATGTTCGCTTGTTTGTCCATTTGCAATCATATTGTCGTTCACTTCAGCGATGATAAAGACCCATTCATTTCCACATACTATAAACCACTGTCTGTTTTAAGCGTCAGCTCGCAGTGTGTCCGAAAATTAAGATAATAAACAAAATAAATGTTTGTTTCCTTTGGTTCATCTTTTAGTGATCGATAACCCTCTAATCTTGTCACAATTGTAATATATCCGTTAGTTGGACTGTCGTGCTCGTGCTATCGAGTTGTTCATGAGAACTGTGTTTGTGTTTTTGGGATGTAAGGGATGACTTTTTCATTGAACATTTGACCTGGATTACCATAGTAACACACATTGCTTTCACTTATTAATGACATCGTACCCTCGGCTGGCTGGCACAGCAGATTCCGCCATAGTCGTTGCCTGCGTTGCCTACGTATGTGTGGGGCGGAGCTATCAAAATAGAGGCGAGACCCTTTTGGGGTAGGGGCGTGTTTGTTTTGATGATTTGTAATCTCAACATAGGTTACCAGAAAGCACTTACCCCACCTTTAATTTTGTCTGGCCCAACCAGACATCAGTGGGCGTGGTTAGTGTAAATAGCTGCTGCCAACAAGGTGGGCTTTTTGCACCAATAGACAATTTTAATATATAATTAATATAGATAATATAGATATCTATTTCAATAGATAATTTTATGAGAAAGTATAATGCAGACAGAAAAGTAGGGATAAGAATGGTGGGACTCACATCCTCATGAGCCAGCAGCTCACGCATATCCTGAGAATGTGTACAGTCCACATCCCCTCAGATGTTGGAACCTTTCCTACTTGGTGAAATAACATGCACTGGATGTGTCAGTGTTGTGCAGTAGTCCATTCAGCCAGCAGAGGGCAGTAGTGTGTGGGGCACACTGTACTGCCTCCACCCCAGCCCAGTGTGCCTCGGAGAGCTGCCTCTAAAGCTGCTACCTCAGAGCTTGTGGGCCAGGTGCTCTCACACTGACTGGAATCCTGTGAGGATACATTTTCTTTTTCACTCTCCAATAAATCACCATTAATATTGACTTTCTGTGGGCTGACTCACTTTCTTCATCTAAATTTAGAAGACAGAGGCAGCCATCTAAATCTAGTAGAGGACAGAAAATGCCATCCTTTGAGAAAGATCTATTCATTTTACAATTGTGTTATAAATAAGTCTGTCTGAAGCACCTGATGAAAGTTTTATCTTGTTTTAGAAGTTTCTGTTTCTGACACGTCTTCTAAGGTCGTATTTATGTCTTGGGAAACACGACATCTGGCCCTCCAAGATCAGCAGGACACTGTCAGGACAACTGTCCTGGGTTTTATTAGTTTCGGTTTACCTGATGCAAGTACTAACAACTCATTTGAAAGATACTGTACATGTATGCTTGTTTGTGAACTGTGTTTCAGGCTTGAGATTTTCTCATGCAATCATACAGGCGGGGCTATAGGTGACATCATCTCTTTTATCCACAAACCCCATCATTGACTGAACTGCTATTTGATCTCCTGGTAAGAGCTCCATTAGTGAGCTAAAAGAAGCTTCTACCCTGCAGATGAACTAATTATGTATTGGTTGGCGATTTATACAAGGAAGAAGCGCAGCAAATGATTCTGTCCAGGTGTAACTAAGTCATTGATAAATTTGCCATCCTGAAACTAGACAGAAAACTGATTAACAATGACATCATAAATCAGAGCAGATGTCAAAAACTAATAATCTGAAACGTCAATAAAGTCTAAGATTCTTTATTAATTGAGTTAAAGTCCATATGAAATGACATTCGTAACTAATTTTACTTCCTAATGTAATTATATGTTCAAGTAAAAAAGTAGGTTTTTAATACCTATGATGTTAAAATAATAAAGGCCTTCTGAAGTGAATGGATGGGTTTGTGTAAGAAAAATATCCATATTTAAAACTTCATAAAGTAAAATATCTTGCTTCCGGCGGATCGCCTTCACTCTAACAACTTTTACTATGATTTACTAAATTTTTTTGGTGAAACCTTTTTACACTTAAAATATTGAGTAAATTTACAAGCAGTGAAATCAATTACATACACTGTATGAACTGAGTAAATATAAGTAAAAAAATTAAGTAGATCTGAGTAACTGCATTTGGTACAATAACAAATAAAATTGAGTAGAAATAATTGGGGGAAAACATTTAAAAACCAATATTTATGAGTAATATTAACTGTTTTTATTTATAAATAATATTAACTTTTATAGTATAACTTTAATATTAACTTTAATTTCCTCTAAACCTTCTGTTAAATACTCCACACAACCACAGGTATACATGACATTGTCGATGAGTACAGCAATACAGCATATATTACTGTTTTGACATGTATACAATATTGCCAACATTTAAACTTATGTAACAAACATTTTAGAAGTAAACATTTAAAATGTAAAAGTAATTCAAGTGTAGGCCTAATCAACCAGTCTGATGTTCCATTTCCACCGTATCAGCGCTGGTTCTCGAGCCTGAGATGGACTTTGAACTTCAGACCGCCGTCCTGCGTTTCACTCGTAGCGAAAGATGCTGCGACGCGACTGACTCCATAACCTGCCAATAAACAAACAGTGCACAATTCGGAGAACTTTTTATCATCCGAATTAATTATATTCATTAACTTTAGAAATAAAGTCGTGTTTTATGCAAGGCATCATCAGGTGTTTCAATCACGCAAAAAGACGGACGAGACACTCGTTTAGTTGACTCACATCGCATCCCTGTATGTTGTTTTGCATTAAATAAAATGATTTTAAGCACAGTAATGATTTTATAGATAAAATAAAACACATAAACCTGAATTTCACAGAGGAAATGCACCAATTTTGCAACACTGAGAAGAAGGAACTGCTCTGGAGACTGAAGAGAATCCAAACAGCCCCCGCTCACTCAACCGTTGAGTCGCCATCTCGCCGGAGGGTGGGGGTGCATTGTTTTAATCGAGTAAACTTACTAAATTTCTTCAGTGTGTGTTAAATATTAATAATCTTGATTTGAATTAAGTAATATTTGTGGTTCTTGAAACAGATCAATTTAATTCTCCATTCTCAAATATTTTGATAGAAATTTCACAAATATATTAAGTATATTTTAAATAAATAATTGGTTATTCAAATACTAAATTATTTTAATGAAAAAAACTTAAATATAACTGTAAATTTCAGACAAAATTAACTGTTGGATTTTTAGTCAATTATTTTGGTATGTTCAACTCAAATCAAGTAAATTTATATTCAGAGATTTTATTAAGTTAATAAAGTTAATTATTACTGTGATATTTACTAAGCCACTGAATTATTTTTTAGAGTGTTCCGTATTCAACTTACACAGAAAGTGTAGCGCCTCTTGCAGTTCAAAACGCTTGCGTTACGCCCGACGTCATTGTCGCGCCAGTTACACTTTTCCATGAATTGAATACGGAAGGCGGTCCACCGGAAGCTACGTGTTAAATATGGATATTTTTCTTACACAAACCCATTGATTTGCTTCTAAAGGCCTTTATTAACCCCCCGGAGCTGTATTGATTACTTTTATAATGGATGGATGCACTTTTTTGGGCTTTAAATTTTGGGCTGCCATTCACTGCCATTATAATGCTTAGATTAGCTTAGATTAATATAACTCTGATTGCATTCGTCTGAAAGAAGAATGTCATATACACCTATAGCTTGAGGATGAGTACATTATGGGGTAATTTTCTTTTTTGGGTGAACTATCCCTTTAATGTTAATACTGTGCACAAAAAAGCAAATATATATGTTGGAAAATGATTAATTTTAACCCTCATTCTGACCCTCTGAAATGATTCGTTTTTAAGGGGCTCCTTCAAGGCCACTGTTATGATTGGCTAACGTCATTGCATAGGAAAAATGATCAACGCCCACTCGCTATTGCATGTGAGTTTTGTAGATTTTATCCATATAATTTACAGACAAATATTACGTCAAGTCACCTTTATTTATATAGTGCTTTTTACAATGCCGATTGTTTCAAAGCAGCTTCATAGTGTTAAACAGGAAAATGATGCAAAAGAATTTGATTCGGCTGTACAGCCACTCTGGAGAAAACAGTAATGTCATCCAGCTCATTTCAATTATCATATAGTGTCAATGCGGGCAGATCAGTAATATAATGTCGATGCGGCATTTACAAGGGATGCGTTGGTCATGTCTGGGCGAAGGTCCACCATCTGATCTGGATACGGCCCGGATCTGGCTGACTGCAGTAAACCTCGGGATAAACAGAGAGACTAACATTAGCGTAGATGCTATTCTTCTTATAATGTAACGAGTACATCGGGTGTTATGGGAAGTGTTCCCGGTTCTGGCTGACCTAGTTAATGTAGCCTAAAAATCATTTAACTGATTTGAATAATATAAATTGATAATGTTCTATGTGTATGCCATAGTAAAGAGATGTGTTTTTAGTGTCTGCTTCCCTAACAATGCTAGGAAGACTGTTCCAGAGTTTAGGTGCTAAATAGGAAAAGGATCGACCGCCTGCAGTTGATTTTGATATTCTAGGTATTATTAACTGGCCAGAATTTTGAGACCGTAATAGACATGGAGTATAATGTGTTAGGAGCTCACTCAAGTGCTGGGGAGCTAAACCATTTAGTGCTTTGTAAGTAATTAACAAGATTTTAAAATGTATACGATGTTTAATAGGTAATAGTTTACTTATGATTTGTGATGTAGCTGTTGTCAGATCCAGGTTTCTTTATCTTTCAATAAAAGTGTCTTTGTGAACTGTCTATTGTACCTCGTTTAACAATCAGCAGTCAAATGCTCAGTCAAATGCTGATGTAAAACGATTAGTCAATGTCTTGCTCTGGTCGTATGCAAATGCATTTGCCAGTGTGATGCCACAATATGCACCAGTGTGGTGCAAACAAATTTCTGTTTAGATTTTTTAAAAAGCTTTATTAAAGCTTTATTAAATAAATGTTTTTTTTATAATGAGGAGGACGATTTAAGCTACAAAACTTGCAGGATGTTTTAATGGTGCAAAGACCACTTATTTGTCAAAAGATCAAGGAAAATTGTATTTTTTTATGTCATGGCCCATTTAAATGCTTTTGCATTCTCTCTCATATATTTTGCATTCCCCTGAGAAACTTTGCATTACCTCGAAAAACTTTAGAAAAGTAAAGTTTCTCAGGGGAACAGTTTGAGAACAAACGCAAAGTTTTTAGAGGGAACGCAAAACTTTTTGTGAGAGAACGCAAAATATTTTTCCCATTATTTCCATCACCTTGACCCTTTAGGGGCTCCTACATATCAAAATGGAGACAGTTATGTTTTAGCCGAAAAAGGAATCAAGGGTCAGTTTTGATTTCACATTGACTCTAAATGAGAATGTGTTGTTACTGTATCTCTAAGTATCTTTCTTCTTGTGATATCTAAACAGATGCGATAACTGCATTTACTTGTTTTAAGGAGTTTCTCTAAATTTAAGAAAAACACAAATAGATGGCCAATCCTGCTGAGAGATCATCTTGGATGTCAATGGTTATGCGTGAGTAAAGGACCTTGAAGAGAATGCCCTATATTGCCTTTCATTTTGGACTGGTGAAGAGATTTCAGGGCTGTGGGGATAGAGCAACAAGAAGACCTGAATCATAAGATCAATATTCTTTTGTCTGTTCCTGCAGTGAATAAAAAACAATTGGTTATCTTGTGGGCAGTGAGGTGAGATGTATTGCTGTATGGAAAAGCGGGCAGTATCTCATGGTGACAGTGAAGAAATGAAATGATGTAAGTTGACAGTAATTTATAAAGCAATCAATATGTGCCTTCAGGATAAAGTAGCAAAACTGCCCTCCGGTACATCATTTAATCCATTTGGCCATAGAAGTCTTGTTTTGGAGTTGCTGAAGTTGATAGACAAAATAATGTCATAAATAAAATGTGATCAACAAGAGAAAGTTTAATCAGCATTATGTTATAGGCTTAAGTGAAATGTTTATGCAACCCAAGCAAAAAAATGCTGGCTTGATGCGTATTCTCACACCTTGGTAAATTAGGGCAGCGCTGCACAATGATATCATTCTCAGTTTCATAAATTCACAATGTCCCTTTAATCTCTGTCAGTCCCCAGAGTCTGAATTTATTTATGGACTGTATGTGTATTTATAGACTCCTGTCCTGCGTCACCCAATAAACAAGCATAGAAGAGTGCAATTTGGATGACTTAAGAACAGTCTTATTTTAATATCATAAATATACTATTATAATTACTAGGTTTTGTTCTTGTTTTCTGTTTTCACTGTAATTTTAGTCAAAGTTTTAGCAATTTTGTAGTGTTTTTTTTTTCCATTTTTATATAGTTTTTTAATAAATTTTTATGTATTAGTTTTACTTTATTTAATTGTAGTTTTTTCAAGTTAAACTAAATGAAAATTAGAAATGTTGCCTGGCAACTAAATGTAATGCAATACGTTTAAGTTTTTTTATATTAAAGGCAGGGTAGGCGATTTGTTCCAGAAACATTTTATATTATGCTGGTTGAAAGTCTATTCACGTCCTGACAGCAATCCCTAAGTTAAGTGGTCTAAATGCATTTATGCATACATCTCGTCTGTGGAAGGTGTAGGACCCTAAAATGTTCATCCAATCATTGTATTTGGTCTGAATGCAATGATAGGATGTCCTACCTTCCTGTCATTCTCGGATCGTATACTCGGATCAGTTTGTGACTCAAATATATTTTAATGGCAACATTATCACTGCTGAAATGAATCTGCAGCAGTCAGGTGGTACAGGTCAGTGCTCTTTAAGTTGTTTATGTTCATTATTATTGTAATGTTATGCTTTGAGACATGAGGTACTTTAACGGCATCTCTCGTGATGCTTTGTAAACTCTGGCTGTGTGCGTTCATGTTTTCTGAAGGAGCCGTGGCTTTAGGGACGGTCTGAATGGAGGGTGGGATCTCATGCTTTCAAAGCTAACTTGCTATTGTTAGCACCACTAAAAATTGCTTACCCTACCTTTAAGTAACATTTTTAGGATAATTTAGGACATTAAGGATAATAACCCTGCATAAAACAATATTTTAGATTTTCTTCACTTTATTAGAACAGCCCTTGCGAGAAGTGCTGTGGTAGTAGGATGGTATGTGATGCCATCAAATTACAATACCGTAGTATTTACATGGTACTTAAAGGTACTTTAAAGAAAACCATACTAGCACCATGACATATGTCCAAAATTTTTGTGGAATACAAGATGGTTGAAATCTTAAAGGTAACACATTATAATAATTTACATTTATAATCTACAAAAATGATATAATGCTTCACATATATGTACATCTCATATTATTTCATGAAACTTTGATGTTTATATTTGAATTACTGACTGATTTTCTTACTGAATGGTTATCATATAGGTCATTCTTTGTATGTAGTACCATTTTAAAATATAAAAATAAAAATATAAATGAATGTATAATAATAATATGATTTCATATAATCAGTAAATTAATACATTTTAAAGGCCTGCACTTGATTAGAGTATATTATCGTTATTATCTATATATATAATCTATAACAGTAATATATTTAGTTATATATTTAAAATTTATTAATTTACTGATTATATGAAATAATTATATTATTAATTCATAAATATATTAATTAACTTAATGTAATGTAATTAATATAACTGGTTAATGATTATCAAATAAAACAATATTCCAAAGAAAATTTATTTTGAGAAAATAAAGAAACACCTGAAATGGGGCTTGCCAAAAATGGCAACATAGCCTCAAACCAAATAGCAAAATTATTTAAAAATTCTTCTAATTGTAATAAATAAATAAATAAGTAAATAAATAAATAACTGGGGAAAAAACGAACTAATATGGGTTCTATATTTAAAAACTGAGTTTAATATTTTTTTTCCAGTAGCCTATATTAAAACATACGTAATGGGGACATGAAAACATACTGCATAGTAGCGAAGCAATGTCCCATATAATGTTAGAGTGACATTATTGAAAGTTATTATACTCAAATAAGGCATATGATTACCTCACTAAATTACAGAGATCTCTCCATCCATCCTAACTATGAATGACAGTTCAACCGTCAACGTCTGTTTTACAGCATACCAAACTTGAGCATCGTCAGACTTTGATGGGTTATTACAGACGCTGTTGCTTGGCAATATCAGCAGCAGCATCGGTGTCCCTAGAGAGCGCGCGAGAATAGAAGCACAGGATGCGCACGCCCAACGCACACGAGCGCCGCGCGACCGTTCACATCTCCCCAAACACCACTGCCGATCGCTTTAAAGTTACATTCCGACCGCAGATAGGAATTTTATCGCGGGCTACGTTTTATTTACGTGCCATGGTTCAGTTACTTACTCGGTACTGAAATTTAAGCCGTTGAATTCAGCCAGCCCAAACGAAGTGGAGCGCCTACAGCGGCACATTTAAGACATATGAAGATTATTGAGGTAAGTGTTGCATGTGCTAGCGGTATTTTCGTGCTTAGCCGTAGAGGAAAGAGTAGAAATAGGTCCTCCAGGCGAGAAATTTGAGCTTCAAAGAGGTAAGAAAGTGCCTGTGTGAGGAGACAGAAGTGAGGAGACAGAAATTGTGTGAAGAAGTGGAAACGCAGTCATTACCGTCAGTTTGGGTGGCAGTTACCTGTCGTGTTTAACTGTAGGACAGTAATGTTGCCTCATTTGATATCTTGTTCAAATGGAAATGGTAAATGTCACTTTAATGAGTTGAATAAGACGATGAACTTTGAAAGACATAGTGTCAGCAATTCAGCGTTTTTCATATTGACTTATTTTAAAATGATTTAAATGGATAGTTTGTCTAAATATTATAGTTTCAAGAGGGAGTCAATTACATATGACTTTCTTCTGCAAAGAATACAAAAAAGTGTCAGTCATTCATCTTTTCATTTTTGTTCTCATAAAATAAAGGTGAATGGTGACTGAGGCTGTCCTCTCCATATGTGCTCCACAGTAGATAAAAAAAGTCATAGTATGATGGATTTTTCATTTTTTTGGTGTACTGCCCCTTTAAGAGCATTTAGTTCTTATTCCAACATGCATTTAAATTGACTATAGGAAGTTCTTTTGGATATAGAGCTTCAATTTTTTATTGCCCGTCACAGTTAGAAACAAGCGCCATGTGTGCTGTTCTGTCTGTCCAACAGATGCCACATCCATCACTGTGATGTTCAGGATATAACTCACACCTTTTCAGAGGTGTGCTGCACTGTCTCATACAGATGGCTTTTGAGGGGGAAAGAGACGTTCTCCTTTTTCATTCTGTGTGGGACTCTGAAAGGGAAGATTTAAGAGATCTTCACTCTGATTCCTTTGAATTATTTCTCGGCAGGCTATAAATAGGATGGTGACATGCCCCCACCAGCTTCTAGTTAAGAAATGGATGTGCTCAGAGGACAAGACCTTCTACCATGCGTTCTACGCTTTTTTTCCAAACGACAATAATAAACGAAGGAGTGGTTGATATCGCAACAATTATCTGGCCAGTCAGTTTGTGGACTCCTGTCCATGTGCGGTCACATGACATATCATCCTGAAAGTCTTTCAGAAATAATTTTTATCTTAGAAGCACTTATTTCTTCTGTTAAAAACGTGTATTATTTGAGCTGTAAATGTTATTATTTGAGCATTTTAAATTAATTAAAACAATTATTTTTAAATTAAACATTTTTATTTACATCTAGTGGCTATACTGTTGAAACAGTATTGTTTACGCATTGGTCCCATTCACTTTTATTGCCGTAACCCAGAATATTCACTTTACATGGCACATCTACTGAATGTATACTCTTTTAACAATTTAAATTGGACCACCAACTATTCACCCAGCGAGTGAATTGTGAATGTCAGAGCTCCTCTTTTCCCTCCCAAGGGGATGGATTTGATTGGCTGCCCAACATTTGGTCATCATGATCATTTTGTCTTGTAACAGTTCCGTCTGTATTTCACCCTGGTCTATACGGAGGGTTATTTTTACTTTCGCTGCCATACAAATTGCCTATATAATGGCCTCCTTAATTCTGTGGAAATAATACATGTGGGACAACTCATGCATTTTTTAGCATTATACTAATGGATGTTTGCTGTTTGTGGAGGCCACAGAGAGCTGTAACATTTTAAAACAACCACTTAAGGACAGAAATCTGGTTTGGCTGTACGCATGGTGCGTTTAAGATCGCGGGATCCATGTCGTTTTTCATCATACATTGTAAATATGTTTGTGATGCATACTTTTTGAATTAGCACGCTCTTTTGCAGCTTAGTGTTGTAGGTCTCTGTAGAGTGCGTCAGTGCCCGCCCACTTTTTCAGCGCCGTTGGTTCTGGAAGTATTTTTTCCATTCATTTCTCCCATAGGGATTTCAAAAAAGTCTTCGTTAACACGTTTTAATGAACCAAGCCAACCAGCTACAATCCCATGAAGCATCGCAAACAGTATAATCAAATAAAAAACTATGGAGAAATTTAAAACTACTCATTTAAAAATGTTGATTATATATATTGCAAAATGCAAATATATAACTTTATTGCAAAACATGCATATATATTTAAATATTTAATTATTTTGAGAGCGCTTGGGAGATGCAATAGAGGGTAAGCAATGACGTCACTTTCCCGCCGGAACTGAGTGGCAGAAGAGCTGCTGCATGACTGGAGTTAATAGGGGAAAACACGAGTAAAACTAACAGTTATCAGTTTAAACTAAAGGTTCGGCTTGATATAGTGTTCTTTACAACTTACCAAAGATCCAGTGATCCATGGATATTGACATGCAGCCATAAATGGTGTTTCCGAATCCTGACATTTATATGAGCCTGATTTCGATACATACATTTTTATCACTGTCAGTCATCACAATTTTGAGAGTAAATCCTGCATGTATATGCGGATGGGCCTATGTATTGAAGCGTGTATATGGCTGCTTGTCAAGAAAGAAAAACAAAAGTTTTATTCAAATTCTGAATATATTATAGGCCTATTAATTATTTTTTTTTATATCGCTTGGGTAGCACACAAAGAGCGCTCTCTTTATAATCACTAAAAGCTGTCACTCATTTGATGAACGTGATCTCACAAAGTTCCGTTATATTAATCAATGAAGCTGCTGACACAATAAATCTCTTATTTACATAATGTAATGTTAGAGAGGATTTGCACACCTGTGATTGGCTATTGCATTCAAGAAATCAACAAACATGTCTGTGATTGGCTACACTACTCACTGAAGCGAAAACACGCTGGAAATTGAATCATTTGACGAGCGCAAATACAGATATGCATTGGATCTTTTGCCAACTCTTTTTTTTCGCTAATAATATGCAATTATTATGAAGAAAACAGATCCTAGACCAGCAGTTATGGGCAGCTTTTCCCTCTAAAAGCAATCAGTAGCAGAAGCAGCAGGTGGCAGTGGTTTGAGTGAGAAAATGACACGCTGTTACCAAGTCCGTCTCCCTCTGTCCAGAGGGGGGCACAGGGATGCCTATGGGGGGGACAAGCCCCCCCGACCCCCGCCACTTGCGCTGGGCCTGGTTTTGTGTGTTTTTCACGGCATTCACGCTGAAAACCAGTGCTTCCTCTCAGTCTTTTTTCCCACTCAGTGGGCGTAACCACAGTCACTCCGGCCGACGGTGATGTCACGTGCATTCCCTCTATCATGTCATTTGCAGTGCTTCATGGGAGTGGGTGGAGCTAACGAGATCTTTTGGCCTGATAGGTAGAATCTTCTGTACAGCATCATGGGTAATGTAGTTTTTCACCAGAAATTCCTCTGTTAAACAATTATTTAAAAAAATAAGATGAAATAATGTGGAATCTGAATCAAATAATATCAATTAACAATATCATAGCTCACAGTAGGGCTGTCTTTAAAGTTTATTGTTCAAAATCAATTTCCTTATAAAGAAAATGGATGGATTTTTACTTCCAGAACCCAACTGTTGGGTGCTATTGAGGTGTAATTAATATATGCTTTAGTTGAGCCTGTGGACATGTAGACCAAATGTACTACCAGTAGTAGTAGTCTGGCATTGCATTTTAATCTAATGTTGGTTTAGATTCGTAGACAATGTTTATTATAACTAATGAGTACAGTACAGACTTCAGACAGTCTGTTATGTTTTGTTTATCTGTAACTATAGAGGTTATGGATTGTTATAAAATCGTTAGTTCCAGTCCTTGATTCTGACCAGTCAGCTTCACCCAACGTTTCTGTGCATCACTACTCATTGATATTGTTTATTGAAGCTTACTGTATTATGTAGAAGAGTACTGTGAGAGAGAGATCGGGTGACCGAGTGTATTACCTGCATTTAGATATAGCATTTTCCTTCAGGTCAGTCCTATGTTCATAATAAAAAATCAGTTTGAATGTCCTCTGCAATATCTTGTCTTTTTAACAGTTAATGGGCGCTAGTAGTCAAAGTATTTGTCAGTTGTGTCTTGCTCCGTTTTCACAACAAGTTTCAGTCCTTTCAATATAAAAGTCTTTGCTACTGAGTGACTCACTCTTTGCTGCCATCTAATGGTGTAATAATGCAACTTCTATTGCTGTTCACGGTCAGGGACTATTTTTTCCAGCATTAGTAAGGCTTTTAGTGATTTTACTTCATGAAAGTTGCATTGATACATATTTTTTGGCTTTAATATTTGTATTATGTGGTAACACCCTTCAGCCGTGACGTATTCCCGATACAGCAGTCTTGTACCAGTGCTTACTTATTAAAACCTCACAGGAGTTCTATGGACTGGTACACGTTATTGACTTTGTTAATTGAATAACTTCAAAGGCGTTTCTTTCTATGATGCATGTTGTTTTCAAAAGTGGACTAGTAAATATAAATGTATTTTCTCAGAGCTCTGCAGTAATTACTTCAGCAGTTCAGTCCTGCTTGACAGAGTATCACTGATATTTTTTAATAGCTGCATTGAATCCAAACTGGAATTACCACATATACACACACACACATTCGCACACTAACTCAAGTATTAACCAGCTCTTCAGCCTCACACACCTCACACCCAGAGTATTCCTCTGTGAGTCTGATGACAGAGTCTGCTGTCTGAATGTCAAGGACAGAATCAGAAAGCTCCAAGAGAAGGTAAAAAGACAAGTTCTTACTCTTTATGATTAGTCAGGCCCTGAGAGGATGAGGGGTTTGACATTCAAAAGATCCACTCATCAAACTGTTTAACTGGAGTATAGGCTGGTGATATACACGATGGGTGAACCAACTGCAGGGTAAAGCTTTGAAGACTGGTAGGTGTCAATGAATGTCTTAGATTTTTATTCTTAAATAATTCATTTAAACATGCTTTCCATGAGTAGGGTCAATTTGGGCCTGAAATTATTAAAAAAATGTTTTCAACAAATTGTCAGTGACAAGAGGTGCTAAGGTCCTCCAGAAAATGTTGATAGTCGACCTCAGAAGGTCAATTTATTTATTTTATGAGCTTATTATTTTTTTCTATTCATTTTATGTGAAGATTGCATTTTTTGCAGCCCTAAGGTTATGTATCTAAAAGCAATTTGAAAGAATTTTTGAATTTTATCAAATTATGAAACAAAATATTCCAAGGCACTCACATAGTTAAACTAAAAACCCTTTAATATGCTGGCTGGGCTAATTCATTAAAACATTAAAAAGGTTGATCAGCATGTTTCGGCTACAAAGCCACCTTCAGGATGCACATCAAGCATTCTTAAACTATTAGCAATTAGTGAATGATCAAAACAGCTGGTTAACCTGGGGGAGTGGCTATAACTAGCAAACTCCTATAGAGGGTAAGGGTATGCATTGACATCACTTTCCTGCCGGAACACGCCCCCTCAGCCAGACTGAGTGGCAGAAGAGCTGCTACGTGACTGGATTTAATAGGGGAAACTGCGAAAACAACAAATGAGTATCAGTTTAAACTAAAGGTTGGACTCGATATAGTGTACCTTATAACTTACCCAACATTCAGTGATACATGGATATTGACATGGAGCCAGGAATCGTGTTTCCTGACATTTATATGAGCCTGATTTCGAAATTGGGGAAATGCATAAAGCTAATTTTTCTGTGAACGCTTTATATAAATACTATAGGTCTAAATCCAGGTGATCACTTATATCAGTGTTATATATATCATCATATCATCCACCCCTAAAACTTGTATATGCATTTTTAGAAACATCTAATTATGCAGGATATAAGATGGTAAATATTTAATTGATGAGTTGTCAATACAATATATAACAATACAATTTTCAATAAAATTCAACATTCACACAAAATGATATCTGCAAATCCACGTTTTGCTGCATGGAGTTCAGTTTGTAACGAGTAGAAATAAGGTGTGGCCCCTCCCTGCTGTGCACTCCCTGTTGCACTTTCTGAATTGTATGTGCGCCTTGAGCTCCCCCATTTATGCTGGTTGTTTCTGTCTTTCTGTTGCTCTTTTTAATGTTATTTTGTTTATTAAAGGGGTCATGAATTGAGAAATCAACTTTTTATTCAGCCTTTGATATATAAAAGTTCATCGTGATATAAGAATATCCTGTAAGTTTCGGAGCTGAAAACGTCCTTGTTAGTCAAAAAAAAAAGCTTTTATTGACACCAGGCCCAGCAAACGCTCAATCTCAGAATGTGCCAAGCTGTGACGTCAGAGTGTGGTGAAACACAGTCTTAACCAAAGAAGACGAACGCCTGATTCTGTAGCCCCGCCCACCAATTCGTGCATGGCATGTTATAGATAAATAACATAGGCCTACGTGGAGCTAAACCGGATCGAATTTCCAAGCAATAAACATGCTGCATAAAATTCGGATTCCAATATTATGAATGCATGGATGAACTTTATTTTTAATGAATATTTAGCTCACGCGGGGAAGACATTGCGCGTTTGTTCCTTCATTTCACCACGGATTTGTTTGTAAACAAGAGACTGGATTTGCAGACAGGATGAGATTACATGAATGAATGAATGAAGCAACACACTTATGTGAATAAAAAATGTTTTTTATATGTGATAGTATTGCATTGTTACAAATCGTTTGATATCTATTGATATTGATTCACAGTTCGCGGTTATATCCATTGATCGGGCGGGCCAAGTAATAAAAAATAACATTCCAATTAATTGCGGGTGGATGAGAGATAAATTGTGTTTGTTTGATAAAGGCATTTCGCGAGCCCTGTGAGCGAATCATTCCGGTTGCCGTTTTCCCACGCGCTTTCAAAACAATTCCTCACGTGTATTTGCGGGGGAGCCGAAGCTCATTATAATATGCAAAGCTTATCCAATCATAGCAGTGGGCATTTACTTCCAAGTCTTCAGTGCGGCACGCCCATAAAAACCAAGTGGTTCATGAGAGAGGCTCAAAACCAGGGTAGAAAATAGCCTATTACTTATTCATTATGATGTTTTTGAATGTAAAAGCCATGCAAACGTCATAAGTTGACCTCAGACAACAGTATACAATTTTTTAAAAAGCCAGTTCATGACCCCTTTAAGTAACGCTGTGGATGGAAGAACATTTGTAACTTTCACAGTGCGAGCTGTGAAATGTCAGTCGCCTCTGCGAAGCGAGCTAACCCTATTTCCTCCGGACACTACGTTTTTACAAGTTGTTTCTATGAATTGCAGCAATCCATTTACTTTTCTGTAGCTTTCGGCAGTCTTTTAAAATATGCCTTCTTGTCAAATCTATTTGTACAGTCAATCTCAAAGCTCTTTCCCGTTTTATATGTGTTTTGAGTGTTTTTCGCAGCATTCACGCCGAAAACCAATGCTGCTCTCGGGTTGTTTTTGCCACTCAGTGGGCGTAACCGCAGTCACTCTGGCTGACAGTGACATCACGTGCATTTCCTCCATACAAAAGACAATATAGTCACACACACAATACTGGGGATGACAATTCTTTTCTTTGTACCCTTTAGTGAATAGATCTAAAACATCTCACATTGTAGAAGACATTTCAATCTATTTCCACCACTTATGAACAGATTCAATTCCAATCACTTTAAGGGAGGTCTCACTACCGTGACCCACCTCATTATATGGCCTTGCTATAGGATACAGCAAGATTTTAGTATGACTAGCATATTTGTATTCAGCCACTTAATTTTCTTTTTTTTGACCTAAATATAAAATGTCCTCATTCACATTCCAACCTGTAAATTTACATAAGAATTACAATTAATAAAAGATTTTAATGGATACACTTTTCCAGAAAACACATCAGTGAAAGTTTTTTTTTTTACCATGTTATCACAATGCTTACACCCTCCAAATTTAAAATTACCCGCTAAAGAACCTAGCCATGTTTTATTTTCAGGGGCAAGGAAAAATGACCCTAAGTGTGCTATTACTTTCAATAATAATATCCCAGTTGGAAGTTTAATTTAATTTGTGTTGCCTCACGGCTATTGGTCATCGCAAAGAAAACATGATTGCTTTCTGCCGATAGATTTAACTGTCTGTGGCAATTGTTAATACATTTTCGAATTATAACCCCTTCTGACGAAATCTAATAGTCATATTCTGCAACTGAATTTCATAATCCCTTTTTAAATCACAAATACATTTTGGTCTTTAAAACTGTCCAAAAGGAACATTTTCAATCAACCAAGGTGGATGAAAACTATTAGCTTGTATTACGATCTGTTAATTTCCTGAAAATTGAAGTATGTAAATCAACATTTACATCCTAGTAATTTTTAAATTCAGGAAATTAATTTCAGACATTGAATACTCAAGGCTCCATTTCAAATTCTGATTTGTGCGGTTAATAAACTCATGGAATGTATGTAATTCCGACTCTGAACCAGACCAAATCAACAAAACATCATCAATGTTTTTTCCCCACCATACAATTTGATCGAAAAAGGGGTTAAAAGAAGTCTCTCTTCCCACTGTCCTAAAAATAAATTAGCGTAATTTGGGGCAAAACAAGCACCCATGGCCGTGCCCTTTATCTGTTTTAAAAAAAAAACATCTTGAAAAAGAAACACATTATTTTTAAGAGTCCACTCTATTAATTGCAAAATAAAGGAGATCTATCATTTAACAGAGCTTCTAGTCCCTCTGCATGATCTATATTAGTATACAAAGATTCAACATCCATTGTAACCAACCACGATTCACCCACATTTTTTTTAATGTCATTAACCCTCTGAGCCCTGAGCTGTTTTCTGGGCCCTGGAGGTTTTTTGACATGCCCTGACATTTGAGCTTATTTCTGTTACTTGTTACATTTTCATGGATAAAGTCTGATTACACTGTATTCAGCACAAACTCTGCTACAATAATATGTGAGCAGCATGTATGTAAAAGTTTGTAGTTTTGAGAAAATGACGTTTATGCGTGGTTTGTGAAAAAAAAAAAAAAATCACTGAAATAAGGCCATAAAACCCATACTGAATATTTGTTCAAAGACTTTTGAAAACTGGATCACGTAGGCTAGAATTTTTGCTTCAAGACGATGTAAAAATCACTCTGGCCACTCATTCACATAAAACAATATATTGATTTAAAATTTGTAAGACATGTTTTGTGTCAGGAAGGCTTATGCGGGGAGGGTGTGAATAATCATGAAAGACAAAGACCCTCCCCTGGTGGCCCTATCAGCTGAATTGGACTGTGAGGGAACTAGAACAAAGAATGTGAAGAGATTAAAAGAATGGCTTTTTGAATTGTTTGCATTTATTTACAACACATCATAATCCAAATATACACAACGAAGGACAAAAAGTGGGACAAAAATAAGGGACAATCGTGGTTCTTTATAAGGGACACTCAAATTACTTGTGTATGTTATTTCAGTGTCTGCAGTTAAGTGTGTGTATAAAAGGCTCTCAGATATAAACACATTTGTTTTGCTTAACCTATTAATGCACAATTTAATCCTAAAAAGAATTTTAACATCATAGAAATAAATGTCAATTGTTACACACAAACCATCTAAAGCTTTTGTAGCATTATACACTGCCGTTCAAAAGTTTGGGTTCAGTAAGAATTCACAGTGAATGTCATAATGATTTTTTTGCAATATAATCTACAAATGCATACACAAACAGATCTTCCTGCCACGTCTGCCGTTGCTTTTTCATCTCGTTGCGCGTAGACGCGCCTGGGAAAAACGAGCGCGCCGCACCGCTTTGAGCGCCACGACGGCGTTGCTCTTTATTTGAGCGCGCTTGTCTTCACATCTACATTTAAAATAACAAACTTGAGCGTGCAAAAGACGCAACATATGTAAACAGCTCCTTAGACAGTGGTTAGATCAGCGTCGCAGTCAATAAACGAGACAAGTGAGGTCATGTACGGGACATTTAGGCCCAATAAACGGGACAGTTGGCAACCCTACTTTTATATCATGCTGTGTTTAATATTATGTAGCATATAAATATCCTCATGTTGTACGTGTATCTTTATTTAGCATTGAAAGGTTGCCTACCTATTTCATATTTCAACATGTATCCGTTGATTTCACACATTTTAGTCTGGCAATAGTTCAACTAGTAGCCTACAATGTGAAGTTTATGCATCAATAACGCTAATATAAGTGAGAAGAAATGTTTTACCTTAATTATTCTCATGTTAAAATAATGTAAATCCAAGGTAAACTCACAGCGTGTCTTCCAAACTCGATGAAAATCAGAAGGAAGATGAAGATGATGATTTGTTTTGAGGTGATGGGGTGTTTACAGGTTCGCGTTTCTTCATGTGGATGATAAGCATGTGAATCGCTTTGCGTGCGTGGGTGTGGTCACATTAAAGATAATGAGGGTCCGCTAGAGGAAGCTCTCGCAGTTTTCATACGGATTACATAAACAGAAAATATTAGTTTTTTATATAAATTACTTCATTTTAAAGTAGACATTCCAAGCTTTATAAAGAGATATCTGTCGTGTCTATGTGGCAAGTATTCGCTGAGTTCATTTTCAGACGCATTTCAGGGTGGACATCACGCGGAGACAGACAGGAGAATGCGCATCCTGTTAGTTTTCTTTATTTAGTGAAAAGCACAACATTTAGTTTTTATTTTGAGTGTACATAAATAAAAGTAGACACTTTAAGCTTTGTAAAGACATATCGTTCATGTCTGTGAGGCCAAAAATGACGGAGTATTTTAAGTTGTTTTACACTGTCATGATGAAAAATCCAGCAAAAGTGCGTTAAATAATCTTATTTAACACATGGGTACTATCTTGAATATAAGATGGAAGAGCGAATACATAAGGTTTTATAAAGTCAACATATTGTGATGCCGGTTCTGTCAAAAATCCATTCCTGCTAACTATGGGCCTACCTGGTGGAGTCTCTTGGCTCTTGTGTATCTTTGGCAATGTGAAAAAATGGAATGGATGTGCATCCTGAAGAAGGCTTTGTAGCCGAAATGTGTTGATTAGTCTTTTTAAAGGATACATAACACACACAGTTTCTGCCGGTCTCATGTTAATCTTGAGTACCTATAGAGTAGTATTGCATCCTTCATATCTCCGAAGAGTCTTTAGTTTTATCATATTTATAAAAGACAGTTACGCTGTACCGATTAAAGAGTCACGAGCACACACACACACAATGCATCATGGCATTATCCCTGGATAACTTTCGATTCACTATATGTTCATGTTGTTTACATTATATGCACTTATGTGCTGATTGCCAACAAAACAGACATTTGATGCAGTTTCACTCACTGCCTGTGATTTCGACTCACACTTGCACAACTCCATTACTGCTCCGGAAAAACAAACTGCATCCACTGTTTCCTTAACGCTGGGTTATTTGGGAAGCTAAACAAGGTTATCTTTCCCTCGCAACCAAAAACACACTTCTTTAGTGACATTGTTGATTTCGTGGTCTAAAAACAAAATGTCAGCGCTGCCGCCTCGTTGATGGACATGCTCTGGCTCTCGCTCTGGTTGATGTGTGCACCGGGAGAAGTGCCTATGTAAGGAATTCCGCCCTTTATGACAACATACTCGGCAATACTCAAAAAAAACTTTCCGAAACTTATTCGAATCCTTATTCGAGTGTATTTGGATTTTTTTTTTATTTTGGCCATAATAAATAAATATTAAAGTATGTCAGTGCCCTTGTTTTGTCTCAAGATGCACACCAGTAATGTTTTATTTCTAAGGCACATTTATAAAAGCTACTTGTCCCAATTTAACTAATGTCTAATCCTGGCTTAATCTAAGCCCTGTCT
This sequence comes from Rhinogobio ventralis, assembly GCA_039654625.1. Lineage (NCBI taxonomy): Eukaryota > Metazoa > Chordata > Actinopteri > Cypriniformes > Gobionidae > Rhinogobio > Rhinogobio ventralis. The sequence continues at coordinate 16,053,400 of CM077216.1, read as the reverse complement.
GTAAAACCAGGCCTTGATGTATTTATTCAACTTAAATTAAGAGTTTTTCACAATACAGATTATTTCAAAGCAGCTTTACAGAAATTCATGATGTCAATAGCTACTTTTCATGCTGCGTCAATTTTATGTTAGGTAACAGTTCTTCGTACAAAGAACCATGTGTATGTATGTCTAATACATTAAAAAAGTCATAGGCCACCAAAGTGGCCACCATTTGTGGATCAAGATCAAGCCTAATGTGATTAGTTTTTTATTGGCATGGCAACCAGCATTAGGAATAAATACAAAACCCTGTCTTGCCTAGTGCAGCAAAATGCGCTAATGTGTTCATCTGCAAATTGCACTCCTTTTGTTCACTGAAGTCATTTTGAGTCAGCTTTTCCTTTCTCACTAGGCTATGGGTGTGAAAACCAATCTTAGACCAGCATTTATGGCAATATTCTTATAAACACATCATGGTCAGGGGACAGCGAGCTTTGGCCAGCATTAAGGAGAAAGAAGGATATGAAAAGTCTTGCTGGAGCTGTTGTTTAAAGATCATCCCGAGTAAACATCTGTCTTTTGGAGAAGCGTGCCACTGCACAGTAATATTAGTGTGTAATTTATTTCCCTCCGGGGCCAGAGCACCTCATGTGTAAGGGAGGTCAACATATGGTGCTGAGCTGTATGTGCATCTGCGTGTGTGAGAGGGAAAGAACGCGAGTTGTTAAAACAGAGTCGGTATTACGTTGTGAGCAAGCAGAGAGTGTATTTCGTTGTGTATCGGATGAGTGCCCGAGCGTGTGTCCGCCCCAGTGAAGTGACTGATGTAATTTACACTGTCACAACATAAGGCCGGTCGCAGGATGACAGGGGAGAGAGGGAGAGCAAGGCACAGTGATGACTGACCTGTCAGCACTGATCATTTTGTGTGTCATGCAGACAGTTCGGTAAGAGACGAGAACCTGTAGCATCAAAAGAGGACCTGGTTGAGAGTTTCTTTGGGTGACAGTCACGTGTATTGACCGTGATTTGGCCAAGCAGGAAGTATTCCTGGATCAACATCAAATAAAAATGTTAGCTATCAAATACCCTTAAATTCAGAGGGATTCATAGGGGCATAACAATATATCTTTTCCCAATATATCGCAATACAAAAATGCAGCAATATGCATCATGGATAGCAACAATATGTATTGTATATAGTTCACCTAAAATGAAAGTTTAGACATTTAATTTAGCATCAAATGCGGTATACCTAGATGTACAATATTTAAGTGCAAGCTTTTCTGTATTTTTATCTAAGCAGAATCATGAATTGCCATTGCCTGGTGCATGAGGGAGAAGGACCAAGTCTAAGTCTATTCAAGTCAATACCAAATTTAACATTTTAATGAACAATACTTTTAGTTAAATGTTTATTATATGTCTTAGAAGTAATAATAAAAATAAAAATTCGAACAAATCGTGAGTGTATTGTTACACCCCTAAAAATCATCATTTTGTTCCAGGACCAACAAGAATGTGAAAATGTCCTGCTTGGGAAAATCACAGTAAGCTTCATGGGTAGTAGAAGGATAAGAGGACCTGAGTGAGAGCAGTGGAAGACAGTAGCATCTGGAGACTCGCATGGGGCCGGTTACTATGGCAGTGAGTCTCTTAGGATGTCAGGGAAATAATACTCAGCAGGTTGCATCTTAGTCGAATTAGACAGCATACTTAATTTGATTCAAACGGAAATGGGACTGTTAAAGATTAAAAGTTACATTTTATGTATCAGATAGAGTCTGAAATATTGTATTTGTGAGATCAGAGGACATGAATGACTAAGTGAAATTTATTTATTTATTAATTGCAATTTCAGATGATGCCCAAATTGCCAAGTCAAGTTTGTTGTGAATGGTAATCTATCTGTATGGGTGATTCAGAACACACAGCACTCTTAATTCTTAATGACTGATGAAGATCATCTGTACCTCATGACAAGTCATTTTGTAATAAACAGATCAGTCTAAATCCCAGTTTAACAATCACATGCTGCAAGTAATTACTGATGGGTGACAGCTATGAATTATAAGATACAGCCTACAATGAACTGTCTGCAAATACACTGCCGATATATAGTATGATATATGAAACCAAAATGGGAGGGCATAGATTTTAGAGACGAGATGAGGAGATTTTACAGATTCATGCCCTTTTTACAGATTATTCAGTATATTCATGCAGAAAGCCGCTGATGGATGAGGGGTCTGTGTACACATAGGCCCAGGTTTAACCTTCCTCTCCATCCTTTCTTTGATCCCCAAGTAATCACAGCCCTTCCTCCATCATGTTCTAGGAGCGCTTTACTTAATGAAAAAATGCTGTGATCTGTAAATGAAAAGGCTTTGGCGGGTCTCTAACCATTAATCCACGTAGGTTAATATCACACATGCCCAAGAATCAATATGGATCTTCCCTCTGCAAGCGGAGAAAAATTGGACAAAAACTTTTTATTCAGGATTTTGATTCCCTACTCATTGATTCTGAATATAGTGGTTCCAAACCTTTTTTTGTCTTATTAACCCAACATGCCATTAGCAAAGCTTAAACCAAAAATGTGCTCTTCATTCAGTCTTGATGTCATAATTTATCCTAATCAACTTCATTTACTGAAAAATATGCTTGCGTTACATATGTCCAGATAACTTTAGGAGCCACTATGTTCCACCATCTACACAAACTAGCATTTTAATTTGAATTAATTCATAATAACTATAATAATTATAAAAAAAGGATAAAACATATTATTACATGTAAAAAAAAAAATTATTCATTAAAAAATTATAATAATACAACAACAACAACAACAACAATCATTATTATTATTATTATGGTTAAAAATCAATTATTATTAATAATTTATATATATTTATTAATTATACATCTAAGTTTTATATGTAAGTAAAATATTAGAGTTGTATGCATATCGCTGGTTGGGAATCACTATCCTAAAGCCCTGTATGATTGGAAAGCGTGAGCCGTGAGTCATGCATGCCGCAGTATCATTTTTATTCAGTGTGAGAGAATCACTATAATGAGACATCTTTCATTCACTCCAGTAACACCTAAGGAAGTGGGCTGGAGAATATTTCAAGGATAAGCTATCTTCTCCTTTGATGTAACATATAGAAGATAAATGCGCAAGTGGGCATAAAAGCAGATTAGTAATGCAAAGACATCCCATATCTCATTTATATAAAGATCAATTGATTTCTGTCTGTGCAGCGAGTGATTTATTTCACCATTTCAGTATGATTAGGGAGGAAAAGTTATTGTAAAATCAAGTAATTTGGGTAAGCATACTGTGGAGCTTTTTCACTTTTCATTTACATTCACATTACATTTAATTTGAAAAGGGTGATTATTTTTTTGTTGTTGTTGTTGTTTTGTTTCTAATAAAGCCCAATCGGGTAAAAATCTCTGATTCAGACAAATTTTTTTTAGCAATCTGCTATTGCTATGATTCAGACTGTACATTTACTGTAACCTCACGTTTTGATGTTCAAGTTAACCCAGTAAATAACCTAAAAGTTCAATAATCCATTAACCCAAAGAATTTGACGTCATTGGGACCTCTAAAGCTTTCAGAAGGCTTTAGAGACACTTTTTGGCGATCAGTGAAGTTTATTATATTGTAGGTAGGTTAGGATTGATTCTAATCATATACAGAGAAATGTTATTTGACAACTTACTAGAATTAATAAAAAAAATAAATTATATCATATTTCATGTTTCGTCATGCGGCTTTCAGTTTCTTTAAAGCTGCTGTCCATAACTTTTTTTGTGTTCAAGATTTACAAAAATTATTTAATGAGAATGTACATCATGGATCCATTTTACAAACCGTGTTTTTGTCTTACCCTGAATCATTATGGTACACTTATAATAAGTGTTTGTATTGGGACTATTTCAGACCAGTCTGGTAGGAACCGCTGCGGAGGAGCACAGTCCCTACGAGACTCGCCATAGACATAAACAGAGAGAAGTAGCTCTGGCTGCAATGTTCTTCCGCAAGATGCATGCAGTTCTGTTTATTAACCGCTGGAGCGCAAAAAGTTACAGACTGCAGCTTTAAGTTTACGTTACTAGGACACATCCCAATCCAGTTAGTAATGCAGAGCCAGTTCTCTAAACAAAACTACCTACATGCACAGAGAATCATCAGCATGTACTAAAATGATTTTACCTTGGAAAGGGAATTAATAATGTCAAAAAGCATGTGGAGATAAATGCTGTTTTTTTAATAAGATTACAGTGAGATTATGTTGACAAATCAATGCAATATGGTTGCTATGTTTGAACGTTGTAAACTGGATCAATGTTTTTAATCATTTTTAATTTTAGAGTACTGATTCAACAGGGTAATAATTGCAAAAGTTAGGTATAATATTCAGAGCAATGATGAATGTGTTCGGCAAGGAAGGACATGGGGGAGAGACAGTGGGGAAGCTTACAGTGGTATTGATTTGCGAGTATGTCCTCCATCTGTCACCATAATGAATGTTAATATGACACTACACAGAATACAGCAGCTCAACAGATCACATGAACCAGTAGTTTAAGACTCAAGGCTGTTTTTAACAGAACTCAGTTTGCAGCTGTAAATAGTCCATCTACACAACTTCACGTCTTTTGTAATTAACAGCTGTCCAAACAAGTGAGACAAAATTGATTTTGTCTGTTTATGTAAATACATAGTTTTGATTTATTATGGGTAATTGAGCACATCTGGTCTTTTCAAGCCTGTCATGTGGTTACAACATCCAAGTTTTCAAATGTTGCAATCAAAACACGCCACTACAAAGTACCTGAATTACATTGTATCATTACACAGAAGTCACAGTAACATGATTTCAGACTTGACTTTAAGACAGAACAATCAAAATAAACTTTCTTTATACAGTATATGTTCCTGGTCTGCACATAATTTATCAGTGATAAAACAAACAAAGTGAAAAAAACAAAAACAAAAACAAACAAAAAAAAAAGTTTTCCATAGTCATAACCTGCTCTGCCCCTAAAAAGACTTTTCTTTTTGGCTCACTTCACTCACACTGTATTTTTATATCTATACTTTTAGATGTATAAACCTGAAAAGAAGCTTAAAATAATTTTGATTTAAACTCAGATTTAAAGGCAGAATGAAACAATAATATTTTATTTTATTTCAGTTATTTTTCAGTATTTTTTTATTTTTGACCTTGGCAGTGGTAATACAACTTCTATAAAATGACTTAAAGTTATTTAAAGAATATCTTTATAATGATCCACCATCTAATTTTCTATATTTCACATGAATATTAAAGTCTGACTAACGGGTAAGTACAACAGTTGCATAACACCATGTCCTAACTACACGTGATGATACTATTTTAGAAACGGTTTCTATTTCTGCGACGTCACGGCTGGAACAATAACACAAAACATGGCAATGATAATCACAGTTAATGTTTATGTGCTTTATTTAATGTCAAAAGCATGCAATGTGACTTTAAATATTATTTAGTGCTCCCAGCTTTGTAACGTAGGTGTACTAAAAGCAACAATGGATAATTCACCTCAGACCTTGAAATGAAACAAATGGAAACAAGAATGTTCAAACTGTGAACAAACAAGTATATTCTATGACAAAGATTGTTTTAGTAACTCAGTATGTATTTTTAGTAATGTTTAAAGGTGCAGTGTGTGATTTTTAATAATATAATGTGACCAGATGTGCTTTCATAAAAAAGCTACATTTTAAACAAAAAGATGAGAAAATCGCATTTTTGACAAAAACTAAGTTTGGATGGGATTCAGAACAATGATCAAAACATAGATGGAGTAGATTGAGTCCATCAACATCCCCAAAGCTTCAGTCGCTTCCTCCTCATGGGTTCGACATTTTCATTCGGTAACGCAGTTTTGATTTATATGCTGTTTAATGTTTGACGGTCACGTTATTTTACATTTGCATAAACAATCTTCTATGACTAGTTTCTGTTTCTTTACCTGTGTGTGACCTGATTCTGTACTAGAAGAGTAGAAGATGTGTCATTGTGCCCCATACCGTATAACAGTGAAAACATGGATAGCCGGAAATTCAGTTAATGACGGAGAGAGTAAAGTAGATTTGAAGGAACTTCCTATGTGCACTACCAGTGGACTAGCCTACACAAAAATTCAGATACTCAGAATTAGGAACATATCTTTTATCTTTATAAATCAACATTTTCAAACAATGTAAGTTTATAAGACTGTATTTAAAACTGTTTAGTTTAGCTACTGTTTAGTAGGCTACTCAATCAAAAGATTAACTACAAGTCAAGTATACTTAGAATACTTATATATACTTTTAAGTATATCTCGATCAAAAGATTGAGTACATGTATAGGCCAAATATACTTAGACTTTTCTGTCAGTATAAGTCAAGTATACTTAAGTGCAATTGTAAATATTTTTATGAGAAGTACATAAAAAGAAAGTATACTTTTCTTATTTTTAGTTTAAAATAAGTATACTAATTGTACACTTAAATAAACTTCTTTTTCGTAAGGGTGGGTTTGAATTATTAGTATAATCACAAGTGAATGTCAAATGTAAGATGTTAAATGGCAGGGTAGCATCTGGTGAGAGAGCTGCTTTCATTAGCAGAAGATCCTCTGGCTCTAGATTACATCCACAGGTTTCCTTGTGCTACTCAAGACCTTTTTAAATCCCACTATCATACAGGTCATGGATCAGCAATATCCTGGGACTAATGTAATGGGGGAAGTGGTCCAATCCAGGGAAAAGCAATCAAGCCCAGATAAAAGGAAAGAGGGCATCAATGAAGGAGCAGGTGCATGGGGTGTTTTTTTACTCAAAGCTGTTGTTAAAGAAATCTAACCCCCATCACCTCAGCTATGATTGCCTGCAAAGATGCAACTGTACACATCAAGCTGCAATTTTGGTGTTTTGATCTGGGAAGATAAGACTGGTTTCCATCTGGCAAAGGCTTGATGTTCGGTTTTACAGTAGAAAATGCAGCACTTACATTTAAGTGCTGAATGGAAAATGCTTTTTAAGCTAATGAAAATGTCTTTGCAAAGCAAATTAAGCCACATTCACAGTGTTACATAATTTCTATAATTGTTGGGCTTTGATTTATTTTGATGACACTGGATTATTTTGGTTTGTTCCATCTCAGAGTTCTGGACTTTCTGAACTGCATCCGATAAATAAAATAATAATTGTTAGCTAATTTTCAAAACTTAGATTTTGTGGTCAACTCTCTAAAAATATGCATTTTATAAATTTTTACTAGAGGAAAATTTTAAGTGTATGTCTAGAGGTCCCTAATGTGGCAGTATCACAATATATTTTAAAATGTAATTTATTCTTGTGATGCAAGGCTGAGTTTTCAGCATCATTACTCCAGTCTTCAGTGTCACATGATCCTTCAGAAATCATTCTAATATTTGGTGCTCAAGAAACATTAATCAATGTTGAATCAATGTTGAAAATATTTGTGAAATTTTTGTGAAAACTATAAGATGTAAAGTTTACAGGTAGAAAATCACACAAATCAGGGTTTATTTATTTAGAATTTACAATAGTAAGTTGACTTCAGTCATTTTCTGAAGGGTAAGCATTTCCTTCTACTGATTATTGTTGAAAAAGAGTTTCAGGCTCTATTTTGTAGCCTGTTTGTGGAAAAGTGCCATTTAATGTGGATTTAATGTTATTATGCAAAGTCCTATTAATAATGTTAAAAGCAAATTAATTCACGTCAGTCTATGATTTCCTCTTCAGCGCTCCAGATTTGTTTGGTGTTAAGCTCCACGAGGCACATTGTGTGTGTTTGTGTGGGTCGTGTGAGTCAGGTAGTCTAATCTCACAGAGTGTAGAAGATACACATAGAAAAGGCAGGCCAAAATGTTTTGTGTAGGCTTCAGGTCCCTATAGGCTCGGAGCACATGATTCCTTATGCTGCTCTCACCTGCTGAGAACAGCAAACCTGGCACACACTCCACAAACAACTGTGCCTCCCTTTCTCTCTTTCTTATTCTCTGTCTTGCATCCTCTCTTGTGGGAAATGGGACCTTGCAGTCAGCAGAATATTCATCAGATAAATCTGCGAAAACACAACACACTAAATATAAATGCATGCACATTGTAGCATGAGATACAGAAATAAAAAATCACAAATGCAAACGCCCTATTGTCCTTTTCAATTTTTAACTTACTAAAACGAATAAAAGTTTTCAACAGTTCCCAACAGCAGAATTAACTAGATTTGTTTTTCATTTCCTGAAAAAATGTGAGTGCTGCTTGCGTATGAAAAACTTGCCACCGTGATGCTAGAATGTTCTTGGTGGTTGCTTGCTTCAAAAGAACTCTAAACAATTCTAAGTCCAGACCCTAAAACCACTAGCTTGCTCACTTGCTTGTCTTGTAGAAGTAAAGCAGTCACGACGGCCTCGGTTGCTAAGGCACTGTGTTGAAGTGTTTTCTCTTTGTGTGTGTATGTATGTGTGTGTGTGTAGGTCCCACCGTCTGGGCCGTGCGTCACAGGCCGTGATGTGGGTAGAGTGTAGGGTGCTGGAGGCCGGCTGTGGAGGCAGAAGGAGGTCCCTACGCTCAACGGTCATGAGAATCCCCTGTTCCTTCTGGTTCCTGCTGCTGTTAGGCGCTGGAGGTCTTCTTCTACTACACCTACAGGACCTCACAGAGACACTCCAGCAACAAAACCAAGGTCTGTCTAACATGTGACTCAGTCTTGCTATTTCAGTTTTTTTGTTTAAAGAAAGTGTTCGCACTGTTAAAATGATTTGCCTGGTTGTCTAAATATGTGCTTCATGTGATAGCATCAAAATTAAGTGTTTTTATTCAAGTAAGAAATATTATTTATTATGATTAAAAATTAAATATAAATATGCTGCTCATGGATTGGGTCAACAGAGATGAAGCCAGGAGGAATATATATATATATATAAAATGTATAAATGTATATATAATGTGTGTGTGTGTGTGTGTGTGTGTGTGTATATATATATATATATTTGTATATATATTTTGTAATAAATATACATCTTTATTTAATACATTTTAAATAATATTCTTAACCCTGTAAAGCCTACTGTATCATATTTGATTTGCAAATTTCTAAAGCCTCTAAATTATCAGCATGATCAAAACATGAAAAATCTTTTGTACACATCTACTACATGCCTTCTGTCGTCTGATTGATAGTTTATACTTTTTTAAAAGTAAAAGACCTTTTAGTATAATTGTAAAAATGTCCACCTTCAGGTTGTGGTTTACATGTCTTTTTGCTGTGAAATCTTTACAGATTTTAAACGGATTCTCAAATTTTAACTATTATATTGTTAGTAATATTTTAAGATGAACTAGACTGAAGTAACTTAGGTTTACTTGATTATCTATACATCACTTTTTTTTAAATCATGTTCAAATGTCAAATATGATATAACAGGCTTTTGAGGAACATTTATTTGTTCATCTCTTAACCCTTGTGCATCAATTTAAAAAAGTTACACATAGGTCCAAAGAGGACAAAAATGTCCATGTCGAAAAACTGTCATAAAAATTTTTATCTTGGGAGCACAGACTTAAGTTTGGTCTCATTTTAAAGAAGACCCGTGGCAGATTATTGTTGAAGTTTAAAAAGTGAAACCAAAAAAAAAAGTTATAGAGGTTTAAGTTTATGAAAATGATTTATGAATAATATTTTATAAAATAAAAATATTTTTTGAAACATGTTGAGCTCTAAAACTGCTAGAAAATCAAAGCCATAAATCTAAAAAAGCTGTGTTTCAAATTTGAGTTTGATATCTCAAAAAATGACCTCTCAGTAAGATTTTGTTTGGGAGCAGTGCCAACTTTTTCCCCATTAGATGCCAGCAAAACTCCACTGATACACACAGTTTTTGGATTTGTGATTTGAGTTTTTCTCTTTCAGATATTACAAGCACACACATACACACAATTTTTTATTACATACATACACACCACACTCTGACATCTATACCAACACACCCACACAGTTATAGCTGCATAATTGATCAAATTGGCTTTATAATATGCATAAACAAAAAACAGGAATAAAGTGAGTATTTGCTTTATACGCCAAACCTGAAAAAATGGCACCATCTGGTAAAAAATAGTAAAAATTTTAATTTGGAATCCTTGCCAACAGAATAAAAGCCTATTAACAAAGATTGCATCATTTTATAGTTAAATGGCAATGGGATTAAAAATAGCAGTTTTAATGGGTTTCAATGGGGACATTTTTGTCCAAAAGGGGCTGAGAGGAAGCATTTTGTGTACCTAGAAATAGTGAAATATTAAAATACACACCTGTGGCAAATTTTATGCAGTTAGCATTACCACAGGCAAAGTTATCAAAAAACAAAACTGAAAAAGCCAAAAATGTCCATAAGGATGCACAAGGGTTAATCATTATTGTATTTCATTGCATTATATATTTTTCCCCCATCAAGAGTTTTGATCATAAAAGTAATACACTGGTCTACAGCCAAAATGCTTCTGTAATAAATGTAGTCAAACGTTACTAATTCTGGGTCACTGAGAACGGAAATTATGCTTTAAAAAATTGCTTATTGGCTCTAGTTTTCAAGATATGCTACTGGGTCAGTATTACGACCTTTGACTTGGGAATGCCAATGTATAAGCGAGTTATTAAGGGAAAGGATCTAATTTTAAAGGCCCACTGAAGTGCCTTGAAACACGCAGTATTATTCAATGTGTTGATGTAATTTCACAAGAAGGCAGGGCGGGACATATTGAACAGCTCCTCCCCCTTTTTAAAATAGCCAATAGCGTTTCATTTATATCACAGCTCAGCCAGAGCTGTTGAGCTCAGTATAGCCACAGATCCACTCGTTTAAATCTCCTTAAATTATATTAATGTCTGCTATATAACATTTATATAATAAACATCTAAATAATTACAGCTCCGTGGAAATTAATTATTAGGCCTCTGCGAGAGACATTTTGTGTAAACGCATAGATGAAAACAGCGCTCTGTCATCAGCAGGTATTTCATAATCTAGACCGACAAAAACATTATTAATATTTCTGAAATTCTCTGTAATAGTGATGATGTATTCGCTTTGTTTATTTTTCTGACAATGTTTGCATATTCCAGAGAATATTCCAGCGTGTTCTGTTCTCTTCAGCCTATGAAACAACACAGATAAACTGTAGTTTAAAACGAATGCTACTATGTAACAACAGCTGGACGGAAGAATTTTATTTCATATCTCGACGCCATATCAATGGCCACGCCTTTTGCAAAGTATATATATATATATTAGTGCTGGGCAATCGATTAATCGCTATATATATATATATATATTACACCTGCATCAGAACAAACCTGCAAAAAATTGTTTTACAGCACTTATTTATTGAATTATGCAGCTCCAGCAAAACAACAAGAGGACTCATGTGGCAAGGTGATGTCCCAGCATACACTACAGTTGTCCTCTGCAAGAGCTAAAGCTGTGTTTGATTACTGCCATTTTTCGGTTTATTTGAAGTGCTAGCATGTGGTGAAGTGGGCTTTAAAACTCACTGTGTCTTCCCTGCAGAGCCATCAAAGCTGCTAATATTGTCTGTTTCCATCTTGCGACAGAGGACAATTGTTAGTTGAGCGCGGAAGCTCATGAGAACGATATTATACTGATTGCAAGATACGCTGGGGAGATATTGCAACGTTGTCTCTCGGAAATGTGGGTCAATGAAAAACTCTACAGAAAGTCTTAAAGGCAATTTGCCTGTCAACCTCACTGCTGTTTGTTGATGCAGTATTTAACCTTTCATTTTAAATCAAATTGGTTTACTGAGAAATGAGAAACATTGTTGTTTATTGTGGTAACTCCCTCAGAGTCATTGTCAAGTTCAGTTTTAATAGAAACATTCATTAATACAAATAAAACATACTTTTACACACTTTTACAGTAACCTCTTCATGTTAGTTGTCATTCTTGTCAGATCTCAGAGACATCCTCAATAATTGAACATTTACACAAGCCTCAAACACAAATGCTTGACAAGACACAAACAATATATGTAGAACTTCTCTAAATGCATTACATTTGAGACATTTGTTTCCAAAAAAGCGCATTAGAATCTAATTAGGGAATGACTAACCTGAGATGATTGAATCTTTCGTTACTATTGACTGAGGGATTGTGTAACCAGTCATTGGTGGGGAAGCTAAATAACAGTTCAATAGTGCCCTGAAAAAGGAAGTCTATTCAGTTTCATCTCTCCTGTGCTGATTGATCTGTCTCTCCATACCCTCTGATCCAACCCACCCAGTCAATGACAGCTGTCTCTGTGGACCGCGAATCATTGGCAGGGAAGCTGCGGTTCAAACTAAGTTTTGGCCCAGAGGTATTTCAAACTGTTGAGGACTTGTGGGGTTTTTCCATTTTAGAAAAGAAAATAGTTTTTTTAAATATTGGTACTAAACTTTGCTGCATTCATTAAAAATTCAATTGGGGTTCAGCGGATACTTGTAAAAAAAAAACAACAACAACGATATTATTGATTGCTTATATTAAAGGGTTAGTTCACCCAAAAATGAAATTTCTGTCATTAATTACTCACCCTCATGTCGTTCCAAACCCTATAAGTCCTTTGTTCATCTTCGGAACACAAATTAAGATATTTTTGATGAAATCTGTGAGCTTTCTGACCCCTCCATATAGACAGCAACACAACGACCACTTTCAAGGCCCATAAAGTAAGTAAAGACATCGTTAAAATAGTCCATGTGACTACAGTGGTTCAACCTTAATTTTATGAATGTTACCAGAGTACATTTTGTGCGCAAAAAACAAACAAAAAGAACAACTTTTATTAACAATCTCTTCTCTTCCTTGACACTCTCCTACACGATTCTCGTAAGCACAACAACGCATGCATGTGGTGGTCAGCCAATAGTGAGCTGCCATTCTGCCATAAAACTGTGTGAATAGCCCAACAACGTGAATTGCGTAAGAGAGTGACAGGGAAGAGAAGACATTGTTGAATAAAGTAGTTATTTCATCAAAAATATCTTCATTTGTGTTCCGAAGATGAACGAAGGTCTTGCAGGTTTGGAACGAGTAATTAATGACAGAAATTTAATTTTTGGGTGAACTAACCCATTTATATTAGATATATTAATTTTGTTTCCTAAATTAAATTATTCACTTTTATTTGCTATTACACTAAAGCCAAAGTAAATTATTTAAATATTGTTTGGGAAATATTTACTTTGTGTTAAATTAGTATATAATTTTCTTATTTGAAATTATAAGAGAAACATCTTCCCCCCCCCAGAAAACTATTCAAAAGTGTCTTTTTTTTAATTTTGTACTGTTGAAATACATTTTATAATTGTATTCCTCAAATTGTCAGTAGACTCCCTGGACCCCAGTTTAAAAACTCCTGGTTCATGCATTCTGTCTTCAGTTTAAATCAATTTGAACTTTATTCTTGCAGAACTAGACTTTTGACGATTGCTACTATTCAAACATTGTTTCCTGGTGGATTAATAAAAACCAAGGGGTAAAGATTTGGCGGGATAACATGACCCCATTAGTTCCTTCTGGTCCTTTAGGTGCCGTTTAGATACACTATCTGTACCCAATAAGCATATTTCGTCATTGACGACTATTCAAAAGAGGCTGGGGGGACCTCTAGTCTGTGACTATAATAACTTCTATTTGACTCTCCAGTCCTGTATAATACTAGCATATTTCAGACCAGTTACAGTCAATGGTTATTATATACTTGCCAGTACAATGATCTATAATTTTCGCTCTAATACAGTACTGTGCAAAAGTCTTAGGCACGTTGGTATTTTCACACGAAAACAGTTTTTAAGCCAGTTATTTATATCTTTTACTGTAGTGTGTCAGTAGGAAATATCAGTTTACATTTCCGAACATTCATTTTGCAATTAATTGTAATAATCCAGTGAGATTTTTTTTTTTTTTTTGTATGCACAAGAAGTCTGATAGCAGTCGGTATGATCTGATCTCACCATCATCGAGTCTGTCTGTGATTACATGAAGAAACAGAAAAAACGTCAAACTGTAGCAAAACTACAGTACTGTGAAAAGTTTAGGCACTTGTCAGAATGCTTTAAAATGAGAATGCTGTCAAAAATAATAACATAATAGAAGTTAATTCATAAATAAAAGCTATTTAACTAAATCAAATCGATATTTGGGGTGACCACCCTTTGCGTTTAAAACGGCTTTTGTCACCTGCATCTATTCCTACACCTATTCATGTAGTTTTGCAGGAAGGTTTCTTCAAGTGTCTTGGAGACGTTGCCACAGTTCTTCTAGATTTAGTCCATCTTAGTTTTTTCTGTTTCTTCATGTAATCACAGACAAACTCGATAATGGTGAGATCAGATCATACCGACTGCTATCAGACTTCTTGTGCATAAAAAAAATAAATAAAAAAATCTCACTGGATTATTACAATTAATTGCTAAATGAATGTTTGGAAATGTAAACTGATATTTCCTACTGACACACTACAGTAAAAGATATAAATAACTGGCTTAAAGACAGTTTTTGTGTGAAAATACCAACGTGCCTAAGACTTTTGCACAGTACTGTACATCAGCAATGATACATTACACAATACTTTCATCAATGAGTGTTGGTGAGAAAACTTGTGGGGATTTTTGGAGAGGGCGTATCTCTGTTCATTAAGACTGACTCCTTGTGCATTAAAAAAAATGAATCGCATAAGACTTCAGCCTTAACTATCCAATTGCAGCTGTGGATGTTTCCACAATTGTCTAATTTGATGTTTCCCTAAAATGTGCAGTTCTTGCAATGTTTCTTTAGATTTTGCTGATGTGTTTAGAGAAATTAAAATGCACCAGGTGTTTTATTACATTGACAGGAACATGGTGAAAGTAAACTGACATTTCCTAAACCCAGACATTTAATGGTGTTTAAAAAAAGTCAAGTCTGGAAGTTTTAGCCCTTTTAACAATTATCAGGTCAGTGATGGACATTCCATTACAAGGTAATTACTACAGCATTACAGTGATATGATAGCAAAGAGCCTGAGTAAGAGTTCTCAGCTGCCAAAAAAAGGATGTGATCAGTCACAGGCCAGTCAATTGTATTGCTTTCAGACGGTCTATTGCAGTCAATGGGATTATAAAGAACTACATCATAGCACATGCATTTCCGACCGTTGCCCTTCCTAATTTGATTGCCGTTGAGCTCACTTTGCACACCACTTAAACAAGATCAATACACGTTTACAGCCCTGCTAGATTTACAAGGCAATTTGGAGCAATTATTCAAGTCAATTTTAACCCCACCTCTGCAGAACATTAACAAACTCGACTTCCCATTTAGGATATAATTATTGTAAATAATTTGATGAGTGCTTAACCTCTGACCCATCAGTGACTGCCTGCAGTGCATTATAAGCGAATGCCTAATATAAAAAAAAAGCAGCAGTAGTGAGGTTCAAACATGTGTGTTGTACTATGTATTGCATATAGACAATAATACCACTTTCATAAATATTTTTATTTGTTTTAAAAGTTTGAGGTCAGTTAATTACTTTTATTCAACAAGGATGCACAGTAAAGACATCATAATGTTAAAAAAAATCTATTTCAAATAAATGCTGTTCATTTGAACTTTCTATTAATCAAAGAATCCTGAAAAAAGTATCATGATTTCCAAAAAAGATATTAAGCAGCTCAACTGTTTTCAAAAGTTATAATAATAATATATGTTTCTTGAGCAGCAAATCAGCTAATTATAATGATTTCTGAAGGATCATGTGACACTGAAGACTGGAGTAATGATGCTTTGACATCACAGAAATAAATGACATTTTAAAGCATATTCAAATAGAAAACAGTTAGCAGGAGGGTTAGCAAATGATGAGAGAATTTTCCTTTTTGGGTGAACTATCCATTTCAGCCTAAATGAAACTGTGAGACATATCATGTGACATGATAGCATTTTCCTATTTTCTACTTCAGATGTGTGAGGCTGTAGATTACATTCTTTCCCCAAGGTTCAAAACTCAGAGAGGTGAGAGGTGTGTGAAAATCTCCAGCATCCCTGGATCAACACGCAAGCATGTCTCTGCATGGAAAGGTCTCGCCGGAGTGTCTTAGTTTAATTAGAGTTCACGCAGAGTGGGCCACTCCGCTGTCAGGTTTCAGAGGAGAATATGAATATATACTTGCGTTAGGCTCCTATGGTGCTTTGAAGCCACTGTCTTTCAGCTCTTCCCATGGCTCACATTCTGCTCTCACAATTCTCATAACATTACGAGATTATTTCTAAATAAACCTGATTGTGATATTCCAAATCCAATTATATGTGTGCATTTTTTTTTTTTTTTATAATTCATGAGTTAATTCAGTGTAAGAGAGTGGGGATGGTGAGAGATCATGGGACAATTGTGGTCTGATTAGAATAGAATATGCTGCAATTGAATACCAATTGAGTACCAACACATGCCAAAAAAAAACATTTGCCAGATAACTTCGAATTGTAAGACTTTCTCATTATGGAAAATTCTGTGACGCAATTACCTATGCTGTTTTCACTAATATGCAAGTAAAAAAAATATGATTTATTTTTTATAATTTCTTTATATTTCTTCATTTATTTTTCTTTTTAAGTCTCATTGTCATAATTTGTTATAAAAAAATATATATATACATATATATATTTTTTTTTAAATACTGTAACTAGCTGCAAATTGTCATAAGGACAAAACGATATTTTGCATATAAATATATTAAAATATTACATTAGATAAAATATAAAATAGCTCATATAAAATTAGAATTTATATGATATTAAATTTAGAATATCAAATTTATAAATAGAATATATATCACTTAATTCAGTTAATTTTCAATCCCCTCACAGTTGTCAGATGTGGAAAATTGTTAGTTTTAGACTTTTTGTTAGCTCATTTTTCTCACGAGGTGGGGGTCTTTGAAGGCCAAATAGTCCAAAGCCAAGCTACCTGCATCTGTCTCCAAACAAATTTTTTTTTCTTTTTCCATTTCACAATCTGCAGACAAACCTTTCAGTGGCTCAGAAGGTGAAGCACTTTTTTTCAAGGAGATCTGAAATGTATAAATGGCCTGCATTTTTTTTCAACAAAATATCTGCAGTCTCGAGTCTTCATAAAAGCAGCTCAACGCATCTCACATGTCCTTTTAACCTCAAGAAAAGACAGAATGATGAAAAAAATGAGGAAAAGCACAAACAGAGTGGAAAAGGAAGCAAAGAAAGACTGTTAATGGTTTTGTGAAGCATTCTATCAATCCCACTCAAAGCAGTGGGCATGGAGGTCGTCACATTTGAAAGATGTTTTCAGTGTAGAATATACACAGCTCATTACCATTCAATCATAGTGCTCGTTAAGTTCGTTTAGGCATATGACACAAAGGTCAATTAGTATCGCATTTACTGTGCAATTATGGTTCTTGCAGGTTGGTAATTTTTAAAAGTGCACATGCTGTGCCTGTTGGCCATTTTTACGTGACACCTATAACAATGTAAGATGGGGGTGATATTCTATTCATATAGCACTGAATTAATGGAGGTGAATTACCAGACGGCTTTGATTAAGGCCACATGCTTTTACCCAGCCTCATTCGTCACCTTGCTTCATGCATAAATTGCAGTGTTAAATCAAATTGGTTCAATACACTACTTCATGCGGCAAAAAAATGCAATTTCAATCTGTTTATTTATAGAAATCCTGATATTCGACCCGCTCCCATGGCCCTGTCAGAGTGCCATGCTGTGTAGGTGCCGCGGTTTGTGGCTGAGATATTTATAGATGAAAGATGACAGAGAGACTCTCGCACTTTGTATCGGCCGGGCATGACTTGTGGTATCTGAACACAAAGCTATTGCATTCCTTTGAGAGGGGGCAAAACTTTCTCGGCCACTAGTATCTGATCCCTGTTCAAACACACAGTTGCTTGCTGCTGTGCAGAGCTCTCTGAAAGCAGAGTCTTGACACAATTAGGCCACTGGCTGCAGTCCATACAGCAGGTGTTTCCTTAATTAAGATGAGAAATGAGGGATTACACACCATACGCACGTCATTATCCAGCTTTATGACTTTATCTAGATTTGAGTTATTTTTGTTAGACTAGCCATGATGAAGTGGCTTCACAAATTATTATTTTGTCACATTGCACAAT
Source organism: Rhinogobio ventralis (assembly GCA_039654625.1). Classification (NCBI taxonomy): domain Eukaryota; kingdom Metazoa; phylum Chordata; class Actinopteri; order Cypriniformes; family Gobionidae; genus Rhinogobio; species Rhinogobio ventralis. The sequence continues at coordinate 16,035,144 of CM077216.1, read as the reverse complement.
TGGGTGTGTGTGCATATGTAAGCAATAAGGTACTCGAGGCTGTGCTGTATCGTGAATAAGTCACGGCTGAAGGGTGTTGCCAGCCACCCATTCAGCCATGACTTATTCACGATACAGCACTAGCTTCGAGTACCTTATTGCTTTTATAAAACGGTTACCACACAATACAAATATTAAAGCCAAAAAATATGTATAATGCAACTTTCATGAGGTAAAATCACTAAAAACCTTCCTTCCGATAGAAAACCGTGAACTGTATATAAGTTACATTATTGCGCCATTAGATGGCCATTAGTGAGTCACTAAGTAGTGAAGACTTTTATATTGAAACTTCTTGTGAACACGGAGCAAGACACAACTGACAAATGCCTTGACTAGCGTTGTCAGTGTCAGGGCATGTGAAAACCCCTTACCTGTAAAAGGACAAGATATCACAGTGGAAATTCAAACTGATTTTTTATTATGAACATAGGACTGACCTGAAGGAAAATACATCTAAAATGCAGGTAATACACTCGGTCACCCGATCTCTCTCTCACAATACTCTACTCTACATATTACAGTAAGCTTCAATAAACAATATCAATGAGAACAAACATATGTTTACGTTGCTAAGAGTGGTTGCTAAGGGTGTTGTGCAGTGAATACACAGAACCGTTGGGTGAAGCGGTTATAGCGTGTTTTATCGTGAATAAAACACAGCTATTGACCAATCAGAATCAAGGACTGGAACTATCCGTTATATATATATATGTAGAGAGAGAGAGAGAGAGAGCACATCCCCACACATTCCTATAAATAAATTATTTAAATAAAAAAAATAAAAAAAGTTATTAATTAATATCTTACATTTTAGACTCAGTATTGCAAGTTAGTTTGTCTGTTTTTGCTTAGTCAACAAAAAGAATTCCAAACAAAACTACTGTAGAATTGTTACATATCTTCTAGCAACACATTCGTGATGTTTCCTTCTTGAATGAAGTAGCGTTTTTTAATGTATTGGTTGAGACTATTCAATGACTCACTCACAAAGACAGTCACTTGTATTGTTCCTGAACGAATCAGTGTTTTTGAAAAAATCATTCAAACTAACGATTCAATATCACTCACAAAGACAGTCATTTGTTTTGTTCCTGAATGAATCAACATTTTTGAGTGAATAGTTAATAATTAATTGTCGATTGAGGGAATAATTCATATACTCACTCATAAGGATAATCACTTTTCTTTGATTCACTTATAAAGACTATCAAGATGTAACTGCAGAAAGAGTTAGTGGAAAAGCCCCACCACTAGTGCAGAGACTAGTGTGAAATAAAAAAATATTAAATTAATTACTACTATAAAAATGACAAAAGAATATAAATGCCTGTGGGTATTTATCACATTTAAGATATGCTTTCAATAGAAATGTCTATGTCTGGCAGTGTAAACTTGAGCTTAGAGCTTCTACGTTATGATTTTGCCTAAATTAACTCACGGCAATCCTCCAAGGCCTGAAATGTGCTTATGCTGCACAAGTGTATCTCAGGCATGTGGATGAAGCATTTATTCATGGTAGGAGAAGCTTCAGGCTTCTATATTAGAGACTAGCTGCATTGCATGTAAATATCAATGTCAGGTAATGAACAAAACACCTGTGTTGACAGTATCTCCTCTTGCAATAACTTTCCCACAAGCTTTACCAGACAAAATAACACTCTGCTTTGATTAAATCAAACCTCCAGGTGTGAAGTGATAGGGTTGTCTAGCATAAGCTGATTATGTGTTCATCTAAAATGCACCATCAAAACAACAGGTTATTTCAAGTGATGCCAAAATTAACACAAAGACATTATTCAGAATGAATGAGCTACATATTTTAAAGGAATCATTCATCCAAAAAATGAAAATTCTGTCATCATTTATTCACACTCATGTTGTTCCAAACGGTTATGACTTTCTTTCTTCAATAGAACACACAAGGAGGAATTTGACAGTGTTGACAATTTGACAGTCCCCCCATGCAGTTACAATGAACATGGACCAAAGCTTTCAAGCTTTAAACAGAATGCTCTGTAAAAGTAGCATTAAATTAGTCCATACGACTCATACAGTAATTTTGTGTGAGAAACAGACTGAAATGTATGTGAATACATACACACAGAGCTATCATTTTCATTTCTGAGTAAAGAAATCCTTTTAATAAAAGTTCACCAGGTTCAGCAGGTTAACAGGGTCAGGGAGATGATAATGGACAGGAGTAAGCCGGCTCAGGTGTAAGTCTTTTATCTGATCTGTCTTGAGGATTGTGCATCTTCAGAACAGAAAGCATCGCTCAACCTTAGTTCAGGCAGAGTTCAGGGGCACGGGCGTTTTTCTCCCAGAGATGGCCTCGGTGTGAACTCTAAATTGGCTCTTTGATCTTTGAAGTCAGCACAAGTAGGATCAAACATGTATTAATTTTGTTGAACACAGTTTCAAGTTTTTTATACTTTTATAGACATTGGACATGCTGTCATATGCAATTGCCTCAGTTGCGCCAATTTTGTGTGAGGTATTTCAGCACAGAAACCTGCACCTTATTGACTTATTAACACCCTCAACCCAGTTGAACCAGATGCTATTTGTGCTGAAAACATTTTTAAATTAAGTCATTGTCAGGCTACGTCTACATTAATCCAGATACATTTGAAAACCGTGTTTTCATTTTAAAACACTCCCTGTCCACACTAGTTTACAAGTTGTTCATCCACATTGAAACATCTGAAAATGCTTAAATCACCTTACTGCACATGCGTAAAAACGTACTAAAAGTTCACAAGATGATACCGAGAGAGCAGACATAATAAAGTTCTCACGCTATTCTTCTGGCACGATCATTTTATTATGATCGCACAATATCCCACCACTCAGTGTTGCGTCCAGGTTGCACTCAAAATCGCATGGTCTAAAACACAATTGTCATCATGTTTTACTGCAGCAATTGCGAGTACATTTTCAGTCATCTTTGCAGGAATGCAATATGAAGACTGTACATGAAAACACCGTTTTCAAAATGCTTTGTCTTCGATGACAAAAAGGCAGTCTCAATGTGGACAGAAGGCCAAAATGTAAAGAAAAAAATGTTAGATATTAGTGTGGACAAGACCTCATTCTTCTCAGTGCAAACATATCCATTTATAATTATTATTAGAACAAATTCCAAACACTAATTATAAATACTAGCAAGTCTCCCTCTATTCTTATTTTGTTCAAAAAACATATAGGCCTGGTTTTACAGACAGGGCTTAGATTAAGCCAGGATTAGGCCTTAGTTCAATTAGGACATTTAAGTAACATTTATAAACATGCCTTAGAAAAATACATTACTGGTGTGCATCTTGAGACAAAACAATGGCACCAACTTAATTTAAGATCTGTCAGTGCAAGTTGCTTTCAGTTAAAACAGCTTAAACATGCATTTTAGTCTGGGACTAGCTTAAACCTTGTCTGTTAAACCAGGGGATAAACTAATATGTAATAAATGTGATAACAATAATAATAACATCCACTATTATTGTTTTTTAATAGTAAATATTCTGAAAAGAACAATTCTTTAGTGATTCTGTGCTGAAACAATACAGACAACATATGCAATAATGTGCAAAATTGGTACATTTCCCCTGCATGTGCTGTGAATGTATGATCTTTGGCTTTTTGTCACCCACAACTCTTTGAAAATTCAACATGTATTCTAAATGTGTGAAATCCTGTTATATTGTCCCCTAGAGTTAATTAATTTGTTGCATGCAGACTCGCTTAAGACTCAGCAGCCAGAAATAAATGTCAGCTAAATGTCATATTTTAAATTACTGTGGATAAATGGATCCAGCAGAAGAGTGTTGCAGTCAATGATTTCACTAATTAAATTGAAGAAGAAAAAAAGACATGGATGCTCTTATTTGATGATAAACACGTGACCATCACATATTCTTTCCCCCACATCATTATCATGTTTTTTGACTGACTAAAGACTGTAATCTTTCAAGTAAGATGCTAAACTTTCAAATAGTCGTGACAATTTGGTGTCATTTCTCACTGATTAATGGTCGTTACTCTAATTAGTTGAAAGCTGCATCCCCTCGCATCACTTTTCTTGTCTCACTACAAGAAAAGTGATGTATTTTGAGAAGAAAACAAAGGACTTTGCCATATTTTCTTGAGCTATTTTAAGAGTTTAAAGTGGTAAAGACAGAGGCATCTTCAAAATCTTTCATGATTTTTTTTTAATGCCAGATTCATTAGAGCTATAAAGGAATGGCCTGGACAGAATTTCATTGTTAGCCCAGCTAGAATACTCATAAATATCTAATAAATATCTCAACCTTTTAATCTATAATCATGTAATTTTATAGATGACAATCATTTCATTTTATATAAGATACTCATTAAAAAGATTAATTAAGCAGTGACCAAAAGATTAGTCCCTTAGACTCCTTCATAATTACAACATGAAAGTAGCATTTCATGCTTTTGCCAATATCTTTTTTTTTTTTTTATAAGCCTACGGTGTATGCTTTACTTTTGAACAGCAAATATAATTTGAATTACAATTTTTTTTTCATCATGTAAAAAATCAAATTATCCTTAAAACAAAAATATATACTTGTAAACTTGTTCTTGTGTATAATATTAAGCCTTGTTTTCAGAGAAGTTTGGGGTTAGTACGTTTTTTAAAGAAATTTATATTTGTTTTTCATAAAGAACACATTCATTTGATCAAAAGTGACAGTAAAGGCATATAACTTTACAAGATTTTTATTTGAAATAAATGCTGTTCTTTTGAACTCTGTATTCACCAAAGAATCCTGAAAAACATTATCAATGTTTCCACAAAAATATTAAGCAGCACAACTGTTGTCAACATTGATAATAATGAATGTTTCTTGAGCAGCAAATCATCATATTAGAATGATTTCTGAAGGATCATGTGACACTGAAGACTGGCGTAATGATACTGAAAATTCAGCATTGTATCACACCTATAAATGACACTTTAAAATATAATATAATAGAAGGCAGTTCTTTTAAATTGTAATAATATTTCACAATATTGCTGTTTTTACTGTATTTTTGATCAAATAAATGCAGCCTTGGTAAGCAAAAGAGCATAATTAAATATTTTAAGCTAATACATCTAAAAAGTAAGGTTTAAGCTTAAAGAAATTTTGATTGCTTAATATATACTCCAAGAGGTTAATATCTTATGCAATTTAGCTTCTCAAGTAAATTGATCTTGTTTTGAGGATTTTTTAAACAGGAAAACAGGACAACAATACAGATTTTTAAATATTTTTTTGTCAGATAAAGAAACATTTATGAAACAGGCTGCTGTATTGCAGGTTTCATACAGTGTATGTGCGATCGTGTCTGTCTTTGCTCATCCATCTGCATTGGTGCGTATATTTGTGTGTTTGTGTCTCTGCACGTCTGACTCTGTCCCCCGCATGTTCACAGCCGCACAGTCCATCTCCCTACGAGAAGTTTGTGCACTGAAGCTGTTTACAGATTCCTAGCAGACGGTGGTGTGATGTACAGCAATGAGGCGTCGCCGGGTAAAATTGATAAATGGTTATGGGTGGGTGACCATAATGGCAACAGTAAGAAATTGGATACTTGGCATTTCCAGATTTAATTTACTGTAGGCCCAGTGTTAGAGTGGTATGCCACAACCCACTTTCTCATGACAAGCACCTAATTATTTTCACCCATCCAAGTGTAGACCCTGTTTCATCCATGGCTAGGAAAACAGCTGCCCCACAATGAAGCTGGAGATTGCTGGGATAGATGAATATCACTGCTTTATTCAGACGAGAGAGGTGAAAAAATTATTACACTTTTGATGCAACTACCCATATTTTTTTATATTTTTAATCCCATTGAACATATCAAATTAACCTTATTTTTAGAGTTTAGGATAATTCAGTAATGTTACTGACAGGGCTATCAAAGATCCTATTGATTAGAACTAGTCTACATGTAATTTTACAACACATATATGCATAGTTTAATACACGTTATGCTGGATGTTGTGCATAGTAGACAGCGACTAGGCAATGACGGTTTGATATATTAAAGTTTTCAAGAGGTTTCAAAATGATACAGTAGTGTTTTCCCCCCATCTGATTTTCAGTATTTTTGTCTATTTTTACATTGAATGTTGTCAGACCTTCAAACAAAACCTATAAATAAATAAAAGTGATGCATCGTGAACAAAAACCACAACAATGACACATCCTTCTTTAATTTATTAAAGAAAGTTATGTAACATGTACCCTGTTCACACCTTCTGCATAATTGAGACCATTTCAGAAATTCAGATGGGGCAGATACTTTTTAGATACTTTTTCAAGCATTGTAGGCACACTATATCACACAAAATTATTTTCGCATTTATTCAATATTACAAGTTATCAAAGTTTTAAAGTGCCCCTAATATACTATTTTAAACGTTTCTCCAGATCGCCCAGTCTGGTCTACCGCTTACATCGCTTGTCGGAAGCTAAACGGCCATTACCATAACCAACGCTGAGGACTGAGGAAGCCTCCGGAGCTGAAGTTACTGTAAAGACAGTAACGATGACGTTGATTTTACTATATCAAACCGAGTGCGATTGGAGTTTGTCCGATGAAACTTTGGAAGAAATAGTTATTCAACCCAAACCTCCATCGCAAGGACAACTTGAGCAGGACGTTTCTCAGTGATACACTACTCATTTTGAGGTACATTATGAGATGTTGTAACTGTAATTCCTCACCATCAGCAAGTTGGTCCAAATAAAGTGGGTACTGACACATCTTTCAAGAGTAAGCGTTTTGCGAATCCCGCATTGAACTCAGAGATTTGAGAAGCAGTCGTCAGTAAAATGACGTGTTTGAAGGCGGACAATGTACAACATAGACGGGCATTAGGCAAATGTCTTTTCTTGTGACGTAGAACCGTAACACATTGGGATTCGAATTACAGACGACTCATATAGGTGGTTCAGAGTCGATTTTTTCTTTTGGGAGACAATAACTTTATTTATCGTGCACTTTCGACTTTACAATTTTGCAGAACGCTTCCGAAAAACCATAATAGGGGCACTTTAAATTAGTGTTATAATTTTTATATAATTTTTTATAATTATTGTTTAACACCAACTTAAGAGATTTTTTTTTATTTTTTTTATTTCCTTAAAAGTAAGACTTGTCATTATTCATTCACTCCAGAAGTTGATTATCTGCCGGGTTATAATGAAGCTATGCGATTATTATTTTCCGCATCATTAGAAGTTTGAAGTGTGAATCATTTTTAAAGCAGATTATGTTAATTAATTCATATGAATAACAATGGTTTAGTCTGTAGTTGACTATTAGCTGTTATTTGATGTTGCCACGTGATATCGGATCAGGATGAAGTCATCTGATCCTGACTTTTGGTGAACTGACACACTGGTCACTCTGATTGGAAATGAAATGGGGAGGCAACAGATTTCAGAAATGGCTTGACCTCTGACTGTCGCCTCTGTAACCCAAAGGCCTTGAGCAGGTCTCGGCTGAAATTCTGAGCACATGCTGCCCACACAAGGATTAGAAATCCTAAGGGAACAAACGGCAATGAATTCCCAGTAAAGGGATAGAGAGAAAAGAGGATGGAGGAAGGCTGAGCATATTCGCTGGACTCAAGGGGAACGAAAGGACGAATCATGCATATAATAGCCGTAGCGCAAGCAGAGAACAGCATTGTTACATCACATTATTACATATACAATTTTATGAAATCTCAAATTTGATATCATACAGTCATTTTAGAAAGAACCAAAAAACTATGTATAAAATAATATATACAAAATAAAATGTATATAATTTAGACTGACAGAACATTTAAAAATATGGGTAGTTGCATCAAAAGTGTAATTATTTTTTCACCTCTCTCGTCTGAATAAAGCAGTGATATTCATCTATCCCAGCAATCTCCATCTTCATTGTGGGGCAGCTGTTTTCCTAGCCATGGATGAAACAGGGTCTACACTTGGATGGGTGAAAATAATTAAAGTTTCATTGGACAAACTCCAATCGCACTCGGTTTGATATAGTAAAATCAACGTCATCGTTACTGTCTTTACAGTAACTTCAGCTCCGGAGGCTTCCTCAGTCCTCAGCGTCGGTTATGGTAATGGCCGTTTAGCTTCTGACAAGCGATGTAAGCGGTAGACCAGACTGGGCGATCTGGCCGATCAGAGCAGAGTAGGCTCGCGGAAAGGAGGGATTTAGAGAGACTGATTTGTCGTTGAGAGTCATTGAAAAATGTGGTGATGTGCGATGTTTATTGTGAGAAAATGAAAGTGTTTTTTGATCTTTGATGCATGTAAACCTCTAAAAAAAAAAGAAAAACGTTTAAAATAGAATAATAGGGGCACTTTAAAACTTTGATAACTTGTAATATTGAATAAATGCGAAAATAATTTTGTGTGATATAGTGTGCCTACAATGCTTGAAAAAGTATCTGAAAGTATCTGCCCCATCTGAATTTCTGAAATGGTCTCAATTATGCAGAAGGTGTGAACAGGGTACATGTTACATAACTTTCTTTAATAAATTAAAGAAGGATGTGTCATTGTTGTGGTTTTTGTTCACGATGCATCACTTTTATTTATTTATAGGTTTTGTTTGAAGGTCTGACAACATTCAATGTAAAAATAGACAAAAATACTGAAAATCAGATGGGGGGAAAACACTACTGTATCATTTTGAAACCTCTTGAAAATTTTAATATATCAAACCGTCATTGCCTAGTCGCTGTCTACTATGCACAACATCCAGCATAACGTGTATTAAACTATGCATATATGTGTTGTAAAATTACATGTAGACTAGTTCTAATCAATAAGATCTTTGATAGCCCTGTCAGTAACATTACTGAATTATCCTAAACTCTAAAAATAAGGTTAATTTGATATGTTCAAATGGGATGCTCATTCTTAAAATACGCTCATTTAATACATAAACCATTTTTACTAATATCATAAACTCACACTCCATGCTGAGGGCCAAATACACACACATGTATGGCGGGGGTGTTTTATGACACAATGTCATAGGACTGATGTCTGATTTATGAAGAGTGTCTCTGTGAGGACACCAGTAGGCAGATCATTAGTGTTAGGTTACGACTTGATCTCTCTTACTTTTCTGTAATACTAATGATGTTTGACAACCAGCGTCACTCTTATTGTCTGAAATATTTAATAGATGCAGATTATTCCCAATTATTACCTTTCCATCTATGATTTCTATTCCCAGAAGAAGCTCAGTGATTAGAAAGACAGATCACTGGACTGTTTTGCCACAGAAATAAAAATACAATTGCTTTGGTCAAAGTACAGCTTGCTTTTAACCTTGATCACCCTTTACATCTGCACATTTCGATGATTAGGAATAGATGTTTAGACAGACATATTTCCAGGCTTGCAGTTAGTACAAAAACATATCATGAGGGCTTCTAAATGATAAGGATACATAAAGTGTTGCCTAAAACCAAATGATATATGACCGGTCAGCAGTTGCTAGCCGTGTTGTCAGCAAAGTTCTGCTTAAATGCACAGATTGAATTACGCCCCACTGAATAGGTCTGTTACAGCTGAACTAAAGGCTTAATTTACGGCATAAAGATTTCACTCTATTGCATCTCTTCCCAGTGACTATTCTTTTTTTTGTGCCATAATCTCATACCCCATTTGGATCAATCTTGTAAGGTTTTAATTAACTGTAAAAGCCAGAAATGAATGAGCGCCCGATAAGCACCCAAGTTAGACTGATCTTACACTGAACCAGTTTGTGATGCTAATTCAGTCCTTTATTGAAAAATTGACAAATGTAAAAATATAATATTAGGGCTGTCAGTTGTTTAAAAATTAAATGCTGATTAGTTAATCAAATTGATCGCATATGTTAATATTTACTGATAAAAGACCCCAGATGGAGATATTTTCAGACATTACATTAAAAAATCATAAATATAACAAAATATATTGTTTTATTTCAATATTGTTCTGCAGTCCACAGCAATATATTTTGCAATGTATAATTTTTAATTCCTTACTTTTTCATTAACCATCTTAAATGAAAGCTGCAGTCCAAAATCAATTTTTGAGCAAGTACATAACCAGCCAGTGTTCAAAACTATCTCCTTACATTATCCCGATTCACAGCGGTAAGCTTGTAATGATGTGTTATAATTTAGGTAGTACTGGTAGCTTTCCGCGGGAAATTCGAGTTTCCTCCGTTCGTCTTTGCGTCATTACGTCACGTCTGTATACATAAAGAAGTCCCAGCTAGTAGGCTATATCGCGTGTGGATGCTGCAGGTGGTGGATCGTCTTCTTACAGCAGCTGGAATGTAATTAAACTTGTCATTTTGATGGCGGCTTGTAATCCAGAAAGCTCAAAACGACAATCATCAATGACAACTGGTGTGTTGATAGACAACCCACACATACACTCAAAACATTACATTCTTCTGTGCTAAGGTGCCATGCAGATGCACAACCCACATAAAGAAGATAACCCCACAAATAACTGAAATATTTTTAGGGTTCAAACAGAGATGGCGACAAAAAGCTGAACATCCCAATGCCATCCGTGCATCGAACACACAACAAAAATGACAGCTGTGAGATAACAGCAGTTAAGAAAGCATCTGATCATGTAGATATGTCAGCACAAGCTCTGCAATTAACAGGCAGCATGTCGACAGATGAGGTCACTCAAATTACATGATAGTTTGATTATAAAGTATTTGAGACTGTAGTATATATTGATCGGGCTATGTGAGAATATAGTTTGAATGAATCCCTTTTCTTTGACACATTGACATTACAGTACAGAATGGCTCTTTCGACATTATCCTGAACATTGTAAGCATTCGTTTCATGTGCCACTGAACAGAAAAGAGGCTTTCAGGAGCACGCGTAACCGTCACATCCTTTGGATTTTCCCGGTAAAAACGTCCTTCACGTAAAAATCAGGCAACCTAGGAAGTCTATGTTTCGTTTTTAAGTTTCATTACAAGCTGTTCACACATTGGCAATAAAAATGCAATTAATACATGAACATTCATACAGATCACCCCTTTAAATATAATGCAGTTAATCAAAGATAAACTATTTTAAAACTTCAGAACTTGCTCATTATTGCATGTCTGTCACTCCAAACGATTTTCTAGCGTTAAGGATTCCCAGTAGTGTTCAAAGGACAGTAACGAGACTGTTGTTTGTTTTTCAGACAAGTGTGCTTGACAGGAGATTCTTCAGGTCTGCATTATTGAGGTCTTATGTTTTGGGAATCTAAGAACTTTAAACCCTTGATATTCAGCATGCTGTGATTCACAGCATACATTCTCTGCAGACCTGCTACACAATAATCCTTGTGTCTCTGCATGCAGCAATATCCTGTGCAATATCATTACAAGAGAGAGAGGGAAGTTGCTTAAGATTTCATTTTACTGGTATGACATTTTTGTTGGAAGGCAAAGGTTTTTGCCTTTAATATAGAATAGCTTTGCAAAACAGCAGCCCAGACACTGTTTCCTTATGAAACGCCTCAAGGTCAGAGGAAACCAGCCCCTTTCTGAGCCATAGAAATGTTCAATCCTCTCACCCTGGGAAAGAGTAGTCTTCAGACTTATCTTATTTGTGGCGCAATGTGGATTTCAATCATGGAATAATCCATTTTCATTACTTATTAAAATTGATCCATGCAAACAAAAGGTGGTGCGGAGATGTCGTCCTCTGGGAACAATTGTAGCTCTCAAGCCTCATAAAATCAAAAGCTAGTGCTTATATGTGAAGGTTGATGTGTATTGGATTTTAAAGGATACAAATGAAAATGTAATCATTGACCAGTTGCCTTGATGAATCAAAACATGTAGGAGAACCATTTAAGAAATCATCATCCTTCATCCCATTAAAAAAATTATTTTGCTGCTTGTTCAATTTACCTAAAATAAAAAACAAACAAATGAATCCAACAAATTAATTATTCATTCAGTTTACTTAATCCATTTGAGGTCCCAACAGAAACGTATTAAGTAAACTTTAATTTTATAATTAGTATAATTAAACCAATATAACTATATTATATTATACTGAATATATATTTTGTTTCAATTGTTATTTTATGTATAATTTTATTTTAGCTGAAGCCTAAATTCTACATTTGTGTAATTTGGTGTATTCCTCACCTACAGCACAACACCTTTTGTTTTGTATAAGGGCGAATTTGTTTTGCAGACATATCTTGGTCTGGGTCAAGGTCTGAATGTGTTAGAGGTTTTAACTCCGGCAGAATTCATGTTGTGTGTCAGTGTGCTGACTGGCTCCTCCTTTGTGTGACTCCACTGAATTATACATGCTGTATGTGTTCTGGATGCAGATAACAAAAAAAAGAGAAAAAAAGGAAGTCACCAGAAGAATGTATACAATAGAAAATGAGAGGAAAGCAGTTTTATATCTTGTGGCATCATTAGTGTAACTGAAATAAAAATGGGGTATTTTATGGGAGAAGTTGTAAGAGGAAAGATATGGTCTATAACCATACAGCTGTTGTTTGTAAACAAATTTGCGTGTAAATAATGCCCAGCCTGGTAAATAAAATATTTCCGAGAGTGAATTTCTCACTGTAGTCAACCTATGGGAAGAAACAATACATGAATACATGAAACAAGTCATGAGAAGGGCTGAAGGTGAAGAAACAGTGTTGGTGAGAAGCGTAAAGTGAGTTAGAGATAGATTCAGTGTCATAAAAGACACAATGAACTCCTGTTATGGGAGTTCTCTAATGTTTTTGAGGTTTTCAGGAATGTTTTGGATCTGGTATTGTTACTTTTATCTGGCCTAGTCTCTGTGATCTTTGGAATGTGACAGTGCGTGTCAGCATTTGAAATTGAAAGCAGCATTCTGTTAGTGAGTTTCATATTTTTAATATATAAGTCCACTGCATTCAAAAAGACTGCATTCAAAAATACATAAAAGACATAAATGATGACTTCGTAGAGCATTTGTAAGGAAAGTACCGATGGGTGAGCCTGCGCACTGCACGTGTAACATCAAACGAAGTGCGTGTCTCTCACAGCGCATATCCTGCAATGAAGTCTGTGAATGTCCATGTGTGTGAGGAATTGGAAGCAAGCAGAATATGGGTGTTTCTAAAGCACACTCAACGTCATCACACATCTGGTTAAAACTAATTCTCAGAATCGATCCAGAATCATTGGAGAGAGAATTGCGATGCATCGATGGATCGTTTTTTTTTCTCCCACCCCTAGCGGCTACTAAATCAACATCAATTTGATTTAGTTAAATTGATGTTGCTATTCCTTACATTTTTTCACTTTATTCACTTTATATGATGCAAAGCTGAATTTTCAGTCTCCAGTGTCACATGATCCCTCAGAAATCCTTCTAATATGCAGATTTGCTGCTCAAGAAACTTTGTTTTCATGTTGAAAAATCTCTGGGTACCAAGAGAGCATGCTTGGTGGTGTACAACTCTATGCCTGGTCACCCTCAGGCTCCTATCCCCTTGCCAGCAGGGGGCAGTGGCTGCGTCCAGGACGCACTCAAGAGGCCTCCGCACACCCTCCCTGCCCCCTAGCGGATGCAGGTAAGTGTTGCATGCACACTCAGACTCTTCGGGCCGCTATGATGTTGCGGGCCGCTCATGCAGAGGATTGTTTTTCTCGGTATGGAGTTGGACTCGATCAACCTCACAGAGGAGCGTGTTGAGTCTGTGTTGAACTGCTTGAATTCGTTCAAACGCAAAACAGCGGCCCTACTGAAACTTTTTCAGAGGCTCCTGGGGCATATGGCATCCGCAGCCGCAGTAACCCCGCTATGAGGCTGATTCAGCAATGGCTTCATGACCAAGTCCCGAGATGGGTGTGACAGAGCGGCTCGCTCCGTGTGAAAATCACAATCACATCGACCTGCCGCCATACCTTCAGCTTGTGGTCGGACCCTTCGTTACTACATGCAGGAGTTCCCCTAGAACAGGGGTCTTCAACAGGTAACCTTCAAAATCAAAAGAGCCATTTTGGCCTCTTTACCACTGAATAAAATTCACGGGAGCCACAAAATCCCTAAAATTAAAATAACACTGCATATAAAGTTTTATATCCAGTTTGCGATATGTAAAATAACTAAAGTTTGTTGCATTTATAAAAAATTACAGAACTACAAAAGGAAAACTATTGATATTTTATTGCTGTTCGTGACAATGGAAAACATCAACTCTTATGAACATTAAAAAAACACTGGCACGTGTAGGGTTACTTTCAAACAAACTGCATAATGCATGGCTGTTTGAGTCCTTCCCTTTTTTTGTGGAAAATAAATAAAATAAAATAAAGTGCAGCCCACTTTAAAAAATAATAAAACATAGCAGCAGCATATTAGAAAGAGCAAGCATAAAAATCAGTTTATGGTTTAATTATGACCAAAGTTCATTTCAATTGTCATCCTCTTTTTTTCTCAGTCACGTACAGCAATCAACCGTCGATCCTGAACATAAAACACAACTACATCAGTTCAGGGTCCAAGATACAAATATATTTGCAAAATAATAGCATATAAAAATAATAGCTTTCTCACAAATGCAGTTTGTATTGCGATTATTGCACAGTACAAATAGTCGTAATTTATCTGATTGTGTGCTTCTTTGAACTCTCTTAAAGAGGGAAAGTGAGAAAGCGTACCTCTCTGTACATCTCTGGCAAACAATGTCATTTTGCGTTCAAACGCCAAAACCTCCTCCAACATGTGCAACATTCCTTTTCCCTGAAGAGCTTTATTCAGTGTGTTAAGGTGCGCTGTCATATCTACCATGAAGTGCAGCTTTTCCAGCCAATCTGGCTATTCCAGCTGGGCATAGGTGAGTCCTTTGCTTTCCAGAAAAGTGTTCACGTGTTCCAGACACGCAGCAAACCGCCTTAGCACTTCTCCCCTGGACAGCCACCGGACTTTGTTATGCAGCAGGAGATCCGAATATTCACTTTTAACGGTATCAGCTCAATGATTTCTTCCTGTGGCCCAGCAGAGTTCACATATCTGCAGAACAGTGCAATTTGCTCAATATCGTTTACATCTTTTGACGCATCACAGACGATTGAGTATGCTGGAGCTGAATTAATGTCCCTAATTTGTTGACTGGTGATGTTTGCTGCCATCTTTATGGTTCTGACCTTGACAGTTTTTGCAGGCATATCTTTAATTTTCTGAACAATTTCATGTTTGTTTTTAAAAGTCAGAGAATAGATGTTCTGATACTTTAATGAATGATTCTTTGAAATATTCTCCATCTGTAAATGGCTTTCCACGCTTGACTATCTCCTGAGCAGCCACAAAACTAGCAGCAGTAGTTGAGTTTGTAGACTTGATCCACTTCTTGAAAGAATTTTTGCTTGCGAATTTCTCACCACATATCAAGCACACAGGTAAGCCAGCATCGTCAGCAGTGAAGGCAAATGAATCTATCCATGAAGCATTAAATGTTCCATTTTATTCAGAAAATTTCTTTTTTTAGATTTATCCATAGTTAGCTTACCGGGAATCGAAAAATCACAATGATTGCGGCACGCAACGACATGCAGCAGCGTGCGGCGAGTCCTGTGGTGCATGTAGGATGTGATGCATATTTTGATCGACAAAATATTAAAAAACTTTTTATTTTAATGTAACAAGATCACTTCGATCTTCAAAAAAAGTGGTATACCATAGAAAAAAAATTAAATGCAATTAAATAAAATAGCTTTTGTTTATTGATTCCTATATATATTTTTCAAAGCTAGGGGGAGCCGCTGCACAGGGATGAAAGAGCCGCGGGTTGCCGACCTCTGCCCTAGAACAAGCATGCTGTGGTTCCCTTTCAGTCAGTACACTACAGAGTTACGTCAGTTACTGATGAAATGGGGGTTTCGCTTAGAAGCCAATCGCCTTTGAGATCTACAAAACGAGCCAATGCATGAAAATGCCATGGGTCTGCGGAATTTGCATAACGCAACCCCGCCCCACCGCGTGGGTATAAAGGGCATTGCAATCTCGCATTATGTTTCTGCTTCAGAGCCGAGTGTTACTTGCCTGAGCTTTCTCTCTTCAAGACGAGCGTCTCTCCAGAGTGTTTGTGTTACGGCGCGTTCCAGCGAGTTCCGCATTCCTGTCTGATCTGTGCAGTGATCCAGCACAGCGTGCACGTTCTCCCTGGGTGCTTCGGCATTCTGCAGAGCAAAACTCCTCTCTAAAAGAGCTGCACGCGGCACGTCTTTTTCAAGATGTTTCGCCCGTGCATTGTTTCTGGGTGCGGTCGGCTGATTAGTCCGTCTCACTGGCATGAGCGCTGTTTGGCGTGCTTGGGCGTGCATGCTGAGCGTGCACTCATGGATGACTCATGTTCCCACTGCGGGAACATGGCCATCGCGGTGTTGCGATCGAGACTCTATGATCTCCGTTTAAAAATAAAAATAATAAAAAACAGGAGAGCGAGTCCTCTCTATCACACCCCAATCTACTTCCTCCACGAGAGGCAGTACTTTGGCTGGTGGTCAGGGTGATCTGGGGGCGTTGGTGTGGGCCAACCTAACGGATATTCCTCGGGCCAAACCCCCCTCTAGCACACTGCAACTCGTGGTGTTGCCGGACGAAGGCGCTGGTGTTCCTGTCCTGGGCTCAGCGTCTCATTTGGGACGCCGGCGGATGACGTCACGTCGATTGCCGCATCACAAGGTGGGCTGGATTCCTCTAGAGATGAAGATTCGGCTGTGCTGCCTCCTCTGGGAGCTTCAGCGCTGCCCGAGTTTGATCCGGAGCTCACAGCCATGCTTTCCCAGGGATGATTGGTATCTGGGGGCAGCCCACGCTGTAAGCAGCTGCCAATCCTCAGTGCCCTTCTTCCTGGAAGTGCATGAAGAGGTGTCGAAGTCGTGGGAGTCTCCATTGACTTTTTGCGGCCTATCGGCAGCCTCTTTCTGCCTTACTGCTCTCGATAGTGGCACGGTGTAAGGGTACACTGGGGTTCCCCCTGTTGTACATTCTGTTGTGTGGCAACTATGCCCGCAGAGCATTTCAGCAGCGCGCTGGGACCCAAAGCACCCGTGCAAGGCTTGTCGGTTACGTCTACTTTGGTGGCGGAGAACCACAGAGCCGCGGGCCAGGCCGCGTCCACCTGCATGCTCTGGCCATCCCTCAAGCCTATCGGGTGCTCAGAAGCATGCACGAGGGCAGTACTGACCCCGCACTCGTGCGTGAGCTGCGTGCAGCTACCGACCTCATCCTACGGGCAACGAAGGTTACTGCACGCTCTCTCGGTCAGGTGATGTCCACTGCCGTGGTCCAGGAACGCTATTTATGGCTCAGTCTGGCAGATGGGCTGGAGTTTGAGCGAACACGTTTCCTCAACTCCCCTATCTCCCAGGCTGGGCTATTTGGCGGGGCAGTCGGGAGCTTTTCCCAACAGTTCTCGATTGCACAAAAGCAGACTGGGGCGATTGAACATATTCTGCCCCGGCGGCCCGCTGCTGCCTCCATCCAGCCGCTGGCACAGACGCCTCAGCCTGCTCCCCGCCAGGGCTGCCCTCCTGCGGCTCCGCAGGGAGAGTCACTGCTGCTGTTCCGCAAGACCCACTCAGCAGAGTATTGGATAATGCTGGGAAAGCGTGCCCAGGGGGGCCGCTGCGGAAACCACATCCTACCCGTAGGGAGGTAACGTGAAATATACACGTATGGACTGGCTGTGGGCAGTGCAACATACGGAAGTCCCAGGGCTGGCCCCGGCCATTGCAGGCGGGGGAACAACACCTGACTGAGACGGCAGGGCGAGCTCTGCCAAGGGAAAGACACAAGCCCGTCATAGGGAGCCGTACCGTGGAGAATACACATATGGGACCACCGTGGGGGTCACAACATATGGAACCCAGCCTAACACAAGTTCCACCAATGTATACGAGTGTTAGACCTGGCATCGGATGCTCCGCCACGTCCGACTGCCGCGCTTATTATTAAACACGTTAGATGCTTTATTTCCACTTTTCTAATATTTTCTTTATTTTTATTGAAAATAAATGCTTTTCTGATCTGATATGTGATGGGAAAAGAGAGCAGAGCGAGTTCGGCAAAAGGCGGATTCGAACCTCGGGTCGAATTGCGTCAAAACTTCATATCATGCGTCTTATCCCTACACTATTGCCACTTTATATGATTCAGTGTTTTCCATAATTTTGTCTGGCCCAACCAGACGTTAAGTAAACAAGGCAGTATATTTGTACTTAATGTAAATGGCATCTAAGATACTCCAGTAAAAATGTTCTGAGGACCCACCCACATTTTTTTTGCTTCCAACGCCCATGCATCTACATATTGTTCGTCAAAAACACCAAATGGATGCCTTATTTTTATTTTTATTTTTATTTGACAGCCCTAGACTGTGGGGTGTTTTAGTGAGCAATCAGCTTGGGGAAATTAAAGGTACATCTTCATGTCTGTGACCAGTGTGTACAAGCTTGATGACTGCTAAAAAAATATGTCGACTATTAAAAGTAAAAGCTGAACATTAGTTCACAAATAATATGCATTGTTTAAATTCTTACTGTCTTTAGTTATTATTTTAACTTTAAAAATGCGTAAAAACTGAAATTGAAATTTATACTTATTAATAAATAGAAATGTACATAATTATAGCAAAACATACAAAAAAGAAATGTATTTGGTCTCTCTTTTTTATGTAATGTTTATTTAAACAGGAAAATGCAGTGTAATGGACATAAATTTACATTTGATATTCAGTGTATAAAAACACGTACAGCAGCAGCAGCTTTAATTTCTGCTCTGACAGCTGCAAGAGTGTTAGAAATCAGGAATGATAAGAGAACATTGTGCTTTAAGTTTTTCATCTTCAAAACAATCTTGGGTCTTCAGCCGTCAAAGTTTAAATTCCATCTGGCTAGTACGCTTCAATGTTCACTTGTTAGGTCGGTAGGTGGAGAGTAGGCTGTCTTTTGTGGCTGTTCGAACGCATTCGACCACATGAGTGTCTACACTATAAAAGCAATCCGGTCAAATCCGTTTTCGCATCTTAATACCTAGTGTAAACAGGGCCATAGTTCGACATACTGTAACTTTTGATCAAATTAATATGCCATGCTGAAAGAAAATGACTGACCCTAAACTTTTGAACGGTACAGTACTGTATATCTTTCAAATTGTGAATCAGGAAATCTAATGCTTGGGCCTGATGTCCAGTAAACATGCTTTAAAGGAATAGCTCACCCAAAAACACAAAGGAAGATATTTGGAAGAATGTTTGTAACCAAGCAGATCTCGCCCCCCATTGACTTTCATAGTATTTTTTCCTACTATGGAAGTCAATCGGGGGGCAAGATCTGCTTGGTTACAAACATTCTTCCAAATATCTTCCTTTGTGTTCAGCAGAACAAAGAAATGTATACAGGTTTGGAACAACTTGAGGGTGAGTAAATGATGAAAATTCATTTTTGAACTATGCCTTTTAAAGTATATGTTAGTGGGCTGAAAGATGGTACCAATGTCAAGACAAACTCTCAGCTCTAAGGTCTAGGGGGTGTGTAAGTTAGTTAAGAAGTCGGAAGCTGACAGCACGAGGTGAAGGAAGGTGGGACATGAATGTTAATCAAGCTAATGAAGTTCTGGAGAGAGCGCAGGCTCATGCAGAGAGAGGGCAGAGAGCCAGATATCACACACACACACACAGCAGCTAACAACAGACGGATGTGCCACCAGGGGGCCTGCTGGTACACAACAGGAGTAAACAAGTAAACAGCTTACAAAAAATGAGTCTATACACATTTCCAAAATGTCCGGGTTAGTCAAGGACAACAGCATAGATGAAAAGAGTGTGTATATTGAAAAAGTAGGCTATTTGTAAATAAACACGCAAGTGTGTGTGTCGCCGTGGGACGATAATTGGATGTAGAATCTGCGACTTGTTCATCAGACGGCAGAAGGACACTTGACTGAAAATGGGCCGGATTTGAGCAGGAAATGGCCAGACACAAATTGCAAACTACATTCTTAACAACCATATCCATCAGGTCATCCATCCTTATAGCCATCTAACCGTTCTTCTGTCCAATCAATTACAAAATCTATCACCCCATCACTCACTAAATCCTTCCATCTTGCTGCGATTTGCTCATTTTCCCTCCCTCTCACGCAGTTCATTCATTCGTCCCCTTCTTGATGGTGACAGCCAGCGGTGTTTACTCTTCCTGTGACTGCCAGGTATAAATATTGATGTGTGGACGACCGTATGGATGTCACAGTCTGTTCAGAAAGAGAGAAAGAGAGAGAGAGACATTGTTGTGATCCTTTATGCACTTTAGAGTTCCATAAATGATCAAGTGTCCTGAAGATTTCTCAGGCAGAAATCCAAGAACTTTGGAAAAACAAAGAAATTCTTGGAGCTTCATCATGAAAGTATTAAATATCTTCCATCATAACTTTTTTTTTAAAATGTATAAATACACTACCGTTCAAAAGTTTGGGGTCAGTAAGATTATTTATTTAGAAATTAATAAACAAGGATGCATTAATTTGATCAATAGTGACAGTAAATGCTTTTACATTATATTTTAAATAAATAATTCTGATTTATTAATGATTTCTTTGAACTTTCTATTCATCAAAGGATCCTGAAAAAAGTTTTGGTTACGTATGGTAACCCTCGTTCCCTGAAGGAGGGAACGGAGACGTACATCGGACATCACAGACGAATTGGGATCACTTCAGGGAGCACCTATCAGCTTCGAGATATAGAGAACCGGCCAATGACTATTGGCGTGCAAGAATTCACGCAGGGAGAATCACACTGCTGTTCCGCAAGACCCATTCAGCAGTCTATTGGATAACGCTGGGAAAGCGTGCCCGGAGGAACGCTGCGGAAGCTACATCATGCCTGGAGGGAGTTACCATGTGGAGACAAAACGTATGGACTGGCCGTGGGCAGTGCAACATACGGAAGTCCCAGGGGTGGCCCCAGCCAAGCAGGCGGGGGAACAACACCTGACTGGGACGGCAGAGAGCTCTGCCGAGGGAAAGACACGGGCCCGCCGTAGGGAGCCGAACCGTGGAAGAATACACATATGGAACCTAACACAAGTTCCACCAATGCATACGAGTGTTAGACCTGGCGTCGGACGCTCCGCCACATCCGACTGCCGCGGGTTGCGGAGGACTCAACAGGGTTCGCCGTTTCTGGGGAACTCGACTGGAGCATACAAGTGCACGCATCCGTTCCAAGGGGAAGGTAATGGCGCAGCAAGCCGACACTTAGAACGGGCACTTCGGTGTTACTGACTATGGGAAGTGAGCACACAGGAAGATACCGGCTCTAGACGGAGGCTATAAAATCTAGCGAACGTGTTAGGTGTCGCCCAGCCCGCAGCTCTACAAGTATCTGTCAGCGAGGTGCCACGAGCCAACGCCTAGGAAGAAGCTACACCCCTGGGCTCTTAACCCGAGCGGGCAGGGCACGTCTTGGGTTTTATACGCCAAGATGATGGCATCCACTATCCAGTGGGCCATCCTCTGCTTGGAGACAGCCTTTCCCTTTTGCTGGCCTCCATAACAGACGAAGAGCTGCTCTGAGGTCCTGAAGCTTTGCGTTCTGTCCACGTAAGTCCGCAAAGCGCGGACGGGATCGAGAAAAGCTAGGGCTGGGTCTGCCTCCTCCGAAGGCAGCGCTTGCAGGTTCACCACCTGGTCCCGAAAGGGAGTGGTGGGAACCTTGGGCACATATCCGGGCCGGGGTCTCAGGATTACATGAGAGTTACCGGGCCCGACTTCCAGTTACCTACCCTATAGAGGCCAATGCAGTCAGGAGTACTGTCTTCAGAGACAGAATTTTTAACTCCGCTGACTGCAAAGGCTCAAAGGGCGCTCTCTGCAGTGCGGTTAGCACCAGAGTTAAGTCCCAAGAGGGTATAGAGGGAGGGCGAGGCAGATTTAGTCTCCTCGCCCCCCTCAGGAACCTGACGATCAGATCGTGCTTCCCTAGAGACTTACCATCTACCATGTCATGATTAGCGGCGATAGCGGCAACATAAACTTTGAGGGTGGAGGGAGACAGCCTTCGCTCCAACCCATCTTGTAGGAAGGAAAGCACAGAACTGATCGAACATCTCCGGGGGTCTTCTCGGCGAGAAAAACACGCATAGAGGCGCCTCGTAGAGGGAGCTCTAGCGGAAGTGATGGTGTCTACCACAGCCTGTGGTAGGCCACCTAGAACCTCCGTGTCCCGTTCAGGGACCAGACATGGAGTTTCCAGAGGTCCGGATGCGGGTGCCATAGGGTGCCCTATAGGAGGTCCTTCCTCAGAGGAATGGGCCAAGGAGGTGCTGTCGCGAGAAGCACTAGTTCCGGGAACCAAGTCCGGTTGGGCCAATATGGAGCAACCAACAGGACTTGCTCCTCGTCCTCCCTGACCTTGCACAGAATCTGTGCAAGAAGGCTCAGTGGGGGAAACGCATACTTGCGTAGGCTCCGGGGCCAGCTGTGTGCCAGAGCATCCGAGCCAAGGGTCCCCTCGGTCAGGGAATAAAACAACTGGCAGTGGGTCGTGTCCGGGGCGGCAAACAGGTCTACCTGTGCTGTTCCGAAGCGACTCCAGATCAGCTGGACCACCTGGGGATGGAGTCTTCACTCTCCGGGGAGCACTGGCTGTCGTGAGAGCTCGTCGGCCGCATGATTGAGCAGGCCCGGAATGTGAATGGCACGAAGCGACCTCAGATGCTTCTGACTCCATAGGAGGAGATGGCGGGCGAGTTGTGACATGCGACGGGAGCGTAGACCACCCTGTTTGTTGATGTACGCAATGGCTGCAGTGTTGTCTGTACGGACCAGAACGTGCTTGCCTAGTAGCGCCGTTTTGAAGCGGCCCAGCGCAAGACGAACTGCTAACAACTCGAGGCAATTGATATGCCATTGCAGTTGAGGCCCCATCCACAGACCCGAAACTGCAAGCCCGTTGTACGTGGCACCCCAGCCGGTGGATGAGGCATCCGTGGAGACAACAGCATGCCTGGACACTTGTTCTAGGGGAACTCCTGCCCGTAGAAATGAAGCGTCCGACCACGGGCTGAAGGTTTGGCGGCACCTCAGAGTCACGGGGACACGGAGGGATCCGCTGTGCCACGCCCATCTCGGGACTCGGCCGTGTAGCCAGCGTTGAAGCGTACTCAAGGGTAGTGAGGAGGGAGGAGCCACTAGGTCTGTTTCTGGCACTAAAAGGTGTCGTCCACGACCTGGTGAGCTCCTCATGCACCTCCGGGAAGAAAGGCACCGGGGCGGGACGCTGAGAACCAGCGCGACCTGCCCCGAGGAACCAATTGTCCAACCTAGAGGGTTCAGGACGTGGTGGAGGGTTCCACTCAAGCCCGACCTTTTCGGCGGCCCGGGAAAGCATAGCCGTCAACTCAGGGTCTGACTCGACCGCTGCCACTCTCCCAGAGGGAGGCAGTGCAGCCGAATCTTCATCCCCTTAGGACTGGAACTCCCCCTCCGATGCAGCGATCGACATCTGCTCATCCGCCGGAGCCCCGAAGGTCACCACTGGCCGCCCGTGGGCGGGGTCAGCGGTTTCCTCCGGAAGCTCTACCGGTAGCTGCGCTTGTGAGGGATTAGGGGCCTGCGGAGGCTGGCTCGGCGGGTTTGCCCTAAACGTAATCCTCAGGTCACCCCGGCCATCCGTCGAAGTAGGTCTATTCTGCTGGGCAGGAATAGCACTAGATCGAGGTATGGGTAGGGGGACTCCGCCTTCCCGGAGGTAGGCGAGTCTCGACCTAAGCGACGCGATAGTCATGTTCCCGCAGTGGGAACATGAACTATCCACAAAAGCCGCCTCAGCGTGCTGAATGCCCAGGCACGTGATACAGCGATTGTTACCGTCAGCGGGTGCCAGGGAACGACCACATCCAGAAACGCACGGGTGGAATGACATCTTGAAAAAGACGCAGTGTCACAACCGTGTTGCTCTTTTTGTGAGGAAACACTCTTTTAGTGCTGAAGCACCCAGGGAAATCCGCGGCAGAATACAGGGAGAAGTGCAGCCTGTATCTGCACTCACAAGGAAACGCCCTCACGAACCAACAGGAAATGCAACTGTTTTGTTGTGAAAACAGCAGTTGGTTTCTTCTGTGCAGCGGTGAGCACGCGGTCGCTCTGTTTTGTGCCGTCTGACCAGCACAAGAACGATCCTCTTCTCGACGAGCTCTCTATCTCTCTCTTTATGCTGAATGTAAGCAGTCTGATGCTTCCGCTTTATACCCGCTCTGGAGAAAACGTTGATGTTATCCAGCTCATTTCAATTATCATATAGTGACCATGCGGGGGGCATGTGTTGATAGGGGGAGAGATTGTGTCCTGATTTAAGTTCTCACAGGATTCTAACGGTGTTGTCTGTTCTACCTCGGCCAAGCCACAAAACTGTCCACGATGCCATCTTCCTCTGATTACTCTGTACCAGAACCTAATTTATATGCGGCTAAAAGCTTTCTGACGTTTATAGTGGAATCGACTCATCTTTGATCCTGTCCAGAGAGACTCCAGACGCTACAGAGTCATCACACCGGAGACGGGTTTATTGAGGATGCTGTTTCGGTGAGGCAATTATTAGATAGGAATATTCGAGAGATCGGAGTCATCACGCCGGAGACGGTATATTGGGATGTCATGACGATAAAGCAATTTATTAGATAGGAATATTCGAAAAGATCGGAGTCATCTCGCCGGGGACGGGTTTATTGATGATGCCGTGTCGATGAGGCAATTTCAGGGGGAGTCTAATTGACATGGTCTCTGCAGACACTTCAGGGATGCGTTGGTCATGTCTGGCCGCAGGTCCACCATCTGATCTGGATACAGCCCGGATCCGGCTGACTGCAGTAAACCTCGGGATAAACAGAGAGACTAACATTAGTGTAGATGCCATTTTTTTATGATGTAACGAGTACATCAGGTGTTATGGGAAGTGTTCCCGGTTCTGGCTGACCTAGTTAATGCAGCCTAACAATCATTTAACTGATTTGAATAATATAAATTAAAAATGTTTTATGTGTATGCCATATTAAAGAGGTGTTTTTAGTCTAGATTTAAACTGACAGAGTGTGTCTGCTTCCCGAACAATGCTAGGAAGACTGTTTCAGAATTTAGGTGCTAAATAGGAAAAGGATCGACCACCTGCAGTTGATTTTGATACTCCTGGTATTATCAACTGGCCAGAATTTTGAGATCACAGTAGACGTGATGGAGTATAATGTGTTAAGAGCTCGGTCAGGTACTGGGGAGCTAAACCATTTAGTGCTTTGTAAGTAATTAGCAAGATTTTAAAATGTATGCAATGTTTAATAGGGAGCCAGTGCAGTGTTGACAGAACCAGCTAATATGGTCATACTTCCTGGTTCTAGTAAGAACTCAAGCTGCTGCATTTTGGACCAGCTGCAGTTTATTTATTAAGTGAGCAGGGCAACCACCCAGTAGAGCATTACAATAATCTAGCCTTAAGGTCATGAACGCATGTACTAACTGTTCAGCATTTTGCATTGAAAGCATGTGCTGTAATTTAGATATATTTTTAAGATGGTAGAATGCAGTTTTACAGATGCTAGAAACGTGGCTTTCAAATGAAAGATTGGTATCAAAGAGCACACCCAGGTTCCTAACTGACGACAAGGACTTGACAGAGCAGCCATCAAGTGTTAGCCAGTATTCTAGGTTACTACATGTGGAGTTTTGTCCAATAATTAAAAATTTGTTTTTTTATGAATTAAGTTGCAAGAAATTACTAGTCATCCAATTTTTTATATCAGCTATGCATTCCATTAGTCTTGTGAATTGGTAAGTTTCATCAGGGCGTGAAGAAATATAGAGCGGAGTATCATCAGCATAACAATGAAAACTAACGCCATGCTTCCTAATGATATCTCCCAAGGGTAGCATGTACAGGGTGAAAAGCAACGGTCCTAGTACTCCATACTGAACTTGTGATCGGTTTGACATCTCTTCATTTACTGCTACAAACTGATAACAGTCAGAAAAGTATGATTTAAACCATGCCAATGCAATTCCACTAATGCCAACATAATTTTCGAGTCTATTCATAAAAATGTTGTGGTCGTTAGTATCGAATGCAGCGCTAAGATCGAGTAACACTAATAGTAACTGAGAGATACAAACACGATTGGATGATGAGAGTAAATCATTTGTAACTCTGATGAGAGCAGTCTCAGTACTATGAAACGGTCTAAATCCTGACGGGAAATCCTCACAGATACCATTTCTTTCTAAAAAGGAGCATAATTGTGAGGACACTGCCTTTTCTAGTATTTTTGACAGAAAGGGTAGATTTGAGGTTGGCCTGTAATTGACTAATTCTGTAGGATCAAGTTGCGTTTTTTTAATAAGTGGTTTAATAATAGCCAACTTAAACGTTTTCGGTACATATCCTAATGACAAGGATGAATTAATGATATTAAGAAGAGGATCTATGACCTCTGGAAGCATTTCTTTTAATAGCCTAGTCGGTATAGGTTCGAGCATACACGTTGTTGACTTTGATGATTTAACTAGTTTAGCCAATTCTTCTCCTATAGCAGTGAATGAGTGTAATTTTTTTGAAGGACTATTAAAAAAATTCTATGGTATAGAAAGCATAACTAAAGGTGATACATTTTTATATGTTATTACTAACTTTTAAATTCATATTCCTGTAGCCAGGCAACAATTACCTCCAAACCAAGGTGAAATTCTTTTACTCAGTCCTGAGTTTTAAAGCTATTTGAAAGAAACACACATATACTAATACGCCCACTGTCTGTCTGGCAAATACATCTTAACTTTTTTCATTCTTATAAACACATCATGCTTTGATACCTTTGCTTATATAGACAGTTGAAGCTGAACATCCCATATGCCCTCAAGTTGAGTTAATATTTCAAGGTGAATTTAACTCATCTCTAATGCACCAATTGGCTTATATACTATTATTTATGGTAACAGACTAAGTCTTCCTGATTTAGTTGTTGCTGGATTCTAACAAGGTTAGACAGGCATACAAATCAGTTGTGTGAAAATAAGGGGAGTTTTTCACAGTGCATTAAGTCTAATGAAGAGGACTAATATCAGGAAGCCATTATTATAGTCAGTCACCACATCTCACACTGTGTGCGAACAGAGATGTTGACAGCTGCTTATTTTACCCCCAAATTTAGCCTCATTATTTGTCTCAGTGTTTAAAAACACGATACCACTCTGCCCTCCAAATGTTAAACAATTGTACAATGTATTTGTAGCTAGAAAGTATGTTATATAATTCACAGTAATGGTGAAATTTTGTTGTGGTTTTATTTTGTGGACTTTTTAGTTTTAGGGACTAACTGGACCTTACTAACCAGCCAAACCTTGACCCCCTCGTCTGCTATTCAAGCGTAAACCTTGCTTCTCTGTTTCTGTCAAATCAGTAACATCTCATCATGCCGGAGACTGTCGCCATGTTTATGACATTGATTTGATTTTGTGTAAAGCTGCACTGTGGTAAACAAAGAGCTCCTGCATTAGATGTGACAGGCACTCTGCTGGCTTTTGCTCTTCTCTGCCTCTTCAGATGTCTGTTGTATAACTTTATATGTATACAACTGCACTCAAGCATCAGTGAAGGAGTATCTTAATCCATATCAATAGCATGTGACATAAAAGAACCCAACAAGAGGATATAATATTTCATATGATGGTTATCTCCTGCTAGTGTTGGGAAATGTTACCTTTAAAAGTAATGTTATATTATTAACTAATTATGCTACATTTTATGAAACTTGGTGTGTTTTGCACAGTGTTATTTGTAACAAAATTTTTTTTTCATTAGTTGAATCTAGATGCAAGTTGAAAAAAGATGAAAAAAAATATTAGATGAAAAACAACTAACTGAAATAAAATAAGTTGAGGTACTAAAATGACTAGTTGGCGCCGATAACCTTGTGGGCAGTGCCGTTGCGCTTCGGCCGATCCAAATTCAAGTCCCGGCTCGTGGACCTTTCCTGATCCCATCCCCCTCTCTCTCTCTTTCTCCCACCTCGCTTCCTGTCCACTCTATACTATCCTATCATAAAAAAGGCAATAATCGCCAAAAATATTTTTGTTTTAAAAAATGACTAAAACTCAAAATATAAATAAAGCTAAATAAAAATATTAAAAAGCAAACAATAATAAAAATAACAAAAGGACATAAAATTCGAAATATTCATTAATACTATAATAATAGTACTAATAATAAATTGTATTACAATTCTATAAAATTCTGCATACATACACAAAAAGTGATCAATTGACTTAAAGTGAGAAAACCTGTTGCCTTAAAATTAACAAACTTCATGCGTAATTGTAAGTTATTTATTAAGTTAGTTATTTTAAGTTTTTTTAAGTTAAGTCAACTGCTCCTTTGTCAGACTATTTTTACACTCTCAGATTACTATTTTTACCATTGGTTTGCATTAGTCATAGTTTTGTTCTAAAAAAACTTTTTACTTTAACGTCTAATTTTAATCGTCGTAAACAACATTTTAAGTGACAAGAAAGCAAAATTATACTAAATAGACAAACATTTATTGATTTTTCTTGAAAGAGGACCACTCCAGTTTTTGTTTCAGTTTCATTTTCTTGGACTTTTGTATGTTCTTGTTTTCCTGTTTCCTTTGTTCCCATTGCTAGTTTGTTGGTTTCTCATCGTTATCACCTGTGTCTTGTTTAGTTCCTCATTATCTTGTGTATTCATTGCCATTAGTTTTCTCTGTTTAGTGTTGAATACTGTCTTTGCCATGTTTGTGAAGTGATCACGTTTCTCACTATACCTGGATTATGCCTTTGTTTTGTTAATAATGTAGAAGTCCCTATCTCCTCTTTTTTTGCCGTGACAGTTACTTCCAAGAAGTCCTGTTTATATTAAAAGTAGTGTTACAATGCCCTTCAACTGTTTTTTTTTTTTCAGTTTCTTTTATAAAAATGTAACCTTAGTTAGGACTAGTGGGTACTAGAGCATTCTAGAAGATCAGACGGTGGTGGGACCAGTGAGAGTCCCTCGTTCCGTGTTCCTGCTCTCCTCCTGGGATTTGAGTTATTCATAAGCTATGAAGTCATCGGGAGCGAGGCTGTCTGCAGTGCTCCATTACTGCCAGCTCCTACCGTGCAGCAGTGTCGCTCTTCTGCTTCACCTCATGTCGTTTAGGTCGGCCGTCTCTGACGAGACTCTGATCTAATAGAACTGAGTGATCTGCCGGTGCCAGCAGGAGGGAGACGCGCAGCGGCAAAGACATTAGCTGTTTACAGGGATCGTCTGTTATCTTTCACACAATCTCTCCTGCCTTTTCTTTTCCTCCCTGTCTCACCTCCTCCCACTCAAGTGAGAGATCTTGCAGACCCATAGAGCGTGAGAGAATTGCATGCAGTCGGGTCAACTCACAAAGCTGTGCATCCGTGCGAGAGCATACTATCTTTTCATCTTTTCATTCTTTGCTACTTGATATTCATTTTATAATTTTACAATATAACTTTAACACCTTTGAATTGTAGCAATTATAATTGAGCAATATTAAGGATTAAAGGGATAGTTCACCCAAAAATTTAAATTGTCATTAATTACTCACCCTCATGTCGTTCCAAGCCCGTAAGACCTTCGTTCATCTTCGGAACACAAATTGAGATATTTTTTATGAAATCTGAGAGCTCTCTGACCCACCTATAGACAGCAATTTAATTAACACTTTCAAGGTCCAGAAAGGTAGTAAAGACATCGTTAAAATAGTCCATGTGACTCCAGTGGTTCAACCTTAATTTTATGAAGTGACGAGAATACTTTTTGTGCGCAAAAAAATAAATAAAAAAAATAACGACTTTATTCAACTATTTCTTTCCAGCCTGTGTTAGTCTCCTACGCAGTTTCCGTTGCACTTTCAAGTTCTACTGCAGCCGATGCGGTTCACGTGAGCACCACGACACGTGATGCTGACGCAGGAGCTGACCAGCATAAACTGTGTAGCAGACTGACACAGGCTAGAATGAAATTGTTGAATAAAAGTATTCTTGTCGCAGTTTGGGAATGGCCCTTCCTGTTCCAACATGACTGCGCACCAGTGCACAAACCAAGGTCCATAAAGACATGGATGAGCGAGTTTGAGTCCTGACCTCAACCCGATAGAACACCTTTGGGATGAATTAGAGCGGAGACTGCGAGCCAGGCCTTCTCATCCAACATCAGTGCCTGACCTCACAAATGTGCTTCTAGAAGAATGGTCAAAAATTCTCATAAACACACTCCTAAACCTTGTGGAAAGCCTTCCCAGAAGAGTTGAAGCTGTTATAGGTGCAAAGGGTGGGCAAACTCCATATTAAACTCTACAGATTAAGAATGGGATGTCATTAAAGTTGATGTGCATGTAAAGGCAGGTGTCCCAAAACTTTTGGCAATATAGTGCATCTATAAAATATTGCCTCAAAAATAAGACTTTGCAAAAAACAAAAAATCATTGGAGATTATTTATACAATTTACATTTTAAATAAAAATATTAACATAAATCAGAAAAATCTATGCACAATCTCATTCCAATGTCACATTATTTCCATTTTAATAATTTTCAGAATATTTGAATATACTGAAACATTATTCAACATTATGTAAGTTTTTTTTTATTATCAATAGTATTTGTAATGGTAATAGCGCACTATCACTTACTATTAGTATAACTTATCCCGACTCGCATAATTTTTTTCGAGAGTATGGTTCATTTCATAATTCATGACTGATTTTAGCCAAATAATTTACATGGGTTTATACATAGTTGATTCATCATATTTTAAGCTTTGATAATATTTTTATATGCAGTGTGGAAAATGTACTTAAACATGCAACAAAAAACAAAAAAACAGCATAAAAAACATTACAGACATAGATGAGCCCTTCCTATATAAATGGCATAATTTTGTGACAAATTATGCACAGTTTGGTAATGGTATACAGTATGTGTTGATCCTTGTGCTAGTATACACTCGTACCACAACACACAGCATTGTGGCCAGAATAAGTGAAATAATGCATTATGACACAAATTGTGCAGGATAAAACAGGCTTACCAGCAGGATCTTATGAATTTATGAATAAAAGAGAAGAAACACCATGAATATTTTGCAGATTCGCTTTGAAATGCTTACCCTCACTCATCTATGGGAAATTACAACCTATACAGTGTCCTCATTACAGGGAACTTCCAAATCAGATTACATGTAGTTTTATGCACCGATGCAATCGACTGTATTGTTTTCTAGAACTTTGTGAAGGCAAATATGACACTTTGTATTTATTTGTAATCATTCTGTACACTAAACTTGTCAAAAACTTGTGCAGTCTGGAAGATTAGGTGGACTGCCATGCGCAACCCATTTTACTTCTGTAATATCATGAATTTTTGAGTGAGACAGAATATTAAACAGGAAAATTTTGATTTTATTCATCAGGAACTGATCGATTTTTAATTGTGTTGTCAATAGTCAATAAACAGACTAATGTGAGTAAGGTTTTAAAGAAAATCACTCGCTGTTCAGTCAGGCGGTGGTGAACTTATAATAATATTATTTTGCAAATTGGACATTGTTGTTTTGTGCAGGAAACACCAGGTTTATTTTTTTGGTCATGTGACTAATTTGTAACCAGTTACAGTGTAGAGACTTAAAGTGTCATGAATGAAAAGTTTCAGAGGAAGAGTAAAGGTGCATTTTTGTGTTCCAATACACTGTTTTTAACCGTTTCTCTATGTTAACATGTGAGCGATTCTATAATTGGATATACATTTTGCATTTCAAAAAGGAAAAAGACTTCTTTCCAGTATCTTATTGAAAACATATTCAATTTTAATAATTCAGTGCTTGCCAAAGACAAGTTACTTCCTTTTTTTTTTTTTTTACTTTTAACGGAAAATGTCTTTATATAGTATTGTTTGTCAGCTCTGTTACAGACATAATTTGGTAACAGAGTTTGACATTAACAGGATTAATTTTAAACTTTTTAGCCAAAAACTCAACTTCCTGGCATAAATGCTATGAGCACATGGCACTAATGAAATCATGATTGAAAGACTCAAACAACCCACTGTGTGATCAGTAATAAATTCTGTTTTCCTTTTGATATTGTGGACAATTTTGATGTTTTACAAAGTAACCCTTGGCGTAAGAACTTTTTAGATTAAAATATGTTCTCAGAGAGAGCACACATACCTTTCAGTGCTTCAGATCTGATCAGTGAGGGAAAGTGACATCATTTCCTGTATCTTACATAGTTGTGGGAGATAATTACACCAATTTAAAGGCACGGTGACAGTAACAGAATTAATGCAAGATTTATGGACACATTTTTATAAGATAAAAGTTATTTTTAAACAATTTAATGTTGTAGAATTAGGAAAATGACAATTTGGGGCTTTTATAAATAAAATAAAGGAAATATTACCAAAAGAAAATTTAAAAAAAATATTTTGATTGTATAATGATCCATGATGGAAAAAATACACTGATTAATTCAGACAACAAGAAATATGAAAATAATATTTTCATACATCATATTTTAGAGAAAATATGTTGTTATGGCCTCTAACATCTTGTGATTCATGACAATGAGTAACAAATTATTAAAATATAAAAAAAATATAACCATTTAAAAAAAGAATCACCCATGTGCTAGACAGACATCTTTGGTCATATCTCACTGCTTTTTTTACTTTTTATAAAAGCAAAAACACATTCTCTGTCTCTGTGAACATTTTGATTCAAATATTACAAGGACATAATGGAATAATATGCACCATTGAATCATTCACAGTAAGTTTTGATTTAATGTATAAACAGATTACAGTAGAAAAAGCGTCCCTGGGAAGGACAGTCTTCTCCCCAGACCCTTCTCCTGGCCTGTAAATAACCTGCTGTAGCTCTCAAACCCGAGTCAGGCCTCCGCCTGCAATGAATCTATCAACGAAAAGTGTCATGGCTTTGGCATCTAATCGATGCTAGTCTTTGCCCTTCCATAGGTCAGTGTCAAAGCATTGAGACATCTCTGCCAGAGCTGCTAAGTCTGATTCAGTATGACTCAGCTTCGAATCTCATTCCCCATTAAGAAGGCCTACACTTCGGACTGCAGACTTTTCCCATGGTGAATACTAACCAATATCTGTCTGAATATCTTTTGACACACACCTCCATTCATACACAATAACCTTTGATGTCAAGATGATGTTTGTCAGGCTGCTGGGAGACCATCTGGAGCTGCTGCAAGCAATGGCACGTAAACATTAGCAGTCGGCCACAGGAGTCAACCTCCCTCTGTCCGACCGCCCTTTCTCTTCACTTCGTCTATGTATGAGGAAAAACTAAAGCAAGGACACCACTTCACTGAGCCATATGCTCCTTTATTTCAGCACATTCGGGTGTACTGCGGTTTCAACTTCTCAATGGTTGCGCTTTGAATATAAGCAGCTCGTTGAAAATTCCTGAACCCAAAAGTTCACTTTCATGGTACATGGATTGTAAAAATGGATAAGCCTGAAATGTCATCCTAACATTCCCTCTCTTTCTTTTCCCTCAGGTGCAAAGTTCATATTCTCCCAAGTGCAGGCCATAAGAAAGGTAAGCTTATTCGTATGAACGATCACAAGGTTTTTCACAAGTGCCTGCTTCACGTCATGTGCACTGGAATTACTGTGCACTAGCACCACTTGGTGGTTGCAATTGGACAGATAAGACTTCAAAACCACAACCTTCTCTTGTAAATGCTTATAGAGCCCATGAATTAGTTCTTTACTGTGTTGATGTATTTTCTTTTGAAACATTAAAATACACTTTTCACACTCTCACTAGTTTATTCAATTTAATTTGCTTGTTTAATTTGTTTGCTAACAATATCCAGCAGAGAATTCTGCCTGAAAGCCAGTGTAATTTTTCCAATTGTTTTTAATGGGAGCGCCACGCTTTTAAAATGGCATGAGTGTAACGAGACGCTGAGCATCTGTTTCGCGTTCAAGCGCTCAGCGGTCAGCGTTTTTTACCGATCACTGAAAGTTGAAGAATGTTAAATTTTGATTAAAACACAAAAAAAAAACACTGTGCTGCCAAAACACTCTCAAGCGCCCACAGCTAGGTGTTTTCAGCAGAGCGCCTAGTGTTTTCCCCTTAAGTAGGACTTAAGTATATCTCTATATGGAATTGTACTGTACTGACAAGCATTTATGGAAAACTAAAATATACTTTAATGTTATTTCTTTTAAAACTTTTGTATCATGTATTTACACATTTTAATGAGGAAGTTGCAATTAAGTACATTTAAAATATATTAACTTTTAATATATTAAAAATATAATCAAGTATTTGTGACAAACATCAAAATAAGTGTACCTCTTTGAAACACAATAAGATTATTAAAACACAATGATTTAGAGCAAGTCTTATAATCTAACAGTATTGCAAATTGTAATTTTAAAAGTGTACTTAAGTGTGTTGATAAATAGTAATGAAATTAAACTGTTTTTAAGTTCACTTAAATGGCCTTTTATTTAATTAATATTATATTATCTCCAAATACAGTTTTTAAAAAATATAGTTTTAGGATTTAAAGTACACTACAAGTGCACATTCAATTCAATTAAGCACACAACTGAAGTTGAAGAAGCACAACTATTGTTACTGACAGTACTCTTATTCTCTCTTTCAGGAACAGTGTCCTTACTGTCTTGACAATGAAAGACGGTCTGATCCAACAGAAGACAACTTTCCCAGACCTGTGCAACCAGTGCAACTTCCAGTCTTCCCATGGGTCCAGCGTTCTTCTCTCATCAACACCAGAGACATCCCTGCATCCCATGTCACAAAGAGCCACCGTAAACTCCTTAAGAGCAGCCCACTTGTCCAGCAGCTTAACTCTGACCCTCCTGGCCGCATCAGGCGAATGACTCAGGTGCAGAGCTCCCGTCTGAGGCTTATGAGGGAGGTCTGTGCCAAATACACAAGCGGAACCACTAAACAGACTATAACCCGCATGCACGTGTCTCGTATCTTTGTGGAGGACAAGCACAAACTCCTCTACTGTGAGGTGCCCAAGGCAGGCTGCTCCAACTGGAAGAGGGTGCTCATGGTGCTTCAAGGTCTCGCTTCTTCCACAGGAGAGATCCAACATGACGAGGTGCATTATGGGAATCACCTCAAACGTTTAGACTCATTCAATCAAAAGGGCATCATCCGGCGTCTGAAGACCTACACCAAAGTCTTGTTCCTGAGGGAACCTTTCGAAAGGCTAGTGTCTGCTTTTCGGGACAAGTTCGAGAGTCCAAACTCTTACTACCACCCAGTGTTTGGGAAACCCATCATTTCAAGATACCGCAGCAATGCGACGCAGTATGCCTTACGCACAGGAGCGGGTGTGACCTTCAAGGAGTTCATCCAGTATTTGTTAGACGTGCATCGGCCGGTTGGCATGGACATCCACTGGGAGCCCGTTGGACATCTCTGCAGCCCCTGCCTGCTGGACTATGATTTCATTGGGAAATTTGAGACTCTGGAGGAAGAAGCCAATTTCCTCTTGAGAAGAATTGGTGCTCCTAGCAATTTAACATTCCCTAGTTTTAAAGACAGGAACCCTAATGCAGAAAGGACATCTTCGGAAATCACAAGGAGATATTTTGCACAGCTAAATGTGACAGAGAGACAAAGGGCATATGACTTTTACTACATGGATTATCTGATGTTCAACTACTCCAAACCATTTAAAGATTTATACTGAGGCCTTTTACAGTTACCTGATGAAATTTCTGTTGGCCTGATGTTCATATTTTGTCTTAGTGAGGTTATTTTATTACTTTAAAATGTTGTTTATTTGTGAACAAATTGTAATGTTTAATATTAATCACACTCTATATTTATATCTGCAGGCTGGCCCTTGCGTTTATCTTGTTATTTACCAAACCTATTTAATTCTATTTAGTAAGAACCCCTTAAAGGGTTAGTTGACCCCGAAATGAAAATTACTCAGCCTTATGTCATTCCAAACCTGTGTGAACAAAAAAGAAATATTTAAAAGAATGTTTCAGCTGTTTTTGTAAATAAAATGAAAGTCAATGGGGTTCAAAACAACACTGGACCCCATTGACCCCCTTTCCCCCCCCACAGAATAAGGTAAGAAAACAGGTTTGAAATGACATGAAGGTGAGTACATTTTTGGGTGAACTATCCCTTTAAAACATGTTGTGTGTGATTTGGCTCAGTGTGTCATGTTTTCTCAGACTAGAATAGAATAGAATTAGAACAGTCTAAAATGCATCATAATTTTATTCATTAAGGTGTTAGATTTTAGCACTAGTCCAGCTTTGAGTATCACTTTACTCAATATAACATGCTCAATATAACATTGTTGCTGGATTTGGTCTGGTACATCTGGTAATGATAAAAACTACATTTTTTTATGAACGTATAAGAACAATTTGTCTACAGTATGTCATGTATTAGAGCATGACCTGCTGCACCTTTGCCTTACTTTCACATTTCTCATATTATGACGTTTTCTGTACATCAATAAATGTTCACACCATATTTTAATGTTAGTTAGATCTAACTAACATGCATTATTGCCTTTTTCATTGTTATAATGACGCCATATAAAATACCAGTAATTTCTAGTCTCCTAGTGTACAGGAATCTATACAGCCATCATTCAAGTTCATCCATTCTACTCTGAGTTGTTGTCAGACTCGGGATTATGCGTATCTATGGCAACACAATCAATGCCAATTAGAATCTGTAGCGGTCAGGAAGTCGGAGCTCTCTGAAAATTTCTAATTTACAAGTTGTAATTATGACATGGCGTGAGCACACCATAATTATTCTCCACAACTGACTGCAAATTGGCATTCACATCTGCCTCAATTTAGTTAGCAACACCCAACTTCCTACAATCCAGTCCCGCCCTAGATTTTTTTCTCATTCCAGAAGCCGTTTCACTCGTATATAGGCCTATGTCACTATAAAATGGATCAGTTGGGTTTCAAGGAAGAAATTTTAACGATAACTTATTAACCATTAAAGACAGCACTACTTTGAACTACGAGGTTGTTATTCAATGGCATTGGCTTCTGCTGAAGCCATCAGCCCACATTATTTCAGCTTTTTTTAATAATCGTGTTTAACAGTGGAATTCCTGATGAAAAACTACATTACCCATGATGCTGTACAGAAAATTACATCAATCAGAGTAAAAAAAAAAGCGAAACACTCCAAAATAGCTCTTTAGCTCCACCCACTTCCATTAAGCACCATGAATGAAGTAATCGAGTTGGGCCCTGTCCCAAATGGTACCCTAAACACTTGTAGGCTGCGTCCGTAATCGCATACTCTCTTGAGTAGGTACATATTTTGAATAAGTAACTACTTCATGATTGTGTGTAGTATTAATGTAATCTGGACCAGTGTCAGTTACATCGCTTGACTGCCATTCATAAATCCTCTCCTGTGGCCTCATGGGATAGTAAAGTGTCCATCGTATGCACACTTCAGAATATTGCCAGATAAAGTAGGTCATCAGGATAATTTTTTGCCTACTGTTTTAAGAGTACTCTGAATTCAGACATACTCCTTTTGTCACATACTGTTTTTTGCCTACTATATAGGGATATATAGCGATTTCGGATTCAGCCAATGTCTTCCTACAAGTCCGCACTTTCATGACGTAACGCTGCTTTGACTGTCGGGAAGAAGTCTGCTGCGGAGCTCGCTTCAGTGCGGGCTTTGCAAAAAAAAAAAATGCACATAAAAACCGCAAGGGGGCGCTCACCCTTCTGAAACATAAAATGACAAATGGAACACTCTACGGTCTTGTGGACTTAGCGCCATTGTAAGTCAAGATCGTAAGTGCATATGAAGTCTGCCATTTGGGACGCACATATGGAAAATATGCATATACAAACATTTCAGTATTATGAGAGCCTGCGCCCTACGCGCTCATAATACTGAAATGTTTGTATTGCATATTTTGCAATAAGCTTAAAATATATTGTTTTTATACATATCAACATTTGTAAATGAATAGAGTTATATTTCTCCATAATTTTTCATTCTATTTTGCTGTTTGCTAGCCGTTAAGTACACAGTCTTGTAAAGCTATACCTTTGTCTTTTTGTCTGATTTTCAAAAAACTTTTTTGCTTCAAATCAAACTTTGTAGTGTTGTGATTCACTCTCGTAGTTGATTGACTTGGTTCATAGGTTATAACTCTTTAATGAAGAGTTTTAAAACTATTAAAGGGTTAATAAAGGCCTTCTGAAGCGAATGGATGGGTTTGTGTAAGAAAAATATCCATATTTAAAACTTTATAAAGTAAAATATCTAGCTTCGCCAGACTGCCTTCCGTATTCAACTTACGCAGAAAGTGTAACGCCTCTCGCAGTTCAAAACAGTCTGGCAGAAGGTCATATACACCTAATATGGCTTGAGGGTGAGTAATTTTAGGGGTATTTTTTTATTTTAGGGTGAACCAGAGCCATAGAAAAGGAGAATTGCGACACACGCTTTGATCTCGCCGCCACGTGGTCACGTGGTTCATAGAGCTCTCAATAGTTCCAAACAACTCCGCACTCTCAGTCTGTTTAAATAGGAGTAAGCAGGATAGACAGCAGTTTCACTATATTTGCAGCAATTTCTGGTAAATATTAATACAATATGTGCATCAACTTCAACTAGGCTTTGCAGTAGCATTTTTTTCTGGGGAGAGTTAAAGAAGAGACAATGTTAATGTTTTTCTTGAGTGATCTGGTTATTTTATTTGGGTCATGTGAGTGCGTGATTTTACAGCGTTTAGTATTGTAGCCAATCACGGGCATTTCTGTTGAAAATAATGACCAATCATGTTTAATTTACCAGGGATGAGAAATTCTCTCAGTATGGATCAAAACCATTTTTATACAGTCTCAAAACACTGAATGAATTTTAGTGCAAGTTTACATTTTACACGAATCTTCTCATCATAACAAACAAAGC
Organism: Rhinogobio ventralis; assembly: GCA_039654625.1. NCBI lineage: Eukaryota > Metazoa > Chordata > Actinopteri > Cypriniformes > Gobionidae > Rhinogobio > Rhinogobio ventralis. Next base: position 15,996,019 of record CM077216.1, on the reverse strand, counting down.
AGACACGATTTAATTAAAGATTTATTGTGAAGTTTAGTCTGATGTTTTTGTTTTTTATTAGACTTTGTGATGTTCCCTACAATTAGCCTATATATTTAACACTTCAGTACAAATAAAGTAACAAAAATAGATATTTTAATGTTATAATAGTGATTTGATAATCTATAAAAAAAAAATTCAAAAGAGAAAAAAATGGCTAATGAGCCAATAAGTGTTCCTCTTCCGCCATCTACAGGTTAAAGTGGTAATTTCTTTTATCATTTTAATGTTGTTAACGTCCTAATGTTATTTTATGATAGTCACATAAGCATACACAACAGGTGAATATAAATTAATGATGATAGCATACTGACCCAAGAAGTTTTAAATAGTGTTTTAAAAAACAGGGCAACCAATTTAATTCAACTCTTTATATCCAGGCACTAGATACGTTATTCCTTGAATGGGCTGATTTCATAGAAATGCATTCGACAGAAAGATCTGACAGAGACTAAGAACTGTTGAAATATGACCGATAGCATCTGGATATAGTAGCTTTAGCAGTGCTTCTCACGTTATCTAACTGCAGTTAGAGTCTAACGATCTATTTTATAACAATAAACATTAACTCTAACATGCTTCATAAAATACCACTTCTATCAATATTCCTGAGAGGTCAACTAATGCCATAAAATCTTTACACCTATCTCCATTTCTAGCCAATGGGGGACCATAGACAGGCTAGGATAACTCATATTAATGTTAAAAAACCTCATAAAGTGAAATTTTCATGTCGTGGGACCTTTAAGTTATGTAGCCTATTACTAGCTTTGGGATACTTGCTTCTGATTGGTCGATTGTGCCATCTGGTGGTCTGGTGTTCCTTAAAGTGCCCCTAATATGGATTTTTGAAAATTACCTTTCATGTAGTGTGTAACATAGTTCTAATTAAATGAAAACATCCTGCAAAGTTTTCAATCTGAAAGTGCACCGTATATAAAGTTATTGTCTCTCAAAAGTAAGAGTCGACTCTGAGTCAATTAAACGAATCGCAAGCCGTTTCGTTATGTCAAGACGAAACATTAGCATATTGCCCATCCACTTATTGTGGAGCTGGAGTTCAGTTATGGTAATGGCCATTTGTTTCCGACGTGCGCTGTACGCAGTAGACCAATCACAACAGACTGGGCAATCTGACCAATCAGAGCAGAGTAGGCTCGCGGAAAGGAGGGATTTAGAGAGACTGATTCATCCATCAAGAGAATCATTGAACATTGTGGTGATGTAATGTATATTATGAGAAAATGAAACAGTTTTTTGACCTTTGATGCATGTAAACCTGTTGTTGGAGACCTCCAAAACTAAATTAGGAAATTAGCATAGGGGCTCTTTAATATTTCCCCGTCATCCATGGAAATGCTGTATGTCAGAACTGAAACTGATGCTAATTTCACATCTCTCGTATCACACCGCGGCCTCTACAAATGCAAATCTCGCAATCTTGCGTCTCAGTTATCAACTACAGACAGTGTCAATGACCTCAGAAGATTCATTGTTAATAATAATGTCATATTGTTGCGTTGTTCGTCTAGTTGCTATAGGCTGATTGTGCAGCATAAGATAATATACAGGTATGGTTAAAAATAATTTAAAATAAAATCAATAATTCACATATTTATTAAGTTAATGCATTGCTGAACGTCTTACCCTGTATCCCGAGCTTCAGTTTAGCAACTGTCTGATAAGACATTATTATTTTATAATATATGCCTATATATTTTCTGTAACGTTAACCCAGCATTCGTTACAAAAGCAGCAGTCACAACTGGTGTTGATCTTTACATTTTGTCCTCCCACTCCAATAAGTCCTCTGCCGCCTGGAGCAACTGCGGCTTTTTAGCTCCACCCCCTCGTTACCCCCTCCTTATCTCCCAGGGCCTGGGGCTTTGACATCCTGTTCTCTCACAATCTACAGACTCAAAGGGCACATCAAATCAGCTACCATTTGTCACGTGGAAGACAGAACAAAGAAAATCTTCATTTTTCTGTCTTCAGCACCAAAATCATATTTAAAAAGGAGGATGGGGGTGCTGAAAAGAGAAAAATTAGTCTCTCCGTATGATTGGGTTTTGGAATGGAAGAACCTGGAGGCAACAGAATAAGCTCTGAACTAACTTTTAGAAATTAAGTTATTACAAAAAGACTCTGGAAAATCTAATTACCAAAAGAAGTGTCGACAAAATGCAACAGCATCAAAAAATGTTGTAAGTTGTTTTCAGGTGAGAAGGTGAGAATGTTGAAATGCTGTTGCAAGTCATGACCGGCAGATGGCGCTGTGGTTCAACGTTTTTATCATCTGAAAACGACTAGCAAAAGAAAATATGTAGATTTATTTACGCATTTATGAATGTTGCACAGGTATTACAACTGTCTCTCTTGGCAAAAAGTGGCTCATGTCTCAAAGTGTGTAATATTTCATCACGTTAGAAATACATAGTCTAGACTTCATAAAAAATAAGCTACATAATTTAAACTTTAACAAATTTAAATACTATTAGTGGTTATAAATTAACAATGTTAATATTAATGTTAATAAAGTCTTACGGATCACTGAGACTAAATTAGTCCGAATTGAGAAAGATTTAGATTTAGCTTTAGCTGCTATACTGATAACCAGGGCGCTTTTGTTTTTCTTTCTTCGGGCTATTTTATTTGACTCAAGCTCAACTGTAAGTCCAGGGATAGTAAATGTTACTCAGATATATAGTTTGTTGGCGTGATGCACATCATTGGGATAACCATTACTCCCCTCATCTCTCTGTAAATTAAGGAAATGAAGTGCAGGCGCTCGAGGCAACATTCTAAGCTATTTAAATCTTTAAATTTACATCTTCCTCCAGCGTCAAGTAATTGAACTAACTCCGGGCTTGTTCCTTTAATTGAACAAAAATATCTTGTCTTCCTGCTGCTCGTCTGATGTGGGAAACTAATTTCAGCCAAAGGCGAGAAAAAATTCGGCTGTAAAGTCCAAATAGTTTGCAACATATTCCTGTATACAAACAGATTTGCTTTGCTGTGTTTTCACTCGAGAATGTGGGCTATTATGTTGAAGGTGATAACATTAGCTCTGTGCCAAAAGATTATTGAATGTAATTGGAAAATTATATATATATATATATTTTTTTTAATTCAGATTTGTGGTAAGAAGGGCTCTATCACATTCCCCTTTTGCAAAACAAAAAAAAACTGATATAAATTATAAGCCTATTTTATTTTTAATTATTTATGGAAATCTTAATTCATAATTTGTTCTCGTTTGCCTCCGTTAGTAAGTTTGAATTCCCAGCACAAACGTTTTAAAAGCATTTTTAGGTCACTTAGAGATGTGTTTCAAACATTTTATTTTTCGCTTTATTTTCTCCCAAATATTTCGTTTATATGTACAAATGTTATTTCATTTTAAGACTTAAAGCTTTCTTGTTTGGCATGTTTTTTTGTCGTTTTGTTTTAGTTTATTAATTTAGTATTATTGTTTAGCCTATTTTAGTCGGCGTTTTCTAAGCGTTATCTTGCTACACAACAAAACGTTGTGGGAAATTGTGCAAAAAAACAAACAAACAAAAAAACAACAACAAAAAAAACGTTTTTTTATTGGCGTTCAGTTTGGTCACTGGTTGGCGCCAGATGTCAAGGCACAAACATTTTCAAGAGAAGTAGAACACTATTACAAAGGGCTAAAACTGACAAATATATATTTTTGTCAAATATTTTTCTTTTCAGCACAATGAGCATGTCTTCCACCTGAAAGCTGTATGCCATCAAAGCAGACATCTCTATCTAGCCGCGCGCAAAAATTGAAATGGCGCGTTTGGCTCGAGGCGGTTGTGTGGGCGCCTTTTGCAGAGGCACAATGCATATCGATATACGTCATTTAGTTTTCATGGCCAGCAGAACATTATTAAAACGCTGAGAGGAACATTTTGAAACCAAATTAAGAAGATACATTCGTATAAGCCCGCATGAATAGAATAGAAACATAAAAAATACGGGAGATTTAAAAAAATCATAAATTGTAATACAGTATATGTAAAGCGATTAAAACAAAAGACTGTTTCTCTTATGCTCGCTGAGGCCAAACACATGCACACAGGTAACCTAGTAAACCGTTATCCTCGCGCATGCACATATTTTTGTTCAGACGCGATGAATAAATGACGATAAATGCGATTAAAACACACATATACGCAGACTTCCAAATGTGAATAGCAAGATCAAATGTTGTTCTTGTAACTCGCCCCAGCTCAGGCAGGGTTGAGCTAATTGTAGCCTAATCCTGCCCCGGGGCGTTTGGAGAGCCTTGAGCAAGAATTCTTGTTCAGCTGTCCTCTGTTATTCGGGCTGGAACGCTGTGCCTTCAACGCACTCTCACGCTTCAACAAAAAAGGAGCAAGAAAGAAAAAAAGCGAGGCTAAGACACGCCACGATCGATCTCATGTTTTAAAGAGGGCTGAAGATACATTTACAGCTATGTCTTCCAAGGTAAGGACGCAGCCTTGACTGACTCCCCTGTGTAGCTTTTGTGGAAAGTGTCTATGGTCTGTGTTTTAAACGAGTTTTTAAAGCCACAGCGACCTATATAGCGCCGCGTTAGATTTCGCTGGATTCAGAACGGAATTGTCGCCGGATTCTGTACGAAGAGCTCGTGGAGTGACCGCCGAACAAAAAAATATTACGAAAAGTTCTTTCTAAAGGACAAGCAACCTTCATCAGAGACAGTCAATCCTCCTCAGATTGCGTCGGACATCCTAAAATGTTTGAAACGGTACGGTGGATTCTGTCAAATTCTCGAATGTTTCTTCAGTGCTTCTTTGCATTCGTTTTCAGTGTGTCGTGCTTTTGCGGTTTTAGATCAGGGAGGGCGGATTTGAGTGTACAATGAGAGGTCAGAGCACTACTGTATGCCCACTGCGTACAGGAAGTGCGGTACAGAGAGTTGTAGGGCTATTTTACGCACTCCAGGGACCTGGCGCAGTTTTAACATCACAAACTATTATTTCTGACTTTGATGATATCTCTTATCATCGTTTGCTTCCGACCTAGTAGCATAATATATACACCGAGTACACAATTTAATGATAACTTTAAATTGTTTAGTAACTGGCTGAGATTTTGATTCAAACCGCTGTTCATTCAGTATAGAATTCGTCAGATTGATGAGTCTTTTTGAGTGATTCATTAAAAGAACCGGCTCATAAGAGTCGTTTGTTTGTTATTGGACTGCACTGGCTCGGTTTGTTGAAATATATGAAATATATTCTTTCTGGTCATTATGTCACGTTACTCTGTATTTTAATCTAATACAATTAACTTAAGAAGAATGTAATATAGCCTTATAATGTCTCTGTAGATGCACTAGATTCAATGGCTGTTTTTTTTTTAATATTGTGAAAAGTGGGGCAGTTCTCCTGACAGTGCTACCCAGGCCACAAATCCACATATATTTGTCTTTACGTATTGTTTAAACTTGTAGGAACAAACTCCTCATATTAAGTAGTTTGTCTTTTAAGGGGAAAAAAACTATTTGAAGGTTAACTATAACTATATTCATTTTTGACATTTCATAGTTAAATCTAATGGCTAGACATAGGATACATTGTCCTATATAAAAGTATATGTCCCTGAGCACACATTGCTCCAGGCATTATGCCTCTGGAAATGGGACTTTAACCATCTGTTTTGTTACACCAAACAAAGGTCGATTCATGCCACAATAGCAGTCATGCATCATGGTCCCTATGGCTTTAATGAGTCCTTTAGCACCAACTGAATCTTTATTATGACGCAGCATCATTTAGATTTTTATGTTTGACCTTGTGGAAGTTTGAGTCTTATTTAGCCTCATTTCGATTCAAAATGTTGATTTCTTTTGCTCTGAGAAACTTTTAAAGAACTGAAAAGCTGTTGGTGATGAGGTGTTTTGAGTCTCACACATTCGCCCAATATCTTTAATTAGGAGTTTACACTCTTTCCCTCTCTTTCCCCGGAGGTAGACACCTACAGTACTAGGATCCATCCCTCTCTCTCTCTCTCTCTCTCTCTCTCTCTCTCTCTCTCTCTCTCTCTCTCCTTCTCTCCCTCTCTCCCTTTCGTGCTCGCTAATAAGCATCACTCCATTTCTCCCCTCCGGTTCTATGAAAAAAGGAGGGGAAAAAAACGGCAGGCAAATTTTCTTAATTAGACTTGTGGTGCTAATTCTTAAGGTAAAAACGCAATTTAAGGGAAGATGTTAAGGTGATCTATACTTGCAGGCCAGAATCGCACCTTAGATCTCGGAGATTGAAGGGGAGAGGGGAACCAGGAGCTGTTTATTTGATACTGTGATGTTTGTACAGGAGGGAAGGAGCATGTCTCGGCTGTCTTTGACCCGGTCCCCAGTGTCTCCTCTGGCCTCTCAGGGAATCCCACTGCCGGCTCAGCTGACTAAAGCAAACGCTCCAGTCCACATTGACGTAGGCGGGCACATGTACACCAGCAGTCTGGCCACCCTCACCAAATACCCAGACTCCAGGTAAGACAACCTGTCGTGATTTTACGCTGAGTTTTTTTAGGGGTTTATTGCGATGGGTGAGGTGTTGATGTAAAACTATTTTTACAGAGCATTTATGTTGTAACTCTGTGGTCCAACTTCATTTTTGCGTTTATATAAGTGCAAAATTATGTGTTACACTTAATTTAGCAATGTATTTATGTATAAATAGAGCGATAAGTCAAATATTTATTTAGTTGATGTACTTTTAAGTGACTTAAAGCTAATTTGTGTATCAAGATTAGTCCAATTACATGATTTTTACCACTGCCACTTGTAGAGTCATGCAATTCCTACCTGCTGCATCCATCCCAACTGTAATCTACGGAGGTTTGCGGATAAAGGGAGGTAAAGGGACGCCACCTGTTAGAGATGTGTGTGTGCAAGATGGGAAGAGAGTGTGAGAGCTTTGCCACATCTGTTCAGGTTAACAGAGAGCGTGGCTCGTTCTGATTTATTAATGGATATGGAGCGAGAGAGCAACGAAAAGGAGGGAGGAGAGGAAAATGGGGGGAGGGTGAAAAGCAGGCAGCATTTTAATTGCTTTTTGGAAGAAAAAAAAAAGAGGCTGAGATGAAAAACTAAGATTGCCTAAAGCTATATGGTGAAATTCTAACTGGGGGAACGGCAAGACCATATGAGAAAAGGACCACCCGAGGCACAAAAGGGGGAATTGGTTTTCTTATTAAGTGTTTTGCATCGGTTTCTAGAATGAGAGAGAGAGAGAAAGAAAGAAAGAACGGAAGAATGAAATAGGATGAGAGAATGAAATAAGAACATTTTGCAAAGATAAAGTAGATTTATCCAAAGAACAGAAATAGCGTGCAACGTAATTCCAAATGCTTGACCCCATTCCGGCAATTAAATCAGGTTAAAATAATAATCAACTTATATGTTCGGCCTTAAACTTATTCCAAATGTAAAATGTAAAGAGAAAGGAGAGAATTTCATTCTTTATGTAGTGTAGTACTTGCATAAAACTTCTTTAAGTTAAAGTATCATTGATTTACATTTTCTCCCCCCCAGAATCAGTCGCCTATTCAACGGCACAGAACCGATTGTTTTGGACAGTCTGAAGCAGCATTATTTTATCGACAGAGACGGAGAGATATTCCGCTACATTCTGAGCTACCTGAGAACCAGCAAACTGCTTCTTCCTGATGACTTCAAGGTAACGACCACACACAGAATGTCTCTTCAGCAGGTCAAAACTCTCATTTAGCTACACTTTATTTTAAGTAGACGTAGTTACATTGTGCTTACTCAAATAAGTACTGAGTAATATCAATAACTACTTACTATAGAGTTACGGTTGGGGCTCGGGTTTGGTTTAAGGTTAGTTACTTGTAATTATGCATAATTTACTGTTATTACTATAGTAAGTACATGTAGTAACGTGTAACTACGTCACCTTAAAATAAAGTGTTACCTTTCATTTAGTTCCTCTTTTAGCATCATGTCAATAGCCTTCAGGTGAAAACCAAAGGCCAGGCAGAACCACAGAGAAATTATGGTTTCAATACAGAATTTGTATTAGGCCACACCATGTGCTTGGAATAATTCAACCTTATCTTAAGCTTCTTGTCTCTAATATTCCAGAATGCTTGATGAATACTATGATTATCATTTCCCAAGATTCATCACATTACCACCATTTTTAACAGATTTGTGCATCCTTTTTGGCACAATCTTAAAAAATAAAGAACCTTTGACATCCATGAAACCTTTTCATTGCACAGAAGTTTCCTTACACAAAAATTGTTTTTTTTTTTCAACTGTTCACTAAAAGGTTCTTTAGGAAACCATAAATGGTTCTCCTTTGGCATCGCTACGAAAACCCCCTTTTGTAACATTTATTTTTAAGAGTGTAATCATCCAATGTTTCTCCAATCTTCACCAAAATTGCCTCAGATCATCTTGAGATAAGGCTTCACAAATTTGAGCAATTTGATTTTTGTTGTATGACATTGTTCCTCAGAAACACCTTAACATTTTTGCTGGCAAAGATGGCAGACAGAAAGTGAAACATTATTTTGGCAATTCATTTGCATATTGAGACAAAACTTTCCATACTGGATTGAGAATACCAAGTACATTTATAGCCACTAAACTAAACTAAACTAAAATAATATATAAAAAATAATTTAATAAAAAAAAGCCCCAAAGTCTAAGGTAATATTTAAATTCAAAAATACAATCTCAAAATGTGAAATACAATCTCTGACTTCAAATACACACAGCTGTGAGTCTTTTTTAGACTTCAATGTGAAGTATTATTCCTGTCTCAGTCAAAAATCAGATGGGTAAAGGTATTTGTGTCAATGGGATTAATTAGGGTGAGACTAGTCATTTCCGCCTCAGGCTCTGTGGCTAGCCTTCCTCCACTGTGTGAGACCGTTTGATAACAGAACATAAAATATGTAACTGCACAGTGAGGCACATCATTACATCCCATTATACTTAACTTTTCACATTTCACCCATCAAAACTCACCATGCCCTGACCTGTGAGAGCGGGAAAACTCAATGACTACATGAACTAGTCGCTCTTCAGCCACTGTTGGGTCTGTCTGTAAGCCTAGAAACAGAACAGAACATTTGAAGCTGCAAAGAACTTTTAAAAATAGTGTATATCTTTTTCAGATGAAGCTGGTGAATGATGCAGGTTGTCAGATAGAGCAGCACCTCCTGTGAGAGGTGATGGGATACGTTTGGTATGTCTGTTACATTTGCGTATTCATAAGTCTCGACTTATTGGCTTAATTGCCAACGTTTTTGCTCTTCTAGAAGAGTTTGCTCTTGAAAACCGTGTAGCGCATCCAGCTTCATTTGTCTATATGGATATGGCCTAAAGACTAAATTCATTCTACTGTGGGCCGTTGCTTTTACATTCTCTTTCCCAAAAGTGAGTCACAGAAGGAACCCTGTTAAAACATACCCAGCTTTCACTGCAGACCTGGGAAAGAAGCGGAGCTTGTTTTTCTTTGAATTAGCAAGAGCCCGAAGGCCTAAAGTCTCTGTATCCATGTTGTCAGCACCAGTATGGGCTAAAGAAAGGAACATAGGGAATAAAGAGGGAGAGAAAGAAGAGAGGGTGAGGGAGGGGTGTGGGTAAGAAAACAACTCCTTTTCTTGTGGTAATTGTAAAAGAGCGTTGTGTCTGAGATGGTCGGTGCTATTGTTCTCCGTGGTGTAGCCTGCAGTGGAATGAGTAGTCTTACAGGGTGGGGATGAAGAGCCAGCAGGGTCGAGATCACAGCTATCTCTCACGGCCACTGAGGAAATAGGCCACCAGGCGCAGAACCAAAGAATGGTATCAGCGTTTCAAGCAGAAGTGCCTTTTAACCCTCATGTTTAAGGTCTGAGAGACCCCAAGGCCCTTTTAATATCTCAGAAAACATTAACATTGAATATCAGGTTAATGCTTCATGACTTTTCTTAATCTAATGAGAACTGACAAAATTTGAACTCGATAACATCCATCAAACATCCTGCATTATACTTTTTACCTCGCAGTTTGGGGTCTCAGAGACCCCAGGTATATTTCACATAATTTGAAAAAAAAAATTAAAATCTGAAAAGTGTATGCTTTAATCATACCTTTTAATATACTGTTATTAAAGTATATTCTATTAATACTACTAGGGTCAGAGGAACATATTAAGAGTTTGAGAAATAATATATTTAATACAATTATTAATACTTATATTATACCTGTAGTATTTGGTAAATATATAAAAATAGAGATAAGGCAGACTTGAATTGCTGCAAAAAATCAGTGTTTGATACACAAGTACACATAACTTTGGGTTATTATGAATTTTTCCTCAATATATGCCTATGCATACCACCATGTTTATATTGGAAATATTTAAATTTTTGTAGCATTTGTAATGGCTGGACTGAGGCACGATGCCATCTGGTTTAGTGGTGAATGAAAGGCGAGTGTAAGTGGGGTAAATGTGCTCGAGGGTGAAGGACCCCTCAGGCAGAGGCAGCAATCTGTGCTGTCCGACCAGAGAATCTGTGAGTGAGGGGAGAGCCAGAGGAGCTTTACACCCCCCCACCCCCCTCGCCCTGGTCCTGGCTAGAGATGGGTCAGATGGGCAAAACTGCTCCATGTGTTGGTCTGGGTTCATGCTAAATGCTAAACGACATGTGCTTTGAAACATACAGTACTCAATTATTATATGGGTTTAAATTTCTTCTTCTGTTTTCTTTGTTTTTCCTTCGACGTATGTAAGTTTGTATTGTAAAAAAAAATGATGTTAGTTCATAATATCTTACCTAGTGGACATTATACCAAGTACTTATGTAAAATTTAAATCTGAAATGATATTTGATCATGACAGAGTAGCACTAGAAAATAACTTGAGTGCATTCATTTTTTGTTTGTTTTCTTGTTCATTCATTTGGTTGATGGGTTGTTTTTCAGTCATTTGTTTGTGGATTTTTCATCTGTTGTTCTTTCATTCAGTCAGAGGTTGGTTAATTTGTCAGCTCATGCATTTGTTTGTTTACTTGTTTTGTTTGCTCATTCATTTGCTTAATGAGTTGTTTTGTTTGTTTGCTCATTCATTCATGTGTTTGTTGGTGCATTTTTTTGTCTGCTTGTTCATTCATTCATTCATTCAAAAGTTGGTCTGTTTTCTGCTGTTTTCTGCTGCTTTGTTCGTCATTCATTCTTCTATCTATCTTTCCGTGCATACATTCACTTCCATGTGTTGTCCCTGCAGGAGATCCAGCTGCTGTATGAGGAGGCTCGGTATTACCAGCTGACGCCCATGGTGAAAGAGCTGGAGCGCTGGAAACAGGACCGGGAGCAGCGGCGGGCGGCTCAGCCCTGCGAGTGCCTGGTTGTGCGGGTGACCCCTGACCTCGGCGAGAGGATTGCCATCAGTGGAGACAAGGCCCTCATAGAAGAGATTTTCCCAGAGACAGGGGACGTCATGTGTAATTCAGTCAACGCCGGCTGGAACCAGGATCCAACCCATGTTATTCGCTTTCCACTGAATGGCTACTGCAGGCTCAATTCTGTACAGGTACAGCGCTGCCATTAAGTAATACCAATACAGTATTTGATGGTCATCACTCACTAATACACTACCGTTCAGAAGTTTGGATTAAGATTTTTTTTATGTTTTTGTATGTCTTAAATTTCTGTTTGAATATATGTGACCCGTGCTGGCAAAATTAGTCGGAATGCTCTCAGGATAATTTAGACCTACAGGTGAAACAAATGAAAAATGTAAATGTTGAGGTTTTCACAAAAATGAGTTCATTAAGCCCTCCTCTAGCAATCCCAATGCTCCAAATAGCAATTAAACATCTAAAAGTATCTTTATTTGTACGTTTTCAGAGAGGAGTACCTTTCCTTTGTCCATGAAAACAATCTTACTCGCACTGACTAACAGATCCAAAGCGTGCGCACAAAGACGTCTCAGGCAGCATGCGTTCCCGATATACACATATAGCCTACACAGTCTTGGCGAGTATTCACACAAACATTATCTGTTACGTCTTGAACGTTTGGGAAAAACATGTGATGTGTTACATTATTTTAGATCCGTGTGGTACAGAAGGTCGTAATATATAGGCTGTCTGTTTCGTTAATGTTAATCAAACAATTGTGGTATCATGGAAAAAAAGTTGAATATATATTTTTCCTATAGATATTTGGTGTTGACTTGGTGTGTGTCAAATTTGGTGTTATTGCGACTCATTTTGCCAGCACGGGTCACATATTTTAAAATGTAATTTATTCCTGTGATGGCAAAGCAACATAATTCTGTATCACATGATCCTTCAGAAATCATTCTAATATGCTGATTTGCTGCTCAAAAAACATTTCTTATTATCATCAATGTTGAAAACAGTGCTGCTTAATATTTTTGAGGAAACTGTGATGCATTCTTTAATTAATTGAAACTTCAAAAGAACAGCATTTATTTGAAATAGAAATCTTTTGTAATATTATATGCATAATGCATCCTTGCTGAATAAAAGAATACATTAATTAAAAAAAAAAAAAAAAAAACTTTTGAATGAAAGAGTATAACTATTGTATTACAATTATGAGAATCTAATGAAAATCACCATTGAGAATAATAGGAGTTAAAAGGATGTAAAAGTAAAATGTCCAGACACATGGTAATGAAGATTTAGAGGAAAAATGCCATGAAAAAAATGACTAGTCCCAGAAATATTTTTTCATTGTAATTATCATTTCGAGGTAATTTGTGACCTAGACATGTTTTTGCTTAAAATTGACCAATTTCTGTATAGTTTTAATCGAATTTGACAAGTTTAGTCCAGACAAAATGAGCCACGGTGCTCAACTTGGAAATGGTGGTTCGAACCTGGACTGCAACATGCCCGATTCCACATCTTCCAGACTCTTTATACTGCCTGTCAATTAAAAATGCTCAAAAAGCTCTAAAATAAAGTCATTACAAAATAATTACATTTAAATGAAATAATATAGCTATTATTAAGCATTTGCTGAACTTTAAAGTTTTGAATTGGACTTTGAAAAAGCTTCGGTGGATTGCTGGGATATTGAACGCGCTGTGCTGCTGTGTCTTGGAGGCAGTTTGACTGCTGCCTGCCAACAAGAAGAGATGTGAGAGAGTACGAGATGTGGTAGGCAGGTGTGGATGAAGGTGTGGCTCCACAGCTGCAAAGGTACAGTTATGCCCCACAATTTGGCTGTTTAAAAGGTGCTAAAACAGACACACATCCTAGCGTACACACAGGCATACAATGTCCGGTACCTTGAATCCTGGAGGCGATGCTAATGTGGGGAATATGTAGTCATGAAACCGAGAGGAGAAGAGAGGGAAATGATATGCATAATTTATTTTTAACTTGTCCTTAAGACAAATCTCTCCGTTTGAAAAAGTGCTCCAACATTTCTGTGCCTGAAGCATTTTAAACACACATGCTACATTTTTAATACTGTACTTTGGTTTCTTTGAACAACCTAAACTGGTTTACGCTAGTTTTTTACACACGCCTAATTGACTTACTGTATAACTAATTAGTGTGTCTGATAACACTTATTTTTTCGTCAAAAAAAATACTGCACTTAACCGGCTGAATCGTGCGGGTGGATTTTTTGAAACCCCCGTCTTTGTCACACATCTCGGGTGTTCACAAAAACCCACCTATGAAATATGAGAAGATAGATCAGAGAGGAATGACAGAGGACGAGAGATATGGAAAAAGACAGTGAGAGAGACAGAGTTTGTTGCCAAGAAATTGTAGCCGTTTACTGTAAGAAAGTTAGTAAGTGATGCAACCATCAGCGCAGTGAGTGTAATGTCAAAATCATAAGCCTTCAGATATCAATGCGTGAATATTTGAGAGGCTTGTGACACTCTATATACCAAATGTTCATTCTGTCTTTACGAACAGCTCTAGATATGGATGTTGTTTTGTCCATACAATGAAAGTCAATGGGGTCCAAAACAACAACAAAAAACTCTTTCGTCAAAATATCATCTTTTCTTCATGAGGCTGAGTAAAAGATGATACAATTCAATTTTTTTAGGTGAACAATCCCTTTAATCTTCTACAAGCGGCCAAAAGATGAATTTTTCAAAATCCACTGGAAAAGTCTTAAAATCGCACAAAAAGAACATACTTCAAAGTTGAATGATTTGTGTATTAAAGCTCGCTTCTGTAACACTGATGCAACCGAAACCTAACATGGATCTTAATGGCAATATATGTTCTTGAAAAGATGCTTCAAAACGCAATCTTTCTTTGTGCACGGTAGGCCCTTGAATCATCTGCCGATGTCTTTCATACCTCATCTGTGCGTAAGTCGTAAGAAGTGTTCATTTCCTCTACAAGTTTCTCCGCAGCCTCAACTTCCAAAGTGAGGATAAAGATGGACATTTTTTCTCAGGCCCTGTGCAGTTCAACTGATTCCTTCGTCTTCATCTTCTTCTTCTTTTTTTTTTTTTTTTTTTGCGGAGGGACTTTTATCTGGCTCTGTAGCCCCGAGCCAGAACTTTCATTTTCATGTGAAGCACACTTGAAAGAAGTGCAGGAGTAAGTGAATACTCAAGGCTGCATGTATTGAATTTCAAAAAAATCTACAAGCACTCCAACAGATAAAACATTTCGTTGGCTTTTTGCGGTGGCGGGAATGACAGTGACAGCAGCCGCCCAGAGATGTCTCTCGGTGAGGGATCTCTGACAGTAGCCGAGATTGTGTGTATTGGGTTTGTAATGAAAGAGCTGGGCGGCTTCAGTGTGGGCTGTCAGTGGGGGAGCCTATTCTCATTTGACTCCGCATCAAACCCCTGTAAACAGCCCAGGGGATGTCTGATCGCTCCTTCTCATCCCGGGTGGATGGTCTGGAGTGAGAAACGTCTGAGGGTAATGCAAGCGTGAAGTTGTTGATAGCACTGTTACTGAGATTGCACATTTTAAATGTGTCTTGATGCAACTATGTGAAGTGCTGATAGAGTGGCATAAATAGAAGTTTACTTCGAAAAAAGTCATACAGAGTTTCTCATATTCTCATAACAGAGAACTTAAAATACAGACAAATACCAGAGACTGTTGCAAATGGCTTCAGTCTGGTGCCATCTTGATGCAGTTAGGTGAAGTGCTGATAGTGTAGCTTAAAAAGCAGCTTTTTTTATGTAAAACTTCATCTCAAAATACAAAAAAAACTCCCCTGGTTTCTCTTAGGTCCTGGAGAGACTGTTCCAAAAAGGGTTGCCATCTTGATGCAATTATGTAAAGAGTATCGTGATTTGCTTACTTCAAAAACTTGTAGTGAGTTTTGTCCCTGGTTTCTGCTAGGTCACAGAGAGACAGTTCCAGAAAGTTTTGACATGGCGTTTGTCTTGATGCAACTGTAGAACGCTGATAGAGTTGCATAAATCAAGTTTACTTTGAAAACTATTGAATGAAAAGCGTCATCTCAGAATACAGATAAATGTCCCTGGTTTCTTCTAGGTCCTGTAGAGACTGTCGCAAAAGGTTTTAATCTGGTGCCGTCTTGATGCATTAAAATGAAGTACTGATATGAGTAGCATAAATAGGAGTTTACTTCATTTTAGTGCTGGTAATCTATTAAAAAAAATTAACTAATTAATCACACATTTTTCTGGAATTAAGGAATTAATTACGATTAAACCTAATATTAAAGTTTTTCATGTATTTTTATTTATAATAATTTCTCATTAAATCTCCAAATGAATGTAGAAACAACATAGAGACAGTAGCCTATATTTTAAATATTTGTTTAATGGAATCTTTTTTATGAAAGAAGGCTTCACCGACCACCAATACTGCTACTGATGTCTCTATGAAATTTATTTTATTTTTCTCAATTTTAGCCATTAATTATAGGCATTCAGCATTACAGTGTAATTGAAAGCTATCATTTATATCATTTATGTTTATTTAACATTTATTAGGCTTTAAAGAATACAATAACTTTTAATTTAGGTGAATTTAAAAACAATCTTCACATAAACCCATTATAATAAATGCCACATTTACCTTTGCCCTTTAATATATCACTGCTCAACTTTTTCTATTGGCCCAGTCAGACCAGTTTTTTTTACTTGCCCTGTCAAAATGTTATTTTTTTCAGTGTTTTTGACCCATGTTACCTTGTAAACAGTGCTTTAAGATTTTTAAATAGGTCTAACAGATAAAAATACAGAAATTGAATAAAGTTATCAAACACTTCAGAGTCGTCACTGCATAAATTATAAATTGCAGATGGTTTATTAGGCTGCTGTCACTTTAAGACCTGACGCACGACACAGATCTGACGCACAACCTATTTTCTCACAACTCTTTACATACATTTAAGACTTCATTTAACTCATTTAAAAGTGTGCTTGTGAGGATACATGACAAAACGGGCATTTGGCATAATTTTGTGTGTTTTTGTCCATGCAAGCGCTGTCTGAAGCAGCTTTCTGTGTGTATTAATAGTATATATATATATATATATATATATATATATATATATATATATATATATATATATATATATAATTGCTTGTGTTAACGCACTCATTTTGACAGTACTACTTTATTTATGTAAAACTTCATCTCAAAATACTAAAAAACTTCCCTGGTTTCTCTTAGACAGTTCCAGAATGATGCAGTTGTTTAACTCTTTCCCCACCAAATACAGAATTTTCTGTGTTTTCACTGTAATACACTAGGGGGCGCTATCACACATCTTCTGAAAGAGTACAGAATCTCATGATCAATGCACATGAAGAAGAAGAAGAAGCAGAAACAAGCGATATCATATGTAATCATATGCATTTGTAAAAAAAAAAACTATCATCAACGTTAAACAGCATATAAATCAAATCGGCCAAATGTCGACCCAGGACAAGCTATAGGACTGTGCAAGCTTTGGGGGTGTTGATGGACTCGATTTACTCCAGCTTTCATCGTTCTGAATCTCGTGATTTTCTCAGCTTTTTGCTCAAAATGTAGCTTTTTTAATGAAACTTACCCACATTCAAGTATTGATAAAAAAAGAATGCATGAAGCTAGAATAAAATATATAGTTTTTTTGTTTAAAAGCAGAGGGCTTTTTTTTTATGTTCAGATATTCATACAACAAAATATTCTGGGGGCCATGACATTTTTGTGAAAATTATCAAAAACTCTGGTGGTAGCTGGCAACTTTTTTAAATGCGGGGGGACAGAGGTAAAGAGTAGCATCAATTGTTAGTGAGTGTCTCAAATTGAACAAACTGGTTTCTCCTGGATCCTGGAGAGACAGTTCCAGAACATTTTAGCATGGTGTTTGTCTTTGATGCAACTATAAGAAGTGTTGATAGACTAGCATAAATGGAGTTTACTTTCAAAACTCGTACTGTATTCTCATATTGTACAAAAACATCTTTACTGAGAATACTGAGAAATATCCCTCCTGGGGATTCAACTGTATGAAGTACTGAGTTTCTTATATTGCACTGAAATATCAATATATTTAAATATGTCCCTGGTTTCTCCTAGGTCCTGGAGAGACTGTTCCAGAAAGGCTTCAGCATGGTGGCGTCATGTGGCGGGGGTGTGGACTCCTCCCAGTTCAGCGAGTACATCCTGAGTCGGGAGGACAGACGGTGTCAGACCAGCCACACGCCCATCCGGATAAAACAGGAGCCTCTGGACTAGCTGGCTCTTGCACCAACCACGAACACCTCAGTCTGCTTTTGAGAAAAAAAAACAAAAAAAAACGCCAGCGGACAAATAGAAGACTTAATTTGCAAGAAGAGTTTGCTTTGACTCTTCGGACTCCAAGAGGACTGAAATCTTAGTAAATGTATGAATAATTTCATCAACGACCCCAAAACTTCTCCAAAAGATTCTTTATAAACCCAAGCGAGCCACAGGATGGCTTTTCAGCTACTGACCTCGAGTTGAACTTTTTAACTCTTTATTCGGCTCGAGTCATGAAAAATGCACTCGTTGATCTACATTTCCACAGTACAAGAACCGTGACATAACTTTGCCATTTTATGTGTGTAAAAGAGCAAGAAGAACTTTACAAGGAAGTTGCGTTTGTGGCGAACGCCCCTTCTGGCTAGAACGTTTTCAAATGATGCACCAGTCAGATCTCCAAGCTCCCGGGTGAAATTAACCACCAAATAGTCTGTCCTCTGATCCATTTTTAATCTTGATATCTAATGTTCTCATTTTCCAGTCTCATCTATGTAAATCAGTTCTTTTATGACCTACAGGTTTATTGCTGTTGTTTCGCTACATGAAGGATATGAGAGCAGTTCTCAGAAGTCATTTGGTTGTAAGTGCGGTCTGGAGTTGGCTGTGTAGATGCTTTGACTTGAGGCTAAAGCGGACGGTCTGGTAATGCATTCAGCACTGGGCAGAGAGGCTTTTTGTTCGAGCATGTCTAAAGGGAAACCTGGACTCATATGGGAGAGCTTGTCTGATGGCATCGCTACATCTTTCGGGTGCCCGTTTTCTTCAAAACTAGCCCTGAACAATCTAGCAGCTTTAAGTAAACGGTTAAAAAGCAAAGATCTTTTTGTAGATACAATGCCCTATACGTCCAAAACAACATCTTGTTTAATGAAGGCACCTTTTGAAAAATTTGTCCGATTGTTAATGAATGCAGCACTTTCAGGGGGCGCTGTTCGGACCGTCAGAGAAGAGGGGGATTACTGCACCCCTTAAGGCCTGGAGACGGGGGGACTTCTCTCTAGGAGTTAAGGTCACTTTCCCACAATCCCTTTTGCTCACTCTCCCTTAGCAAAACAGTGCAATCAGAGCCACTTGGGGAGAGACTGAGGGAGAATAAACTTGAAAGGTTAACTTGGTGGCTGGTAAACAGACTGAATTGCATAATGTGTTGTAAAAAGGCACATTTAATAAGACAGCTTTTTAAAGCTTTCTGCCTCACCAGTTCAAAAAGAAGGGTCACTGAAATGTCACGGATATGTTATGCTATTTGTTGTCTTAACTGGCCATTATTTCTTTTATGCTGTTCAAATTTCTTGGATTTGTCATACATTGTACATAAAGGCTTACGGACACTTCGCAGGTCCCCCTGAATGCAACTTACCATCTGCGCAACCGCCGCTTTGGTTTTTGATTTCAAGAAAATGAAAAAGACTATCTTGCCTTCAGTGCAACGAGGGTCAGAGAAGCCGCGTCGGACATTACAAAAATCTTAATTTAAATACTGCTCTAATGGATGTTGTGTCGAGATGTATATTGCAGTATGGTCCAAATGTATATTATTTAAATACAAATTTTTTTGTAATGGATTATTATTGATATGAATCATAGTGGTATGTCAGGCATGTGTTTATTTGAATTGTCATATTCTTTTTGTAATTGGTGTTGATAAATGAACTTTTAATAAATTGTTGGGAGTTCTATCCCTATTTTAAACCACTGACAGCATGTATGTGAATCTGTTGGATAAACTTTTGATACTAATGACAGTGAGCATTTGAAGTAAATATCGTAAACAGGTTTAGGTCTAGTCAAGACTAAACAGAATTAGTGACAGACATTTTCTTTCTATTGTGACGTACATACAAGTGAAATATTATTTGGTTCATTACTTGGTACAATCCATCGGTTGTTGATTGGATGGAGGCAGATGGAGATTGAGTTATGACATATTGATTAAAAACTACAAGGTCAAAATTAATGTTATAAAATGAATCAAAAGATCAATAATAGCAATTAGAAATTAGGTCTTTAACATGCAACATTCGTAACCATATTTCTGAATAAAATATTCAATGATAAAATAAAAAGTAGGGCAGGACTTACTGTTTTTATCAGAAATTGACTGAACCCGTTATCGTTCCCCATATGCTATATTCTAAAGTTCCCCTAACGTTATATTCTAACGTTCCCCTAACATTATTCTCTAACGCTATATTCTAAAGTTCCCAGAACATTATCCTCTAACGCTATATTCTAAAGTTCCCCTAACGTTATATTCTAACGTTCCTCTAACATTATCCTCTAACGCTATATTCTAAAGTTCCCCTAACGTTATATTCTAACGTTCCCCTAACATTATCCTCTAACGCTATATTCTAAAGTTCCCCTAACGTTATATTCTAACGTTCCCCTAACATTATCCTCTAACGCTATATTCTAAAGTTCCCCTAACGTTATATACTAACGTTCCTCTAACATTATCCTCTAACGCTATATTCTAAAGTTCCCCTAACGTTATATTCTAACGTTCCCCTAACATTATCCTCTAACGCTATATTCTAAAGTTCCCCTAACGTTATATTCTAACGTTCCCCTAACATTATCCTCTAACGCTATATTCTAAAGTTCCTCTAACGTTATATTCTAACGTTCCCCTAACATTATCCTCTAACGCTATATTCTAAAGTTCCCCTAACGTTATATACTAACGTTCCCCTAACATTATCCTCTAACGCTATATTCTAAAGTTCCCCTAACGTTATATTCTAACGTTCCCCTGACATTATTCCCTAACGCTATATTCTAACGTTCCCCTAACATTATCCTCTAACGCTATATTCTAAAGTTCCCCTAACGTTATATTCTAACGTTCCCCTAACATTATCCTCTAACGCTATATTCTAAAGTTCCTCTAACGCTATATTCTAAAGTTCCCCTAACGCTATATTCTAAAGTTCCCCTAGCGTTATATTCTAACGTTCCCCTAACATTATCCTCTAACGCTATATTCTAAAGTTCCCCTAACGTTATATTCTAAAGTTCCCCTAACGTTATATTCTAACGTTCCCCTAACATTATCCTCTAACGCTATATTCTAAAGTTCCCCTAACGTTATATTCTAACGTTCCCCTAACATTATCCTCTAACGCTATATTCTAAAGTTCCACTAACGTTATATTCTAACGTTCCCCTAACATTATCCTCTAACGCTATATTCTAAAGTTCCTCTAACGCTATATTCTAAAGTTCCCCTAACGCTATATTCTAAAGTTCCCCTAACGTTATATTCTAACGTTCCCCTAACATTATCCTCTAACGCTATATTCTAAAGTTCCCCTAACGTTATATTCTAACGTTCCCCTAACATTATCCTCTAACGCTATATTCTAAAGTTCCCCTAACATTATCCTCTAACGCTATATTCTAAAGTTCCCCTAACGTTATATTCTAACGTTCCCCTAACATTATCCTCTAACGCTATATTCTAAAGTTCCCCTAACGTTATATTCTAACGTTCCCCTAACATTATCCTCTAACGCTATATACTAAAGTTCCCCTAACGTTATATTCTAAAGTTCCCCTAACGTTATATTCTAACGTTCCCCTAACATTATCCTCTAACGCTATATTCTAAAGTTCCCCTAACGTTATATTCTAACGCTCCCCTAACATTATCCTCTAAGGCTATATTCTAAAGTTCCCCTAACATTATTCTCTAACGCTATATTCTAAAGTTCCCCTAACGTTATATTCTAACGTTCCCCTAACATTATCCTCTAACACTATATTCTAAAGTTCCCCTAACGTTATATTCTAACGTTCCCCTAACATTATCCTCTAACGCTATATTCTAAAGTTCCCCTAACATTATCCTCTACCGCTATATTCTAAAGTTCCCCTAATGTTATATTCTAACGTTCCCCTAACATTATCCTCTAACGCTATATTCTAAAGTTCCCCTAACGTTATATTCTAACGTTCCCCTAACATTATCCTCTAACGCTATATTCTAAAGTTCCCCTAACGCTATATTCTAAAGTTCCCCTAACGTTATATTCTAACGTTCCCCTAACATTATCCTCTAACGCTATATTCTAAAGTTCCC
Source organism: Rhinogobio ventralis (assembly GCA_039654625.1). Lineage (NCBI taxonomy): Eukaryota > Metazoa > Chordata > Actinopteri > Cypriniformes > Gobionidae > Rhinogobio > Rhinogobio ventralis. Next base: position 15,974,148 of record CM077216.1, on the reverse strand, counting down.
CTAACGTTATATTCTAACGTTCCCCTAACATTATCCTCTAACGCTATATTCTAAAGTTCCCCTAACATTATCCTCTAACGCTATATTCTAAAGTTCCCCTAACGTTATATTCTAACGTTCCCCTAACATTATCCTCTAACGCTATATTCTAAAGTTCCCCTAACGTTATATTCTAACGTTCCCCTAACATTATCCTCTAACGCTATATACTAAAGTTCCCCTAACGTTATATTCTAAAGTTCCCCTAACGTTATATTCTAACGTTCCCCTAACATTATCCTCTAACGCTATATTCTAAAGTTCCCCTAACGTTATATTCTAACGCTCCCCTAACATTATCCTCTAAGGCTATATTCTAAAGTTCCCCTAACATTATCCTCTAACGCTATATTCTAAAGTTCCCCTAACGTTATATTCTAACGTTCCCCTAACATTATCCTCTAACGCTATATTCTAAAGTTCCCCTAACGTTATATTCTAACGTTCCCCTAACATTATCCTCTAACGCTATATACTAAAGTTCCCCTAACGTTATATTCTAAAGTTCCCCTAACGTTATATTCTAACGTTCCCCTAACATTATCCTCTAACGCTATATTCTAAAGTTCCCCTAACGTTATATTCTAACGCTCCCCTAACATTATCCTCTAAGGCTATATTCTAAAGTTCCCCTAACATTATTCTCTAACGCTATATTCTAAAGTTCCCCTAACGTTATATTCTAACGTTCCCCTAACATTATCCTCTAACACTATATTCTAAAGTTCCCCTAACGTTATATTCTAACGTTCCCCTAACATTATCCTCTAACGCTATATTCTAACGTTCCCCTAACATTATCCTCTAACGCTATATTCTAAAGTTCCCCTAACGTTATATTCTAACGTTCCCCTAACATTATCCTCTAACGCTATATTCTAAAGTTCCCCTAACGTTATATTCTAACGTTCCCCTAACGTTATATTCTAACGTTCCCCTAACATTATTCTCTAACGCTATATTCTAAAGTTCCCCTAACGTTATATTCTAACGTTCCCCTAACATTATCCTCTAACGCTATATTCTAAAGTTCCCCTAACATTATATTCTAACGTTCCCCTAACATTATCCTCTAACACTATAACGCTATATTCTAAAGTTCCCCTAACGTTATATTCTAACGTTCCCCTAACATTATCCTCTAACGCTATATTCTAAAGTTCCCCTAACGTTATATTCTAACGTTTCCCTAACATTATCCTCTAACGCTATATTCTAAAGTTCCCCTAACGTTATATTCTAACGTTCCCCTAACATTATCCTCTAACGCTATATTCTAAAGTTCCCCTAACGTTATATTCTAACGTTCCCCTAACGTTATATTCTAACGTTCCCCTAACATTATTCTCTAACGCTATATTCTAAAGTTCCCCTAACGTTATATTCGAACGTTCCCCTAACATTATCCTCTAACGCTATATTCTAAAGTTCCCTTAACGTTATATTCTAATGTTCCCCTAACATTATCCTCTAACGCTATATTCTAAAGTTCCCCTAACGTTATATTCTAACGTTCCCCTAACATTATCCTCTAACGCTATATTCTAAAGTTCCCCTAACGTTATATTCTAATGTTCCCCTAACATTATCCTCTAACGCTATATTCTAAAGTTCCCCATACGTTATATTCTAACGTTCCCCTAACATTATCCTCTAACGCTATATTCTAAAGTTCCCCTAACGTTATATTCTAACGTTTCCCTAACATTATCCTCTAACGCTATATTCTAAAGTTCCCCTAACGTTATATTCTAACGTTCCCCTAACATTATCCTCTAACGCTATATTCTAAAGTTCCCCTAACGTTATATTCTAACGTTCCCCTAACGTTATATTCTAACGTTCCCCTAACATTATTCTCTAACGCTATATTCTAAAGTTCCCCTAACGTTATATTCTAACGTTCCCCTAACATCCTCTAACGCTATATTCTAAAGTTCCCCTAACGTTATATTCTAACGTTCCCCTAACATTATCCTCTAACGCTATATTCTAAAGTTCCCCTAACGTTATATTCTAACGTTCCCCTAACGTTATATTCTAACGTTCCCCTAACATTATCCTCTAACGCTATAACGCTATATTCTAAAGTTCCCCTAACGTTATATTCTAACGTTCCCATAACATTATCCTCTAACGCTATATTCTAAAGTTCCCCTAACATTATATTCTAACGTTCCCCTAACATTATCCTCTAACGCTATATTCTAAAGTTCCCCTAACGTTATATTCTAACGTTTCCCTAACATTATCCTCTAACGCTATATTCTAAAGTTCCCCTAACGTTATATTCTAACGTTCCCCTAACATTATCCTCTAACGCTATATTCTAAAGTTCCCCTAACGATATATATTCGAACGTTCCCCTAACATTATCCTCTAACGCTATATTCTAAAGTTCCCTTAACGTTATATTCTAATGTTCCCCTAACATTATCCTCTAACGCTATATTCTAAAGTTCCCCTAACGTTATATTCTAACGTTCCCCTAACATTATCCTCTAACGCTATATTCTAAAGTTCCCCTAACGTTATATTCTAACGTTCCCCTAACATTATCCTCTAACGCTATATTCTAAAGTTCCCCTAACGTTATATTCTAACGTTCCCCTAACATTATCCTCTAACGCTATAACGCTATATTCTAAAGTTCCCCTAACGTTATATTCTAACGTTCCCCTAACATTATCCTCTAACGCTATATTCTAAAGTTCCCCTAACGTTATATTCTAACGTTCCCCTAACATTATCCTCTAACGCTATATTCTAAAGTTCCCCTAACGTTATATTCTAACGTTTCCCTAACATTATCCTCTAACGCTATATTCTAAAGTTCCCCTAACGTTATATTCTAACGTTCCCCTAACATTATCCTCTAACGCTATATTCTAAAGTTCCCCTAACGATATATTCGAACGTTCCCCTAACATTATCCTCTAACGCTATATTCTAAAGTTCCCCTAACGTTATATTCTAACGTTCCCCTAACATTATCCTCTAACGCTATATTCTAAAGTTCCCCTAGCGTTATATTCTAACGTTCCCCTAACATTATCCTCTAACGCTATATTCTAAAGTTCCCCTAACGATATATTCGAACGTTCCCCTAACATTATCCTCTAACGCTATATTCTAAAGTTCCCCTAACGTTATATTCTAACGTTCCCCTAACATTATCCTCTAACGCTATATTCTAAAGTTCCCCTAACGTTATATTCTAACGTTCCCCTAACATTATCCTCTAACGCTATATTCTAAAGTTCCCCTAATGTTATATTCTAACATTACCCTAATGCTATACTGCTGTGTATATATGTAAAAAAATCCAATAAAATCCATGTTCAAATTTCAAATAACAGCAACAAATTAATGACAAGCTATGCAGTTTAATACAAAATAAACATTTATTTAAATAGCGCTGACACCATTAAGAGGGTTAGATAAAATAATGTGTCTGATCCTCAGAACTCCACTGTGTATCAATGGATTAACATACATCAATGGGAGGCAATAATGTTAAAATATGTAAATAAAAGTGTCCTGTAACACTGACAGTAACCGCAACCTTTCAAGGTCGCAGTGCCAGAGACAAACCTTTGGAATACAAAATTTGCTAAGATTATTTTAATATAGCTTTGCCTCCTATTTTCCATGAATCTCATTGGATAGTACATCATCAACAAGATAACGTCCCTATTTGAATTCCCCCAAAAAAGTTTATTTTTTACACCTGCAAGTAACAAACTGAAACCCCCAGATGTTACCCCATGCCAGGGGCAGAAATGAACTTTTCCATTAAGGGCCTTGCAATTGATTTCCAGGGGTATTTTTTTTAATATACCTTCATAAGGGCAATTTTTATGATTACCAGTGTTGTCGTATGTCAAATACTTAAATTTAACCAATTACTTCAGAATTACAATCAGAATGCTATAAAGACTGTTACCAACATAATTTTACCATTAACAAAAGCCATCTTAACACTGCAAAGGTGGAACATGAAACTGCATCTGAAATAGCATAAATGTTTATTTACACAGACTGTTTGTTAATCATAAATTATAAAATGAACAGGAACTCATTACAGGGTCATTATTGTCAATCAATGCTCTTGATATTGTAATAATGATTATTAATGTCGTTTAACACTCTCACAAACACTCCACACGGAAGACATGCGACATGAATCGAATCTGCACTTTGTTGTTTGTGATGGGAGACTTCACGAGTTTCAGTCAGAATTCAATCAGCGCACTGAAAAAAACTGTTTCTCAGCAATGACTAATCTGAACGCCTCTGATTGGCCATCACATTCAAAAGCTCAACGGAAACGTGTGTGATTGGTTATAATTCCGCAGTCGGATGGATTGAATGAACATTAAGGATTGTAGTTTGTTTAACCAATATCATCACTTAAACATTTTACATTATATAAATATTTCGAAACAAATTTCTATGACTTTTCCATAACTTCTCGTGTTTATTTATTTTTCCAAAACTTCCAGGCCTGGAAATTGCCATTTTAAAATATCATGACTTTTCCAGGTTTTTCATGACCGTACAAACTATGTTAATTAAATTTTTTAAAGACACTTAATATAAAGAGGGACCAAAAATTGCCATGTCAACATAAATTTGCGCATTAACTATTGTCAAAATGTTAGGATGCAGGGACGTATGATTAACGTTAACCAACAGCCTGTGTGGTCAGTCAAATAAAGTTGATGCATTATGAAAAATTATCAAGATTGTTTTTTGTTAATCTTGCACAAGAAAGTGTATTCATTTTGATTCCATGTTGCCTTTTACATACATTAATGTAAAACAAACATCAAAGAAAGTCATGCCAGAAGTATAATTAGGAACTTTATTCTTTTACAAAAGTACAAATTTAATAGAGATGAGCACTTTTTTCCAAACCAACCAAACATTCAAAAATTGTTAAATTTAGCAAAAATAGAAATTCTAATAGATATGTTTTTTAGACAAAAGACAATCCCTTGATCAACAATACTGTTTGTCCAAACGTCAGCACAAACAATACGAATTAAAAGCAATCTGAGTGATGGAAAAAGATTTAGCCTCAGATCTCAAAGGAATCATTGCACACGACATGAACGTTGACCGTCTCCCAACATACATCTGTACAACGCCAAAACGTACATGTCAAACAATGTAATTTCCTCTCCTACTGCATGTCATAAAGGGCAGTATACAAATATTTGCTATTTGAGACATAAAATAATGCCCAATGACAGATACTAAATTGTATACACAAAAGTACAGGATCCAAAATGAAACATTAGTATTTTAAAATTATTACTGCAGTCTGTCAAAACCACCCCATTTTTAACGTATTTAAAAAAACAACAAAAAAAAACGGTCAAATTAACAATACGTACAACCTGCCATTTCTCCACAAATAAGTTACGAGAGATCCTGCTCTAGAATCGTTGTTGAAGCGATGCATATTAGTATTAGCATATTAGATAATTCCATGCCGTGGATTTGATTCAAAAACAATGGTGCCCTAGGAGGGCCACTTAAGGCACCATTTCACAGTATACTTAACACAGACACTAGTGAAACCGTACACACATATAACTCCACACTGAGTGTGCGAGACAAAACTGTCACTGAATTTCAAAAGACCATCCAATAGGATGAAAGACAGTCAGTGTTTTACAACACAGAGTTTCTTCATTTTGCATAAATCTGTAACAAAAAAACCCCCCAAAACATCCACACGTTTCCTCAGAGACTTAAAGATGCGCTACTTATAAGTTACTAAAAATACTCCCGACTCGTTAGACCTCTAAAACTTTGCATTCACATTTCCAGTGTCTCTATTGCAAATGAGGCTTTCGGTTAAAAACAAGTCCAGCCACTATTTATATAAAACAAATCTCAATCTCTATCCTGAAACGTAAAACCAGTCCGAGTTCAAGTTAATGAATAAAAAGATCAACATTGCTCAAAATGATGGCTCATTAATCCAAAACAAAGGGAAAATAAAACCATAAAAGGGTCGCCCAAAGGGGATAAATCACATGGTGTCCACAGCCGCCGCCTTGCGTGCTTTTCCAGAACCTTCTCATCTCCAGAACGGCCACGTTTGGAAGTTTCACAGCAACACGTTCGTGCTGATCAAAGAGTTCATGCCACAGGTGAGTCTGAAGGCACAAACCGGAGATGAATGCGGAAAAGGAGGGGAAGACTTGAACATTGAGAGTTGAGCAGGTGGAGTACCATTAGGGTGGAGGATCTCATCCATCTCACTGGATCAGTGCTACTTCAGAAGGGCCTTGTAGAGCAACATGGACCTGGCTGTGGTTCGCTCCTGCTCCATGCAGAAGATCAAGTCCCTGAGGTTGACCCGGGTGATGCGCTGACGGGTCTGCCGGACTGAAGATGTGGAGGATGAGGTAGAACCGGTCGCTGATCCAGAGGAGCCCGCAGGAAACTGAATGGGAAGAATGAAAGATTTCATTAGGTCAATGTGACAAGTTGACAAACATTTGTCAAGGCTATGATTGATTAAATGGTTTCTAAATCAAGTAGGCTGTTGTTTTTTTATTTAACCGTAAACAGCCCACAGTTGGAAAAACACTGAATTATTTTGAAAATAAAAAGTTAATTTTAATAAATGTTACCATTTTTATATATCTTTGCTGTTATTTTGATTTATTTTGCTGTATCTGCTCTGCAATTATCCCCTCACAACTTATAGCATTACATTCTTTTTTAAAATAATAATAATAAAAAAATGGCTTAAAAACAACTTTTTAATTCTCAAAGATTGGATTAGATTGGATTGTGTGTTTAATTTAAAACAGTAAAAATAAATTCATAAAATAACATTTATTTTTTATTCTAAAAGATTGGATTGAAAGATTATTTTGTGTTACATTTAAAATGGTGGTAAAAAAAACAAACAAAAAAATTATATTTTTTTTATTATTCTCAAATTGATATAATATTTTTTAAAGACTGGATTAGTTATATTGCTTTGCGTTTCATTTAAAATATTTAAAAACAGAATAAAAATGTTCTTTATTCTCAAAGATTTGATTAGGTCAGATTGTTGTGTTGAATTTAAAATGGTAACAAGACAAAAAAAAAAAATCAAAATTAAGCTAAAAGGTTTGGGTTTATTTAAAAGTCAAAAATGAATAAATCAAATAAAACCCAAAATTAAAGAAGCAAAGACCTGAAGTCTTTGTGCTATCTAAATCTGAAACGACCCAGTCTGGCCTTAATTAGATTTTTTTTACTCAAGCATTTCTGCAGTAAAACCCTAGCAGTCATCAAAGATCCTCTGGTTTTGTGCTTTTGTGTGTTTGTCAGCACACCTGCACAACATGTGATCATCTGTTCTCAGCTCGAGGCTAGAGAACCACACCTCATGCCCCAGGCAGCAGACTTTTGATCTCAACTACAGTATCTCAAAGCAGTTCCTCTTCAGGTTTGACTCAAACAAATGTGAGTGGGAAAGAGTAAGATCAGCCAAAGATCATTTAAATAAAATCTATGCGTAGATATTACTAGTCAAGACGATGAAACAGAGGGCTCACAAACAGCTGTCTCCACATTAAGATTATTTACGTAGTCCACCTCGAGGGGAAAGACCTTACATCCAATTTACTGGAGAAGGAAGGAAGATCGCATGTGTATCGTATTCATCAGCCGTACAGGGGGTCTATAGCGTGACATCACTTGGCTGAAATGAGGTTAGGGTCTCCAGCCTTCACTGAATACTAAGTATACGTGAGAAGGTGTAAGACGGCCTTTGGGCACAAAACACACACCACACCCTACAGAAAGAACGTGCAGCTTTGTGGGATCTATATCACCCTCATACATGCTCTTACACACCCTGGATGATTCCGACTCTCACACACACCCAGGGCTGGCAAAGCTCACGACATGTTTACGCGGGCAGGTCGGTGCGCGGCCTTGTACATCGTTAATGTTAGCTCATTATTCGAAAATTGTTAGGAGCACTTTAAGGGAAGAATGAAATGCGATACTGAAATCAGACATTAATGCCAAAATTTAACCACACCCAGAAGAGAACGCTCCAGGAAGTTGAGTAGAAGATATGATCACGTGATAGTAAGCCACTGGTTACATATTGCACACTTCAATGGCGAGCATTGGATGCTGTATGTGTGTGTGGAGAAAAGTAACAAGCTAGTGCAAGATTTCAGGATTTGATGCCACGCAATGGTCCGCAAACATCAAATCAATAAACAGTTATGAATGAGGTCTTAAACTTCAAATAAATGGGTCAATGACATCTTATTCAAAAATTGTATTCATATATGCAACAATCTGAATACGACACTTCTATAATGAGCATGTTTTTCCATTTTTAATTTAAGATTAATTTCATATTGTTAAAGCGTGCATAAGAGTAAAAGTGGAAAAACATGTCCTGATATTATAATAAAGAAAAATGTTGAAAGGAAAATAGTTTGGCAAAATTACTATTTCTTTGAGAAAAACAAAAAACAATTTCATTAAAACATTAATATTTTATATATTAAAATTACATAACTTTTGCAAATGGCGGCATGTGGTACAACCAACCAGTGGTGTTGTTGTTGATAATAAAAAAAACTATGAAATTAATTCAAAATGTTACCAGGCAACTAACTGAACAATACAAAAATGACTTAAAAAAAAAAAAAAAAAAAAAAAAAACTAAGCTTAATAGAAATAATAAATACAAAAGCTAATAAAAAAGCCAAACATTTCTAAACTGAAAATATAAAAATAAAAGCTAATACTACATAATGTACATAAATGATACTGCAACCAACATGTAGACATAAAAACAGGAAATGACACCATAGAAAAAACCCCTGCAGACCCCAATGCGTGTTTCTTAAAAGATCAGATCATTTGACAAGGCATGTGACTCCAAAAACCTAATATTTATAAATGAATAATTCATGATATGTGCAATATTTTTAAAATAAGTAGGATGTATACACTTGCATGTATTCAAGGTATTAGGAAAATGTTATTACTTTGTACATGGCAGTTGCACAAAATTTTTATCATAAAATGAAACTTTTCTTGAAAACGGTCTAAGTTTTTCAAAACCATAATAAATACAAAGACAACATTTCTAAGAACTTTCTACATTTAACTAAATTTTTTCATTGACCCATAATAAAATATTAACAAAAAGCAAAACAGATCCCAGTAACAAATTCATTTTTAAAAATAAAAATCCAATATGTAATCACCTAAACTCTAGCCTTTAGTAAGAGACAGTTTTACTTGCTCAACTCAATATTGCAGTACAGGAAGACTGCGCTTCACAGTTAGCATGTGTGGGTGAACACGCTCAGGGCATTTTGCCACTATCCTAGTGGTGCGTTAGAGATGGAGCTTGTTAAGCCTGCATAAATGTGTAAAGATATGGATGAATATATTACAGATGTGAGCATTAACATGCCCCAGGCACTGAGAGAAATGTATTTTTTAAACCACATTAGCTGTGGAGTGGAATGTGTAGGGTGCACAAGCTATCTTTTCGAGTGTCATTAGGGTTAAAGTGTGTTATAAACCCTTGAGTTGTGTTTGTGCATGTTCACTGTGTGTAGGACAGCAAACACCTCCAGAGGAACTGACTCTAAACCCTGAAGAGATGCAGCAGCTTACACTTGTAGGTCTCTGAAAGCCATGAATTGAGCAGAACGGCGTGAAACGTATCCTTCAACCAGACGTAAAGGATTTAAAATCTTAAAAACAAATACAAGTCATGCAAGAAGCAGCTCTGCTCCAAAGCTGCTACCCTAGAATTGAGAAGCCCTTCAACTCAAAGTGACCAAACCGCCACAGAGAAAACCCTCTCCAGACAAAATGGAGAGAGAAAAACCTTATTACTCCACCTTATTCCTCCAAACGACTGTGAGCACTTCTGGCCTCTAAAGGTTAGAGAGTGCCTGAGGGTTCTGTGTGTCTCCAGCGTTTGGGGAAATGACTCGCCTTGCCTCTGCACGAACACAGCCCAGTCTCAGCAGAACTGCCGCCTGGGGCTACGCAACCCTGCTCCACTTCACTTTAACCCTGTACTATCCGGCTTTTTGATGGCAGTCTTTTACTTTGATCCAATACCATCTAACCGTGTGCAATTACAAAACTATGAGGGACATGGTTGGACTTCAAAACAGGCCGCTTAAACCGCAACATCTTCCTTGAAGAAGATCCCAAGTTAAAAATAAAGATTCTTTATTGGCATCGATGGTTCCATGAAGAACCTTTAACATCCAATGAACCATGCCATTGCACAAAAGGTTCTTTAGATTATTAAGATGTTCTTCACACTAAGAAAAAATGGTTCTTTTAAGACCTATTCACACAAAGTTTCTTTGGGGAACCAAAATTAGTAGTTCTATGGCATTGCTGTCAAAACCCCCTTTTGGAACCTATATTTTAAGTGTAAGATGGTGCTATGAAAGCTGCTAAGACCATGGTCACTTTTTTCCAGCCCATTTATGATACAATCATAGTGGTTCAGTGTGTATTAACCATGGATTAAATCTGTAAAGTAGTTTACACATAATTAAAAAGTCTTGCTGTGGGGAAGGGGATTTTCTAATTAGTGAAATAGTGGCAAAGCTGCAGTTCCTTTGCCTCCAGTGAAGTTGAGGTGCTGAGGGGCAGAGCTGGGATAAAATCCAGACCTGCGGCCCCAACCAAAACATATGAGGTTTTGTGGTGTTCCATCATTACCTCACCACATAATTAAGTAGACACAACAAAAAGTAGCATAGCGTATCATGCTAGTCCAATAGATAAATATACTACATATATACAAATATACTATACAAACCCTGAATCAACCCTGAATCCAACATGCCACCAAATTCTTTTTTCCCCCTTCATTTACTAAAAATCTAATTGAGAGTTTCAGCCACTAATGGAGTAGATAAAACGATCTCTGAAGAAAACTTGGGGCATTCTGGGTGGTTGCTATTGCCTTTCTATGGTGGTTTGAGTGGTTTTAGCATGTTGCTATACAGTTGTTAAAAAAACACTAATTTAACCATAGAAACACCCTAACAACAACATAACATGCTATTTTTCTAGTTTCTAGTACCTTGTCATGCGGTTGGTAAAACGCACCTAGATAACCCAAGAAACACTTTAACGACACATAACATGCTATTTTTCTATACGTTTTCTTGTATGTTGCTATGCGGTTGGTAAAACACACCTAGATAACCCTAGAAACACTAACAACCTGGGGTATTATGGGCGGTTGCTATGGTTTTTTCTAGGGTGTTCTTGGTGGTAGCTGATCACATTATCGATTAAAAGAACCCACCCCAAGTCTCTAGATATGGCACATGTTCTAGTCAATGGACTAGATATCCATCACTAGCATATCAATATATGAAGTTCTCAAATCTGCCATAATCATTGCTAATAACCACCAAAAAGTATTTTCAGTAAAACAAAAGTGCAGCATGTATGCCGAACACTTGGGTCAGATATGAATGTCAGAAGATGCCACGTACTGTGATTCATCCGGGCTGTAGGAGTTGACATCTCCAGACCTTTCCAACTCTGTTTTTTTTTTTCAGGATAAAGCATAATTTAAGCGTCTAATTTAACACTTTGACAATGCAGGCATGTCGAATTTGTGTGGTAAATATCCAGAGCCAATTCACAAATATTCTGCACACATTTTAGAAACAGCATATCCCTTTCTCGCCCTGTTTCACTCTCTCAGCACAAAGAACCGGGATGCTTCAGGCAGCACTTGCGGGAGAATGAACATTCTGCCTACATCTGCCTGCAATTCAAACAGCTCTCCCACATTGTGTTGCCTGTATAAAAAAAGAGCACATGTCAACAGCTTACATGGCTACAAGGTACACATTAAGCTTGAGGGTGATGCTATACAAACACATGAAGTAGCTCAACAAAGATTGTAGCATGATGGTCTTTAAAACAGTCTTTATTTTGGAGTACAACATTTTTTCCATTACAGTGGACTGGTTGGTGAATGTCTCCACTACTACTGGTTTTGTGTCTCAACTTTAAGTTGATATGACATTGTTTATCAACGGAATGGATTTAACATAAACAATGTTGCTGTTACATTACGAATGGCGAAATGCACTCCTACTGTGTTTCAATCCAGAATAAACACAATGTATAAAGAGCAATAGCATGAGCTGTAATGGTAGCTGAACAGCTTGAGGGAATCAGGAGGGTAAGCCAAGATGGTGCCAATACCCCTCTGGCTTCTACACACACAGAGGGTCATTGCGGTAATATGAAACAGATTATTTACACAACCAACCAGAGATCTCTGGCAGTGGGGGAGAAAGAAAAACGTAAAAAAAAATTAAGGACAGGAAATCTAAGACAATGTATATAACCATTTAGATTCACAGATGTTTTTACTCTTTAAACTATCAACAAATAGAAAATAGATCCGCACTTTCTTTCCTCTTAAATGCAAAAATACGAATAAATATAAAGAAATTAATAACCGCAATGTATATTAACAATTGAGGAAAAAATATATATAAATCAACAAAAATCAATGTTTCCTCAATTGGTATTAATGTTCACAACCACAATGTGTATACCAACTGAGGTAACGTACACCCATGGTCTATCTAAAATATAATAATAAAAATCAGATGATTTACATAAATTAGACAACCATTTTGTTTTTATTTTGTATAGTATCAACAAATAAATGCTATTGAATCCTTGAATAAGAGTGCTTTGCAACTGACTGTTCTAGTTAAACTCCAGAAAGGTGTTTTACATTTAAGATTTAAGCAAACACTTAAAAAGCAGATAGAGATCAGTCTGTGTGACTTGTGCAAGGTTGTAACTTGTTCCAACTGATGAAATGGAGTGCGAACAAACTAAATGCAAGGAAGGACATGGCGAATCGTGAAGGAAAGCGATAAAGAGAGAGAGGGAACGAAAGAGAGAAAGGAGAGAAGTGGTAGAGTATGACTTGAATTTAATATTTCATGATTGCCTGAAGGATTTTTCACAGATCAATGTGACTCTGTACCCAAGCCAGTGTCAGCCAGAGAGCGTCAGGAGAAAGCAAAAGAGTGAGAGAGAGAGCGAGTGTGAGAGTAAGAGAGAGAGAAAAGTATGAGATATATAGAGTAAAAGACAGAGATAAGAGTTAAAGGAGGACAAGTATAAAAAATTAACGGAAAAAAAAAACAGAGAAAGAAAGTGACAGTGAAAGAAATATTTGGCTCATCGGTTCAGGAGACTGTTAGTCTCCTAAACACCAGTGTGTGTTTGCTCCATGAGACATACACCCTCCACTGCCTCCGTGCCATAGGCTTCGCCAGAGGCACACATTACCTCCGTTAATGGGTTTCCATTTGAGCAGCAGAAAGGAAGCCAATAACCTATCCACACTAATGGATTAGTCTACATGTAGGCAACCTCTGCAGCTAATCTTGGACCAACTGTTTTCTTTCTTCCCAAAACAAAAAGGAAGAAACAAAAGGATGTCACCATATGTGGTTACAAAAGTAAAATTCTTGAAAAAAGGAGGTAAAAACTCTCAACAGCTATGAATCCAAAAGAGTCTCCTACTGTTCTGGATTGGTGTCACTAAAGCCAACTTTGTCAAAACTCTTGCAGTTGGAGGGAACTTGGTGAGTGTTGTCCTTCCATGGCCATCATGAACCAATAAACTTACAATTTTAATTAGTGAAGATTAACAAGGGAGGTAATTAATTTCTGAGATGGGCATCTTAAAAGCGCCAAAGGCTTGACTTTGTTGACGGAGCTGAATGCTTTTTCATTGATGTGGGCAAAATAGAGGGGCATCATTATAAGCTGACGAAAAGCATGCACTTGCATTCTAAAAGAGTTGATGGCTGAACAAACGTTTCCTTTTTTAGAAATTGTGCTATTGTGCTGTTATTATTGGAACTTAATGTAGATAACAGGTAAAACAGGGTGCTACGCTACACAAACAAGATGATCACAATCCAAGCAACAAAGAACAGCAAGTAGTAAAAGTACTCTGAGACACGCTGAACATGAACTGGTCATGAAAGCTGAAACATATGGTAATGCAAAATGCAAGTTCTGAAGATCTCTGTTTCTTCTTTTCTCCTACATGCAGACAGGTATATGGTTTGATGTTACGTTTTAATCCAAGATAAAGGTCAGATGCATTTATGGTCTCAACAAGTTCCCAATCTGAGCATCATCAAACCCGAACCATCATGTGAAGTTCTCAAGCACACAGTAGGAATAGCAAATTCCATCTCTCTCATCCTTCAAGGCACTTTTCCTTATGGAGAATGATGCAATATTCCACTTCTCACACATCAAGACTTTTCTAACAGTATTCCAAGAAGGACTAAAAATATTCTGGGGGCTCTGCTCTTCATTTGATCATAGCTACATACTGCGAGGGATTTTCCATTTTGTCAACTCCCTGTACAAACTACAGTAAGTCCATCAAGTGTTACACATTGCTTGTGTTTTTAAGCAAGCATTCTACTATGTGTTGTGAGTCAAAAATTGTCAATGATGTACGAAAAAGATTAGCATTGTTTAAATACTGAAATTAATTATATAGCAGTAATATCCAGATCTACAAAGAAATATTTAATGCATAAATTAGGGTTCTTAAACCACCATTCATTGCATAAAATATTATTTGCAACAAAATGACTGTAAAATCTGGCTCCAATAAAAAAAAGTTTTAAAAATTACATTATTTCTGACTTATCTTCAGTCGAATATTCGGTAAGTAGCTTTACAATTTAAAATCCTTTTCAGTCTGACACTACGAATTTTTTGGGTTGAACAAATAAACCCAATTTGACCTCTCTTAATATATTGGATGAAAAAATGCTCATCAAAGCATGACTTGATCAATACAAAATTAAGAAAAACAGAACACCTCATCACCCTTACAAAGCCCTAACCACTAACAAAAGACCTTCCACTTCTTGCAATGGTAGCCTAAGGTCAGAAAGAGGCAATTTTTGGCATTACGTTATTCCGTGCAACCCCTACAAACTGATAACAGACTCTTCATGCTCCTTCTTATCATGTCAAAACACATGCAGATAACCCACAGATAGTGCACACAAGACTCATCACATCACCGTGCATGAAAAAACACTGGAGCTCCAATCAACCGGCAAAATCTGCCACAGGAAACAAGAGAATCTGTGTGAATTTTATATTAGTGATCCAACTTTACACAACGGTAACAAACCACAGAGATAAAGCACGATGTGTATGCCAAGGTTAAGGTGTTAGGGAACAGAAAATGGGAGCCTACTGATATTAAGGGATGCACTGATATTACATTTTTTTGTCTAAATAAAATAAAACAATCAATTGTGAATTCAGGAAATTCTTTTTTTTTCTTTTGAGATTTGCTAAAAATTAAAAGTCGCAATAAAATGTAAATGGCAATTAATCTTTTCTTCCGTATTGTGGATACTGTACAAAACAGATTATCGGGAAGAAAAGTAGGATGGGACTGATTTTTTTTTTTAAAAAAGGGAAGAGTTTAAGCAGACTAAATAAATGGGGAAGTCTGGCATACTTCAGGAAATCTCTAGAGAACATAACTAGAGAACATGCATAGAGAGATCTGTCAACTTCCTGAACCAACCATTTTGATCAAGAATTAAGAGGTCCAACTTGCAAAAAAGAAACGTACACAGATAAATAGTTCACAATAAAGATCAATAACATGCATTAGAAAACACGTTATTTTCACGCTATCTTTAAATTTAAGTGTGTTTTTAAAGACTGACTTCAAGTGAGCGTTAAATAATCTAGATGAAGTCAATCTAAATGTAAAAATAGGGGAAATATAGGGATATATATATATAAAAATTACTGATCTGTTGTGTATCCCTATATGCAGTTTGTGTTGCAGAGAAATTATACAGGTTTAAAACAACATGAAGGTGAGTAAAAGATGACAGTGTTAAATTTCACATGAACGGTCCCTTTAACAATACATACAGAACAACCACACTCTCATTTCAATGACTGGTAATGTTTAAACTTTAGACCGCTGCTACAAAAAGCTGTGCTTTGGTAGAGCTCATTACTGGCTACACATTTCAATCTGCCTTTGGTATTCCATGTCTGCCCCCACGTCCCACTCCCTCCCCCCATTCAGTCTCTGCCCTCTGGCCGATCTGGCAGAGGGGGAGATTTTAATTGTGGCTATAGAACTCTGCACGGTTCTTTGCCTGTGAGCGAGCCCTCACTTCAGTGAGTGAGAGCTTGCTTTAGTGATATTGGGTCCAGTCCATCCCTTCAGGCTGCTTTTAATGGCCCTCTCCTCTCTCTTTCATAGCCGGGGCTGAGATTGTTTTCCATGTGATGCCTGTTAATTCTGCTGCAGGGAAGGGCAACCGTATATTCATTCTCCTTTTCTGTACGAGAGATACATTTCTTCTTGCTTTTCGTCTCCATTTTTCCTACTCACAATACTCTCTTTTCTTGACTTGATCTGAAAGTTAAAGCCAACATGTTACGGAATGCATGCGGGCTGAAAATTTGCTTGTGGTTAGTGGATGCCAAGAATCATGGTGATCTTAATAATAATAATAATAGTAGTAATATTAAGATGTGCACAGACACAATATGAAAAAAAAACCCTCAAATTTTAGTACTGATCAATTGTGCATCCATATCTTCAATTTGTTTTTGTTTCAGAGAAGAAAGCCAAAGGTTTAGAACACAATGAAGGTGTGTAACACTCACTTTTCACAAATCGATCTGAAAGTTAAAGCCAACATTACACAAACATGCGGGCAGAGAAGATCCTCACGGTTAGTTTGCGTCAAGAATCATGGTGATCTTCCAAAAAAAAAACTAATAGTACAAGAAGTGCACCAGACAACACAAAAACAGCTTCTCTTCCTCTTTTTCCACATGGATTGTTTCGCAATCCGTCGTCCCCTTCTTCCCCCTGGCCTCAGGACTAGGATGAACATGTTAATATGGGCTGCCCATGTTAGAACAGCTCAACTCTGAACCCTCATGTGTGATCTGCCCCCAGGCTCAATCTGGTATGCAGGCCCACAGGAACTCAGCAGCCTTTATTACAGCGTGCCCTAAAACTCGCCCTTCAGAAACGTCCTCATCACCTGCCCTTGTGACTAATCTACCCTCTAGCAGTCCTGCAGGGCCGCCCTCTGGCCTAAGCGCTTCATCAACCCAAAGACAGACGGAATAGCAATCAAACAACAAACCGCCTCAAGGGCGTTGAGCCCAGACAAAGGGCAAGCAAAAAACTGCACCCTTTCCTCAACCACTGCAAACAAGAACTTGAGTATTTTGTCTCTACGTCCCTGACAAAGTTCCTTGCAGAACAAAACCGCAGGAAGCTTATGGAGAGCGAAAGGGGAGCGAGGTATTTTGCTGTCAGGACACAGGGGTGGGGGAAGAATGAGTGGAGCCATTATGACAGGGCTGCCTCCCGCTCCAGGCCATGCTGCCCTTCAGGCACATTGCTGTGTTGAAATCTCTGACTGGACCCTTCAGAGCAGGCCCAGCCATGGACCTCTGGGCGAAGACCGACCCCTTTAGAAAAGTCATATTCACTTTGCTCCACATTGAGGCAGTGTGCGCGCGAGTTTCTGCGCACATGTTGGGGGAGGCACCGCCGAAGGCAACGTTGAGTTTGATGTGAAAGACAGAAATGATGGAATGAAAATGAAAAGAGAAGACATACTTGCCTTCATTCTGGACACATTGGATGCAAACGCTCTTACCTGTGACACCAATAAGACATCTTTGAAAGCACAAGTTGTGTAATCAAAGTTTGGTTTTGTTTGCTGATCTGTTATGTTTTATGTGGGTGGATGAAGGCAATCCATAGTGAAAGAGGTCGGCAGTGCATTCACAGAGCAGAAATAATGCTTTTATTTGGTTATTTATGCTCTCCATAAAGGGATATTTAGTGCCCTCCACAGTAGCAGATTGTTGCAATGCAAGTAAAGAGGAGATCTAAACCATGTGGCGGGTCATTAGAAGGCAGCCCCTACTGTTAATGTTAATAGTGGTAATGGTCGTTTATGTGCGATATCGTCTGGCAAGTCTCTTATTGATAATATGCCATGGGCGGCAGCATGTGAAGTCACAGTATTTACATAGAACTGAAATGACACTTGCTTGATTTACTAAATTAGCACAAATAAGCTTTGCCCAAGCAAAAAATCCATTGAGAAACGTCACTGGTTGGGGCACTTATTATGGCCATATATTATAAGCTTGTGAGTGCAACAGTCAGGTTCCCAAAGCAAAAATATTTATGTTTTAGCATAGTTTTTTTGACAATATTCGCAGTGCTTTGTGGTTCATTCCCTCACAAAAGACCAAGTAGATAAGAAAACAATCTTGTAAAATCTTTATTACATTTCATGTTTGTAATGTGAACCATCTCAGAGCTGGTTAGTTTGGTTTATGGATTTGAACACTTTCTTTCTTTATTAAATGGATGATAGACAAAATTAATGGGAAAAATACTAACGCAACCAAGCCCACTAAAAAATTGTCTGGTCACGGTTACACTACATTAAACTAGAAAACGCTTTAAATGTGCTAATGATAATGACAATTTAATCTTAAGATTTACTTTTCTAGTCTATTTATTAACATTTGCAGGGTTTGAAGAATCCTTTTTTAAAGACTTTGTGAGAGAAACATTTTGCATTTTAGGAGCTGACATGCTTTGGCCCACATGAACCTTAGTTTGGAGGTCCACATAAATAAGGTCTTACCTCTGCACCTGCTGGGGCCCCAGGAGAGTCAAGCTTGCGTTTCTTGCGGGGACCAATGGCGGCAAGGGCTGTAAGGTTGGCATCCCGCTGTCTCATCTGGGCGAGTTCCTGCTGCTGCATCTGAAAGGCAAGAACATTCAATCAATATATCAACTGCATAAACGGTATATCAAAACCATTCATGCGAAACAGACATACATTGTCTAGGTCTGTGAATAACAAGTCCCCGAATAAGTATTACTGTGTATCACATTCTTTTACTTGAATTATCATTTTCAAATATTTGTATGCTGTGTATTTTACATTCATTCCAAACTGCCCTGAAGAGCTCTATAGAGCAAATGAAGCTCCGAACATCATGCACAGCTTCAATGCAGCAAATAACTCAGAGCTTTCGCCGTATCTGGGTGCTTAATTCAATTTCTTTTCACAAGGGAATGAGAGAGAAAGTGAGTGAGTGTTTGAGAATGAGAGAGCGAGCGATTTTCAAAAAGCACAGCCCGCAGGTAAAGTCATCTCACCCTAGCAGGCAGTGACAGAGCCAGCCATGCCGGGAGGGGTGGATGAGGAGGGGGGCTGCGCGTCCTCTGTTCCCCTGCTCGGAGTGAGCGCTGCTGGGCACAGAATGCAGAGAGAGTCCTCACCTCTCCTCACCCTGACACTCACACCACTGTGGCCATGAACTCGCAAAAAAAAACCCAAAAAAACACATGCAGCAAGAACGGCTTTGTGTGTCATCAACAGCCCTGTTAGAAAGTGCATTCACTGAGCCACAGTGGCCACTGGAGTTATGAAGTGAAGTGGGAGAAATGTGGGAACAAAACATTAGAGGTGGGGTACAGGACGGATGATGTTCCAAAAAGAGATTCCCAACCAGGAGGACCTGGAAAGAGTTAAATTTTGTTAAGTTAAACCTATAAATAAAATTAAAATAAAAACTAAAATACTGGTCTATCAACAGGGCTTGACATTAACACCCGCCATTTGCGGTTGGATTTCAGCTGTGGCGTGTAACAGTCACTCCCACTAGCCACTTTGGCAGGTTGAATTTTATTGTAGTCTTCTCTAAAGGCATCTGTTATAATCGTGTTGCACGTTATAACCAATTACACACGATTCTTTTGTATTTATGATTGCAATGTCTAATAATCAGAGGCGTTCAGATTAGTCATCACTGAAACCCCAGAGTTTTGTTCAGAGCGCGCTCTCACTCACCGAAATCTGCACTCTCATCATAAACAACAAAGCAGAGATGTAGCCTATGTGCGATGAACGTAGGAGATTCATTCATCATACAGTCATTGACTGTTTTGTTCAGCAGCGAAAATAGTTTCAAACAAAGATCACAGCAGAACCACAGCGCATCTGATGTGACTGGCATAACGTTGGACGTTCGATATTCGTGATTTTAGGGACCGTGTCTAAAGTTACATACAACATTGGTATACATGTTTCTAACTTCAATAGCAATGAATTACAGTCATAAAACCAACTGTAAAGTGTTCATCTAGGTGTCAGGTATGATGCACACCTTTTAGATTTTTGATATTTAATAAAATAAAATCACATGAAAATATGGATATGTATTTCACTAGGCTACTGTATGGGCTTATACACAAAATATGCTAGATTTAAATATGTCATAGCTGATAAAACACTGATGAGAATATTGCTTGAGAATAAATATTGTATATAATATAATAAATTATATATACACCAAAAAATCTTATATTTTTCAGACAAGCAACTGTTTTCTCTAGGAGCTACACACAACTGTATCAGAGCTAAATAGACCTATTTGATGACATGTCATGTTATACATTTCATGAAGACTTGATCATGTAGAGTTGGTGTGTACAGTGCTCATTTACATATAGCCAACAACAAATTTCCTAACAACAATACTTTGGCCAGTGAAAATGCTGAGTGGCTAGTAACTTTGGAAAACCACTAGCCACAGTGGCTGATGAGCAAAAAAAGTTAGTGTCAAGCCCTGGCTATCAATATATTAATAGCTAACTAACTGTGATTAATATTATGATTATTTTTTGTTTTGCATTTTGTATAATAAAATATTACTGTTTGTATACATGCATATATGTGTACTAATATATTATAGAGAGTGACTAATTTTCATTGTGTATGTAGATGACTTTTAATTGACTGAATTTGTCACTTGTGCTGCTAGAAACAATTTGTCCAAATAATTGTGCAGCCTGCCCCTCCTTTCACAAATACAAACTAAATAACATAATGAAGAGGGAGAAATTGACAAACCGCTAATTCAAGGCAACGTTTACATGCTAATTAAGTCAGGGTTATGCTAATCGGAAGGGAAGTTGTGCACATTGCATGCACACACATGGATGCCCCGGAGAGAGTGAGCTGACACGTAAACATGCCCAGTGTGACTGCCGCATGTCACTGATCTGGTGCACTGAACTTTCACCTGACCCTGACAGCTACGGTGAATGTGCCCAAGGGCACATAAAAGACGCAGACGGCGGGGTGCGTGAATCTATTTGAAATAATGCGAGGTAAGAAGGCCCTGGATGGACACAATACAGCCACTCTTGTGGTGTTAAATTGAAGGTTCTAGAAGGACAGGCACTGTTTGGTGTCGCCGCCTGCAGCTAGAGTGCTGACTTGCGTTCATATTCGATTATTTGATGAGGAGTGAAAAGGGAACCTAGTTACGCCATCTGTAATCCAGAGCTCTGTAGCTCCACATAATCACTGTTTAATGACTGACCTCAATCACAAATCCTGCTACTCAACTTTAACACGGCTGTTCTGTGAATACCGATTTTGAGATTCTCCAATTACCTCATTAAAACCAAAAGTGCTGCAACACTACGGCTATGTTCAGAATAGAATAGCAGCATACTGCTTACTACACAGTACATACTGTATACTGCATGCTTCTTAAAGCAATAATGATAACGTTGCATCGCTGTCACATGACCTCACCAATTTGCATGTTATATTCATAGAGTCCAGTTATTACCTCTGAAACGAAAACTGAAAAGTGTAATTTTTCTTATGTTATAAATATTATATTATTCTTAAACAATGGTGCACGTACTATTTGTTTGGATGAACAATGGCAGACAAAGCGAGAGTTTCAGAGTGCTAAATTATTTCAGTCATCACAGAAATGTCACACTTGACTTTTAAATTAAGAGATGTTAAAAATCTATAAAGTATATAATCATAAATAAACAATAATAGATTTTAAAAATATACATTCATGATGCAGGAAGACAAATTCATAATAAATATTAATAGAAACAATAATAAATATGAAAAATCTAAATAAATATAATTGTATTATATAAATTAGATAAGTATATCATATTTGGGCCATTGTACAGAATTGGTGCAAACTGCTGTCCCACATCCAAAAAAGACATTTGAAAAGCATTTAATTATTCAAATCTTAGACGTTTATTAAGATCCTTCAATTATCTATTGAAACCCACAATAATTTTAAATATCAGTAAGCTTTAATATATATAAAATCATAATTTATTGGGTACTTTCAATTGAGAGGTGGCTATCCCAAACTCTAACTTGTGAAAATTATATTGAAAAATGTTGCAATTTTTCATTCTTGTTTTTAAACATATCTTTTTGATTTAAAAAAAAATTAAAGTTAAAAAATATATTTATTTTTAAATCATTAAACTTTATGTAAGAAAATGTGTCCCGTATTTTAATGTCACTACCGAAACAGTGAATGTTTTAGTCCACTGGCTGAGACGGATTTTAACCATACCCCTACATTTTTGATCAGGAAATATTCCTGTCACTCTCGCTCATATGCTACATGGTGAGTAGATTGATCCCATCATTTTGAGGTAAATGTAGTCTGAAAATCTGTTTAACTTCAAGGAATGTCACTACAAAACGAATTCTTTCTGCGATTAAGAAAACTTTTTTGGATGTTATTCCATAAAATTTAGTTTTTATATGCGTACAACTGTTCTGACCAGTGATTGCTAACCATGTGCTGATTAGCATCTTCGAGCTCGGCTTTAAAATGTATTTAAATTGTCACTACCAAAACAGTCTCGACCGAAACATGTCTTAATGTTTCGGATGTGACATTGTTTTGGTAGTGACAAAAGGGAACACACAATTTGAAGGAATAAACTAAATTTTAGTACAGTTATGCAAATCATTAGTATTATACTGTTTTAGTATGCAAGTTAAAATTCTGTAACCTCATCACATTACAATTACTTAAAGGGGCATGGCCGTCCATGATACTAGCGAAGGGTTGTTAGGTTGTTGTCAGTAATGTTAATTTCTATGATTAACTTGACAAGGAGAAATGACAAAACACCCACATGCCTTAAAAAAAAAAAAAGAAAAACTACAGCAGAGCGACAGAGGGAATACAAACAAAGGTTGAGGGAAGAACCAAGGAAAAATTATTCTGAAATTAATGTTTTATGTAAACACACTCTCTCTCACTCAGACTCACACAGACTCAAACACTCACACAGACTCACTCGCACGCACACACAATTGCATGTCCAGAACAACCCAGCAGTGTTCAAAGCAGTATGTGAAAAGTTAAACTGTTGAATACTCCTTAGAACCAAGGAAAAAGTATCCTGAAATTAATGTTTTATGTAAACACACACACACACTTCAGTAGTTCTGGAGATTTATCTGAATAAAATATTGGTGACATTGTTCATATTTTATATATCTTAGATGTAGAAATGGACAATCAGTTAGGAAGTTATGAAGAAACACAATTACAAAAAAAAAAAAAAAAAAAAAAAAAAAGTGGAATGGTGGTTATATTTGTTCCTTGATTTAATGAAGTTCCATTGTTAAGTGAGACCATTTTGTACACTAAAATAATTCTGATGTCTGTTGGAATGGACATTTTATGAAAATAAAACAAAGTGGTTCTGAAACAATCTACATTGTAAGATGTTTTTTTTAGGTAGAAAAATCTGTGCATACCTCTTCTCACTTGCACCTCAATACCCAAAGTATAGAATAGCTCTAGGTGTTCTTATCAGATATTTACTGTCAGATGTGTGTCTGCTATATGTGCTGACTGCATATGTGCAACATAGTTAGTTATTTGTATTAACATAAAAAGTATTGTGGTCACTACCAAAACATTACTGTCACTACTGAAAATGTGCAGTCACAACCGAAACATCGGATGTTTTGTGAAAAATAAAGCATATTGAATTATCAACTAAGATGTTATGATAGCGTTTGGTTCAATGCATATTCAAACTAATGAAAATCCTTAACTTTGTAGAAGGCATAAAGTTTATCATACTGATTTCAAAGAAGGATTGGATTCAAAATACAACAAATCTCAAATTACACTTAAAATATTATTAAAATTGTAATTGTTATTGATTTAACCTGTAAAAACATTTCTTTTAAATAAAAAAAAATATATATATTTACAAGGTAGATGTAAACAAAATCTTAATAGGTCATTTTAAGCCTTATTATTAAATTATATATATATTGTGTTTCGGTAGATACAAATTTGGGGAGAATGAAAATATTCCAGCATTTTCTGAAAATACAATATGATAATTAACTGCACAATTACTAGAAATGTGTACCTTGGATTTTATACAATTTTCATACATGCAAAATTTGTGGAAAAAATATAAATAAATAAAAATTCAAGATGTTTCCAACTCTGACTTTGCACCAATTCTGTAGAATGGCCCATTTATACATTTTTACACACATAACCATTCAACAGTTTGGAGTCAATAATATTTTTTTGAAAGAAGGCATACTAAGGCACACTAAGGCATTATTTGATCAAAATACATGAAAAATCGATAATATTGTGAAATATTTTAATATAAAATAACTATTTTAATATATTTTAAAATGTAATTGATTCATGTGATGCAAAAAAAATTAATTCAGCAGCCAATACTCCAGTCTTCAGTGTCACATGATCCTTATGATCAATGTTAAAACCAGATGTTCTGCTTAATATTTTAGTGGAAACCGTGACACATTTTTCAGGATTCTAAGATGAATGGAAAGTTCAAAAGAACTGCATTTATTTGAAATAGTAATCTTTTGCAACATTATAAAATGTTTTTACTGTCATTATTGATCAATTTAACCCATCCTTGTTGAAAAAATATCTTACTGACCCCAAACTTTCGAACAGAAATGTATTTATATATAAAATATATAATAATGTACTTGTCCAAAAGGCTGAGTTTAGAAACTACTAGTTTTGTCGAAATGCCATTTTCTCTCAATTGCCTACCTGTCTGTTGGCGAGACAGAGAGACAGGAGGAAGTGAAGAAAGAAATGCTTGTAGTCTATAATCATTTACAAAGGTCAGGCAAGAAAGAGAAAGGCAGAGACAGTGAGCCTGCCAGCACTGCTCTCCATCTCTATTGATCCTTATCTGCAGTCCGGCCCACCAGAATGACTCGCCTGAGAGAAACACCTTAATAACAGCACAGGTTGATGCTGAGTGTAGCGGTTCAATTAGGGGCGCTGGATGAAGTCAAGGACATAAGAAAACACGAGCATGATCCTAAGATGATCCTAATTCTAGCACAATTCTAGGAGTCTTTGAAATGCTGAATATTTTTCAGCGAGTGAGTGGCAGTTTTGGGCTCTGGAGGTCTATCACCTTCCAGAACTCCTTATTAACAAGGTGGAACATGCTGTGTAAACCCTTGATAATGAGCCAACAATCCAAGAAAACAAGACGGCAGAGCAAGCTTCCAAAAACTGTTTTCACATCTCAGTGGCATCAGAATGTGTATAAAACATGTGCAATTATGAAAATCTTGGCAGCTAAATAAAGTTGTTGATTGGTTTCAACAACATGATGAATCAAGCAATATAATCTGTACAGTTAAAATATGTAAAAAAAAAATTAAAAAAAACACCTTGATGAGTGTTT
Source organism: Rhinogobio ventralis (assembly GCA_039654625.1). Taxonomy (NCBI): domain Eukaryota; kingdom Metazoa; phylum Chordata; class Actinopteri; order Cypriniformes; family Gobionidae; genus Rhinogobio; species Rhinogobio ventralis. The sequence continues at coordinate 15,948,380 of CM077216.1, read as the reverse complement.
AACACTTTACAATACTAAAATACATTATAGTTGTATAATAAAGCAATTATTGCAAATCAAATAAACTTTTACATTAAGAATGTTTAATGAAAAACGATAATTTTTAATAGTATTATACTTATAATTATACTTATAGTAATATATTTACTGTGTGTGTGTATACACATACATATATGCATAACACTTTACAATAAGGTTAATTTATTAAACATTAGTTAATTATTAACTAACATGAACTAACCATGATCAATACATTTGTGACTGTATTTATTAATCTTTGTTAGTTAAAAAATACTGCTATTCATTGTTTGTTCATGTCAGTTTACAGTGCATTAACTAATGTTATAGTAAAGTATTAGTAAATGTTGAAATTAACATTAACAAAGATTAATAAATGCTGTAGAAGTGCAGTTCAAGATTAGTTCATGTTAACTAATGTAGTTAACTAATGTACCTTATTGTATATATGTATATATATATATATATATATACACACACACACACACACACCTAAAGGATTATTAGGAACACCATACTAATACCCTTTCGCCTTCAGAACTGCCTTAATTCTACGTGGCATTGATTCAACAAGGTGCTGAAAGCATTCTTTAGAAATGTTGGCCCATATTGATAGGATAGCATCTTGCAGTTGATGGAGATTTGTGGGATGCACATCCAGGGCACGAAGCTCCCGTTCCACCACATCCCAAAGATGCTCTATTGGGTTGAGATCTGGTGACTGTGGGGGCCATTTTAGTACAGTGAACTCATTGTCATGTTCAAGAAACCAATTTGAAATGATTCGAGCTTTGTGACATGGTGCATTATCCTGCTGGAAGTAGCCATCATAAAGGGATGGACATGGTCAGAAACAATGCTCAGGTAGGCCGTGGCATTTAAACGATGCCCAATTGGCACTAAGGGGCCTAAAGTGTGCCAAGAAAACATCCCCCACACCATTACACCACCACCACCAGCCTGCACAGTGGTAACAAGGCATGATGGATCCATGTTCTCATTCTGTTTACGCCAAATTCTGACTCTACCATCTGAATGTCTCAACAGAAATCGAGACTCATCAGACCAGGCAACATTTTTCCAGTCTTCAACTGTCCAATTTTGGTGAGCTCGTGCAAATTGTAGTCTCTTTTTCCTATTTGTAGTGGAGATGAGTGGTACTCGGTGGGGTCTTCTGCTGTTGTAGCCCATCCGCCTCAAGGTTGTGCGTGTTGTGGCTTCACAAATGCTTTGCTGCATACCTCGGTTGTAACGAGTGGTTATTTCAGTCAAAGTTGCTCTTCTATCAGCTTGAATCAGTCGGCCCATTCTCCTCTGACCTCTAGCATCAACAAGGCATTTTCGCCCACAGGACTGCCGCATACTGGATGTTTTTCGCTTTTCACACCATTCTTTGTAAACTCTAGAAATGGTTGTGCGTGAAAATCCCAGTAACTGAGCAGATTGTGAAATACTCAGACCGGCCCGTCTGGCACCAACAACCATGCCATGCTCAAAATTGCTTAAATCACCTTTCTTTCCCATTCTGACATTCAGTTTCGAGTTCAGGAGATTGTCTAGACCAGGACCACACCCCTAAATGCATTGAAGCAACTGCCATGTGATTGGTTGATTAGATAATTGCATTAATGAGAAATTGAACAGGTGTTCCTAATAATCCTTTAGGTGAGTGTATATATATATATATATATATATATATATATATATATATATATATATATATATATATATATATATATATATATATATATATATATATATATATATATATGTATGTATGTATATGTGTGTATATATATATATATATATATATATATATATATATATATATATATATATATATATATATATATAAAAATATAATAAAAGTATATATAACATTTTACTGAGCTGCCTGGAAGAAATAAGAATCTAAACATCTGGCTCCACCAGAAGAAGAGAAAAACCTTAAAAAAAAAAAGAGGAGACAACCCATTGACACGTCCCGCTCTAACATCTTCTTTCAGAAGTAAGTCGAGGTAAGAAATCAGGGGGTTTGGAGAAGGGAGGAGGAATCTGTCTAGGCTTTAAGACAGGCCTTCAACAATGATGAGGATCTGCTATCTTGCTTTGAGGTGAATCATGTAAATAAATATATAGAACTGTACTGTTCAGCGTTTCTCTTTAGTCTAGTTAGCTATACTGTGATCTGAAAAAAGGAGATGCAGCAAGACCAAAGAAGCTTCAAGAAGTGCTTCTCCATAACTATATGCCTTTAGGTAAGAAACAACAGAGTGCTGAAACAAACAATATATCCACAGCAACAGAGACAATGGGCTATGCGGCTCTAGATTTGAATAAAACATGCTTTGAATGATCACTGGGGTTCAGAAAAGATCCTCTTTGACGGATGAGATCCAACAGTAGTTGTCAATACAAACAGAGACATATGGTGACACTGCGACATATGGTGTGTAAAAAGCTTATTTACAGAAAGGGAGGGGATATGACAACAGAGACGTGTCTTTTTCTAAAATGGGCCAGTTGCTGTATCCAAAATTTTAAGTTCCTGCTTGGCATCCATTGGAAATTACAGCCTGAAAACTGTTCACTGTGCTAATGAGGATTTTTTTGATCATTTTTGATCATCATTTAATCATTTAAAAAAAAAGAAATATATTATTATACACTGTATATTGGCTGAGAAATTATCAGCACCATGCAATATTCCACCAGTATCAGCACAGGGACAATATGATAACTTTGAAGAAGGAACTGACGGACATTTAAGCTGTTATAGAGTGGTGCAGGGATGACATCTTTATAGTCCAAAACCCAGAAACGACTTAACATTTTAGCACTTCCAGTTCAATCATCCTAAAGTCAATGGGTTTTTGGTTAAATGCTTAAAATAAGGTCTGTGGTAAACAATCTCAAGGTATTTTCACATTTTATTCTACGATATGAAATTAATCAGTAAAACTTGTGATTTTTGTAAGCTTTAACTTATTTTACATGTAAATGGTGTTTGATAAGAGTCTATATGGAACTACAGAGGTTGGCGTGGACTTTAAACGTCATCAGCTGAACAGGTAAACTCATCTACTCACTAGTACGTCTTGCAAACTATTATAACTTGAACTTTTAGGGAAAATGTTATTAAACAAAGACTGGAAGAGTTTTCAGAAGCTTAATGATGGTAACATTTAAGTCATGTGACTGTGGTGTAGTTCGTTAATAGCCTACGTTTAGCTTATTACTTCTGCCGATTGTATTTACACTTCAAAATTCATAAAATGTGTGTTCATTTGTGAAAGTTATCACGATACACAAAACATATCAGAATCATAAGCTTTGTCACAAACCTTATTTTCTGCAATAATCCAAAAGTCAATGGAGATCCATTCTCAGTACTGTGTCATTACCTGGATGATCCACGGCTGTTTTTTTGTTTTGTGATGGTTGTTCTTGAGTGCCTTGTATGCCCCTAGCAGTTAAACTGCCCAATGTTCTTCAGGAAAATCCTCCAGGTCCTGCAATCTCTTCAGTTTTCCAGCATCTTTTTCATATTTGAAACCTCTCCAACAGTGACTGTATGATTTTGAGATCCATCTTTTCACACTGAGGACAGTTGAGAGACTCAAACACAACTATTAAAAAAAAAAAAGGTTCAAACATTCACTGATGCTCCAGAAGGAAACACACTGCATTAAGAGCCGGGGGTGAAAACTTTTGAACAGGATGAAGATGTCCAAATTTTTCTTATTGTTAAAATTATTATTTTTTTCATTTAGTACTGCCCTTCAGAAGCAACAGAAGATACTTACATGTTTCCTGGAAGACAAATTAAGTACAATTTACCTTGATCTTCAAATTCAATATGTTTTCACCCCCCGGCTCTTAATGCAGTGTGTTTCCTTCTGGAGCATCAGTGAATGTTTGAACCTTTTTTAATAGTTGTGTTTGAGTCCCTCGACTGTCCTCAATGTGAAAAAATGGATCTCAAATCATACAGTCACTGCTGGAGAGGGTTTAAATATGCAAAAGATGCTGGAAAACTGAAGAAATTGCAGGACCTGGAGGATTTTCCTGAAGAACATTGGGCAGTTTAACTGCTCAGGACAAACAAGGGACTCATGAACAACCATCACAAAACAAAAAAACAGCCGTGGATCATCCAGTTAACAACACACAGTATTAAGAATGAAGGGTTCATAAACTTTTGAACGGGGTCATTTTAATAAATTCAGCTATTTTTTTGTCTTGTGGACTATATGTAAAAAAAAAAAAATGTAAAATATCTTATTCAGGACAGCACTAAATAAAGAACATGCATTTTGTATGATCTCTCAGTTAAAATTATTCACATTTTCTGCAAGCAGTTCACATACTTTTTATTGCAACTGTATCTACATATCTACACATACATATATAAATATAAATATATATGCATATATATTTATATTATATATGCAATATTATAATATATACAAATATATATATGCAAATTATCTAAATATTCATTCATTATAAAACTAATATATATATATTAGTTTTATAATGAATGAATATTTAGATATTAGGATAGTGAAACATTATAACAAAACTGTAACTCTTAAAGAGGACCTCTTAAAGCGCATCTCCACCTTTAAGAATGAGTTGCTATGTGCATGTAATATTTTTTTACGATGTTCATTTTCTCATAACATTATCCATATTTCAGTTGGGCATGATACAAATAATGATCAGCTTATCGTATCAACCTAATATTTCAATATTTGTGCATCACTAGTCTGTTCCTCACAAAGCTAATGGTGGACTTCAGAAAACCTGGAATATAGCAGACAATAGTGTATGAAGCTTTTTTTTTATTCCTTTATGGTAATTTGATATCCGTTTTGAAGATTGACAGCACCAGTTCCCATTCGTTCTTATTGCATAGTAAACAGCAACCAGGCCATTCTTTAAAATATCTGCTTTTTTCCATCCACAAAAAGTATTTTTGCTTTTAATGGCATTAAACCTGATGAAAAATTCATAGTGCTCAGACATGTCATGCCCCCCACAAGCCAAAGATTAGCCCATATTAGACTCATGGTGGCGGCAGGGTGGTGTGACATCTGAGCAAAATTATGACTTCTCCCCCATGCTGTAATAAACTTGTTAGGAGACGTACAAGACCATTTGTCTCAATGTCAGACCAAATGATGTCAAAGTCATAGCAATGGCATAATCATGAAAAATGTATGTCAAGCACTTTTATTAGTACTATTAAATAGTCTTCCATAAAGCTCACCTCTTTAGCTTTCTGTTTAAGCCGGGCCTGTTCAGGATCCTCCTGCCTCGAGCGACTCTGCAAGCAAAGAGAAACATTAGAACTAAAATAGACTGGTTTAAATTATATCCAGCATTTAGATGAACAATATTAGAGTAGAAATATCTGTTCAGAAAACAAATCAAAATGTAACAAAAGAAATAGTTCATGAAAAAAATATATGTAATGTTATTTTTACTTATTAAAAAAAAACCTCTAAATGTGTGTTCACAGAAAAAAACAGCACACAGATTAGGAACGAAAGGATTGCAAGTAAATAACGACAAACAAAAAAAACTTTTTTATGAACTAGTCCTTGACATTTACCTGAACTTTTGCTCTATATTGAGAAAACAATGTCTGCAATTAGGACCCTTCTAATAATTCTACCATGTTGACAAACTGCTGGTACGCAGTGATGTGCATGTAAATAGGTCAACTCTATTCCCAAACAGTATTTATATGAGACCAACAACAGCAACATAAGAACAATTATCTTCTGGCTGACATGTCAATTAGCCGACTGCATTAATTAGAATAGGGACGGCGCTGCACTGGGAGTTGCTTCGGAGTGGGACATTCTCAGCATCATCATCAGCGTTTATCATTTAAGTCAACTAATTACCTCTGCTTTCATGTTGCTATGTCCTTTTCCTGTGGGGAATTGTCACACCCCCACCGCATCTTAAGGAGTGAAACTTCAAGGGAGAGCAATGCATGCTGGGAAGTTGCTATTAGCCGTTTGTTGCGGCTTTGGAATCTACATGCAGTCTCAAGTGTCACCATCACAAATTATATAGTTAGGAACTAATGTGCGAGTAATATACATTTCCTGAACAGACCTATATATAGGGATGGGACTGAATCGTTTTGGTTAACTTAAATCCCAGCAAAAATATTCTCTTAAAAGTGACAGCAGCCTAATAAATCTGCTGCAGTCAATAATGTTAATCAAACAACAAAAGACAAAGATAAAATCCCTCACTGCTCTTGAATGAATAACTTTTGTAGCTTCAATAAGGATTAGTCTACATTTAATCTATACAGCAGTGTTATTTTACATGTAATTACTTTACTCAATTTCTATTGTAGGCTACTAATCTGAACACCACTGTTAGTACATCTTCCTGAAAAACTTAAAGCACTGTTTATTTAAATTGTATTTTTGATCTGTTGTACGTTTGTCAGTTTTGTTTATAATTATTTTCATTGTTCTTATTGTATTGCTGACTGTTTATTTGTCTTCTGTAACTGTTTTGAGGACCCTTTACTTACACGAGGTAACCTAGTATTAGTTTAAGACTCTGATCATATCACCCACAAATAATCTTGTTAAATAATCGTGATTTCAATGTTGACCAAAATAATCGTGATTATGATTTTTGCCATAATCGAGCAGCCTTACTTTAAGTTAATCTTTAAAAGCACTAATAATTTAAATTGTTAGCAAATCTCAACATGAATATCCATTTTTTATTTGTTACATTATAATGTGATATCTAAATGCATTTGTAGCATCTAAAACAATTGATTTTAGTTTTTAGTGGTTTAGTTTTTTATAATTATTTTACATTTCAATATTTTATATACATTTATTTATATATTTTATAATTTATTCACAAAGTATATCATTTTAATACCATCCATTTATAAGTTATATAATTAACAGCTTAAAGGTGGGGTAAGTGTTATTTCAAAAATGCTTTATAAAAGCGCCTCGGGCCGAGTACCAAAACAAAGTTATAGCCAATCAGCAGTAAGAGGCGTGTCTACTAATGACGGGGAGAAGAGAGCGCTCAGTGCACGTCATTATTCAAAAGAGACAACACACAGGACGAACATTAGCCAAACTACGACAGAGAGAGAGAGAGATGGCAGATAAAAAAAACACGTGGAAAATTTCTTACGATCAGGCAAGAATTATCAGCTTTCCAGCTCTGGAGAGAACTCAAGGAGGGCTAAGGCCTGCAATCGGACGCCGAGGTTGCTTTATTTCTTCTTGATAGGCGAAGGCGAGTAACATTGGTTTTGTTTTGTTTCACAGAACTAATATATGCTAGCTTTTGTTTGAATATGCTTGCGTGTCATGTTTGCTTGTTTGTCCATTTGCAATCATATTGTCGTTCACTTCAGCGATGATAAAGACCCATTCATTTCCACATACTATAAACCACTGTCTGTTTTAAGCGTCAGCTCGCAGTGTGTCCGAAAAGTAAGATAATAAACAAAATAAATGTTTGTTTCCTTTGGTTCATCTTTTAGTGATCGATAACCCTCTAATCTTGTCACAATTGTAATATATCCGTTAGTTGGACTGTCGTGCTCGTGCTATCGAGTTGTTCATGAGAACTGTGTTTGTGTTTTTGGGATGTAAGGGATGACTTTTTCATTGAACATTTGACCTGGATTACCATAGTAACACACATTGCTTTCACTTATTAATGACATCGTACCCTCGGCTGGCTGGCACAGCAGATTCCGCCATAGTCGTTGCCTGCGTTGCCTACGTATGTGTGGGGCGGAGCTATCAAAATAGGGGCGAGACCCTTTTGGGGTAGGGGCGTGTTTGTTTTGGTGATTTGTAATATCAACATCGGTTACCAGAAAGCACTTACCCCACCTTTAACTGTATCAGCCAGAATTTTAATATCAATGCATCCCTGCATTTTAAATATAAAAATTTAGTATCAAAAACCACCCCATAAGTCCATCCCTGCCGACAGCACTGAACTTGTTTAGAACCCAGAAAATTCCTCCTAATCCTCATGTCTGGCTATATAGCGGTTTTAAAAAGCCATGTAGTCTTGATTAATTTATAAGCAGCGTTTACTTGCTTAGTGCCAAAAAGGTAAAGGTAGTGATGCCTTAGGGTTCATCCATTACATATAACATGATTTTTATACCCAACAAACTCAGTGAGTGAGATAGTGTCACTTCCTTAGAAACAAAGCAACTTCAAGGCAAATTTAAAACATCCTCTCTCGCTTCCTAACAGAAGACTCATTCCCTTTCCCCTGATGTACTCCAGTCCAGGCAACAGTACAATCAAATCAACTCGAGACTGGATAAATCCCTCTGGCTTTGCCATTACTGCAATTTGCTACAGTATGAAGCTGCAGAGTGCAATCTTGTGTCTTAATAACACTGTCTTTTCTCTCCGAGGCCTAAAAGCACAACCGGTTCTCTTTTAAACAGTGGTGCGGGAAAAGCCAGCGTTCGTTGACAAGGTGCTGATGGGCAGACTGGCGCCGATGGCCACTCCCGAATCACTCAAACCTACTTTTGCGGCTTTCATTAGTAGCTCCCGTTCCTCGTCATCTTTCCTCTGCTTCTCGATCTTCTCCAGCTGCTCAAAGAACTTCAGCTGGGTCCGCACATCCGAAGCCTGCTCGTACAGCTCCTCATCCTGTGGAAACAAAACTCCTCATCAAAAAGTTTATCACCTTTGCGCTGTTATAAGAGTGAACTAACTTTTCCCCAGCTTGCCTAAAGTTTCACTCTTTTTCCTTTCGTACATTAATGAAAGTGAAGTTAGTAGGTCACCCAGAGCTAATGGGATAATTGTGTGTTTCGCAGTGTTTCTGCAAGGCAACCCCAACTCTCTTTCCTGCGATAGTTGTTCTAGCGTTGCAGGTAAAAGAGCTGCGTGAGGCGCAGTGGAGGACCAAAGCAGAGCGACACACACACACAGGAACCCACACATTTTCATGCACTTCTGAGGCTATAGCCTATTAGCAGCGGGAACGGCACTGCTCTTCTCATCTCTTCTTGCACGCTTTCTTTTGCGCTGAGGCTGCGCCTCACTCGCAGGGCCAACTTTTCCCGTCTCCATTCAAGTCTGGCTTGTTTTTCGCTGATGTCAACAGGCTGACTTCATACAGCCGTGCCAGTTACTCATTTCGAACAGTTTGTTTCAAAATCAGAACGGGATAAAAATCGCAACATGACACCATAGCGACATTCTTCTTTTTCTTAGTACAAAATTAAAGTCTAGATTTTTTCCTCAAGCTGCATTACATTCAGACTTCTATGATAAAGTTAACAAAACTAGCATATATTAAAATATAATAGTAATAATAGTAATAACCTCTTACTCTGAATGTGAGGGTTTACAACAAATCCTGAGTGTCTCACAGGTAAATACAACATTGTAGTGGTGCTCATCTTGTAAATACTGTGTGTGTGTATATATGTGTATGTGTAATATGTAATATGTAATATATATATATATATATATATATATATATATATATATATATACACACACACACACATACATACATGTGCATGTATGTATATGTATGTGTATATACACTCACCTAAAGAAATTGAACAGGTGTTCCTAATAATCTTTTAGGTGAGTGTATATATACACACATACATACATGCACATGTATGTATGCATGCATGCATGTATGTATGTGTATAAATATATAAATCTGGGGGGAAAAAAAGGAATAAATCTTTTCAAGTTCTTTTTCAAGTAATTCCAAGTTATTTTATCAAGACCAAAGTGCATCTTTAATCAACTGTTATAAGAACTGATCAATTCGAAAAAAGTACTGATTGACTTCTGCTTTGGAGATATAAAAGGAAGATATAATTAGTTTAGTTTATTGTGGTGTAAAACAAAAGCCTATTCATACTAGTGTATCTCCCATGATCAAGACTCTGGTTAGGGTTAACATTAAGAGTTACATTTTCAGCGTGAAGGACATATAATGAGAAATGTTCAGTGGTAAATGTCAGTTTGTGGTTTCTCTTTGAAGTTCTGGAGGGAGTGGTTCAGGTATTGGTTCTTACTTTGCAGGAGTCGGCGCGGTGTTGCGCAACGGCCGAGACTTTCTCCAGCATGGAGCGTAGCCTGGACTGAGTGGCGTGAGAAATGAGAGTGACCGTCTCCATTGACACCTCCGTCACGCCAAACTTCTTGGCTGAAATGATACAAAGTTTGGTGTTAAAGTTACTCGAGAAGGTAGAGCATAAGTGAAGAAAAGCGATTCTTTGGGCCTGGAGCACCAAACCAATTAAAAGACAAGTATTATTCTTTTCCTTCTCAAACCTGCTTCATGATATGACCTAATTTAACTGGTAAACACTTCACTGCCACCCACACACTCACTTTACATCACTCTCTTCACATTATATCCAGCAGGTGGCGCAATGCACCTCCTCCCTGTTTCCTCGTCCAGCCATCAAACTGAAAGTCACACACACACACACACACACACACACACACACACACACACACAACACATGCAGAACTCCCCTGGAGGAAGATTTACATTTTTAACACACTCTACCCCCCTGGCGACAGCATAACAACCACAGCCGGGCTCCATGTAATAGCACATATCCGCAGGCACTCATTGGTATGCACTGTGTGCTAAATCAAGCGCACGGGGGGAGAGAGAGTTTGCTTAAATACAATAATGGAGGGAGCTTTTTTGGATGAGAGGGAGCCAAAGACCTGCCTCATGTCTATATGACAGTCTCCTGTTTCTTCATGCTCTTTAGGACATCTTTAAAGTGATCTATGTGAAGGTTAACTAATCATTATTGATAAGACGTTAGTGCAGTGTGTTCTCAGAATACATGCATGCCATTTGAGAGTTTGGTCCTAATTATAGACCCTATTTGGTATTAATACACACATTTTCCCATTTAATTATTCTAATATACTGAATTTCTGCAGAACAAATATTTCTTATTATCAATATTGAAAACAGTTGTGCTGATTTATATGGGAAGGTTAAAAAGAACAGCACTGATTGAAATAGAAAGTCTTTACTGTCAAAAAATATTATTTTAAACTTTTCTGCCTAGCAACACCCTAGCAACCTAGAAGGCCTCAGCCTCACCTTGCATCACCATAGCATAACAACATGGCTGCGAATTATGGGGACAAGCAGGCTCAAATTGTCTTTGCAAAATGCAGAATAATTCAATTTGTTCACATGTAGGATCTACAGGAATGTAGAATTGAATCCATCTAGTGTTTGAAATGTGCATTGTTTGTTTAGGCAGGGACATTCAGAGAGAGCATGCAAGTGACCTTGTCAGGGAAGAGGCCCGAGGCAACCTCCCATTTCAGCACACAGCAAACTAACAGAGAGCCATCAGAAGACGGTCTATAAAGTATTCATTCGCAGCCCGGGGAGGCCTCCATCTCGGACACGGGGCACTGATTAGACTGACTTAGCATGTGAGTGACCAGTGGAAGAATGTGCACTAGTCTTAGGTAGAGGTCAAAGAAAGGGGACTGGAAGGGTACTAATCATTGGATCTCTACTTTTTTAAGTGGGTCACAGTGACCAACTATTCAACTAGCAGCGTTATTACTGTTAATAAACTAAACTCAAACTATTACAAATCATTTTCGTTAATTAAAATAAAATTTAAATATTAAATGAAAAATAAAAATTAGAAAACTTATGTAGAAAACAAAGTACTAAAATTATTAAAAAATTAAATAAAACAAATTAAAGCTAAACAGAAATATGTAAAACAAAGTGAATTCAAAATACTACTGAATACTATAATAGTAATAAAACTATTTTAGAGCCATCAAAAACTTCTACATTTTCCGTTAATTATATAATATACACAAACTTAACCTACATTTTTTTTTTGTCATATATAAACGTGTATGAAGTAATTAATAATAATAGTGTGTACTTATACACACATACACATTTTTGCAAGAACACAAAAAATAAACATTAATCTAGCTTAATTATACAGTGCTTTAACACTCATTACTCTAGTTTAAGGCTAATGATTAGTTAGTTGATTTTTGAAAGTGTGCAGATCCCTTCTATTCATAGAAAAGCCTGACTGTTAATCTGGCCCAGAATTATTAGCTATATAGTTTTTTTTCTCTATGGCATTTAAATCAAGAAGCCGAATCATAAAGCTTTGAAAAGAGTGACACATCTTTCCTGTCTCATCGGGCCAGCTTTCATCAGCTTTTTGTTTAAATCCATTCATAATCCTACACCCATTTAAAGATCCGCCCTCAAACAACGTCAGTCAACACTGATACAGTAATTAGACAGAATATTAACTGCCCACACAGTGGCGGTACAGCCTAAACCTCTATGACTGTAAACCTGCCAGGAGAAACTGATCCTGACAAGCACGTTGCCAGACTGCCGCTCTAGTATATGAGAGTATTGTGGTGGTGAGCTATTTTGTACCAGTCTCCAGGAGACGTTTGTGGAGCAGGCTGGCAGGAAGGAAGGCCTCGTCCTTACAGGAACGGATCTGGGTGCCCACCAGCTCCGAACCCGTGGCCAAGATACGGGCGTTCTCCTCGTTCAGGTTCACACCAGCCATGGATGCCACGTCATTGATGTCGTCATCATCCCTGCAGACACAAACAGAGGAGATTTAAGAAGAGCTTTTCCATGCATGAGACAGGTATATTTTGATGTATATAAAGTTATATATTAAAAATACTTTGTATTATATAAAACATTTATGTCAAGTTATGTTACATGGAAACAAAGTCCATTACTGTGAAAGAACTTGTTAAATTCTAATTTAAGTAAATGTACATAGTCAATGTCACACTTTTTTATATTTATACATTAAATGTATACATGAAGCAGTTTGTATATATAAAATGTAAGAAAATCTTGTGGAATGGGTTTGACACTAAACATATTTCAAAGCTTTTATGAATCCTTTTTAAATTATAATTTTTTCAGCATAATAATAGACAGTCATGAACACGACTTCATTCCATCACACCCATTTTTACATTCTCAAATTCTGTCTGAACCCATTGAAACATCTAATAATTCTAGAGAAACGTCGCCCCCTACTGGACTCTTAGAAAACCTACCTGAAAGTCCCACCTCCAGGGTCATTTAGCTTCTGTTTCTGATTGGCTGAGGCTTGAAAAGCCACACTCATGGGGTTCCTCACTTGGAAGTGTGTCCCAACAGCACCTGCAATAAAACTTGTAATTATACTGGGGCACTTCTATTGGACTCTTGCATGAGAAAAGGAACACTTAAGCCTCAATCACTTTCCTTTGGTGTGTTTAAAATGGACTCCAAGCTCATTAAGTCTCTAGCTTACCTTGAGCACGAACCGTCTGTGTAATCACCACCGGCATCCGTGTCGGTGTAGCCTGCAGCCCGGGCCTCTTAACAGCCTGAAGAGAACAAAACCACAGAGGATATGAACATCTTTAGACAAGTGCTGGAAGACATAGCTTAAAAAAAGACATTTGTAAGACTTCTTAAGAAGTCACTATATTAATAAATTTGCTCTAAATTAACTTAAAGGTTTCTTTTTATTAGATAAAGCATAATTTCAACCAAACAGCCTTAAGCAAATGTTTAATGCAATAATACTAATAATCATGTTTATCACATGGACATAAAATTGTATTTATTTATATGCATTAATACTACATTTTAACTTAATTAGGCTTGTTTAAAAAAAAGCCATGTTGAGGCTTGTGAGAATCACTGAATGAATCATTCACTGAAGTGATTCAAGTTTATTTTTTGCAATTTAATAGCCGTCTTACAGAGGCTAAGATCATAGAATCTATTTAATAACATGAGCTTTAGAAAACTTTGGTAACACTATTTTACAGCGTAATTGTTACACGTGTTACATGTAGTTACTGTAGTAATAACTATAAATTATGCATAATTACATGCAATTAACCCTAAACCAAACCCTCATCCTTACCCTAAATCTATAGTAAGTACATGTAGTTAATTATTATTACATAGTACTTAAATGTATAATTACACTGTAATACTGACACCTTAAAAATAAAAAGTAACCAAAACTTCATAGCAAAATAAAAAAAAGTGCATTCAAATCAAATTTTTTACATTGTAAATATGTTATGAATATTCAAATATAAAGTGTTTTATATTATATATACAAATATAATACATACAATTGTTATGGATAGGGGTGTAACAATGCTCTCATGTCACAATTCGATACATATGATACATGTGATACGATATTATTGCAGTACTCCAAGACATATGATAAAAGGTTAACAAAAAATTTATTGTTGATTAAAATGCTAAATTTGGTATTACATTGGAGGTGGAAATGAATAGGCTTGGACTTGGTGTTGGTAACCCAATGCACAGGACAATGGTGACACCAGAATAAAAATATTCAGGATTCTAAAGCTGAAAATACAGAATTATTTTAGACGAATATGCTTACATACTATATTTAAAATAATGTAGGCCACTTTTTACTGGTAATTTGGCATTATCAGGACCCACAAATTTTCCCCCATTGCATTATTATATGATCTATTCAACATTATATGTTGCAGTTTATTGTAGTACTGACACTAAAACTCTGTAAACTTAAATTTTTTTCCTCACATGGAAATTTTTTTTTGGGTGAACTATACACAATAGAGATTGTCACTATCCACCATACATATTATTGCATTTTTGTATTGCGATATATTGTGACACGATATATTGTTACACCCCTAGTTATGGACATTCATATACTGAATATGAATATTCAATATATTGACCAACCCTACAATAGACCACAGGAAAGCACGAGTACCATGGGGGTAGTTGGAGTCAGGGCAGCAGCCGGCCGGATGGTTGATATGGTGGTGGGTAGTGTGCTCGGCGCTGGAGCTTTAATGGTGTTCACCGTCAGTGGAGTGGACGTAGTAGAGGCCTGAGACAGCTGAGTTAAAGACTGCTGGGAGTTCAGAAGTGTCAGACGCAGAGCAGGCAGGCTTTTCTGTACAAAGAGAAGAGGAACAAGATTTAGTGTAATTAAGAACAATAAGTGAAACTGCTTTATAATGGAAAGTTATGAGTCCTACCTTCAGAAAAGGGATCAGGTATGGTTGAGGAGATGACTTCAACTCTGTCTGCAGGCGATTTGTAAACTCCTCAGGCTCAATTTTTGCATCCTTTGCAGATTTTAGAAGGCAAAATGCTTATCAGTTCAAATAAAATGTGCAAATATGAAAAGATTTGCTTTTGTTATACATGCACTCAAAGTTTCAATAAAGTTACAAAACAAATTGATACTTTGAATTCACTTTTGTTGGAAATTGCGCAAATCAGCCTTAACATGGCTGTGTAAAGACACCTTTATTGGCCTGTTTGAGCCAGCAGAAAAAAAAAACATTTTTGAGCCCTGCAAATACTGACATCTACAGTTTAGTATGAGAAAAGCACTAGATGAAATACTATCAATAAACTACTATATCAAATTTTTTTAAGAAAATGAAACAATAATAGAGTGGTTCAATCAAAACACTGCCACAAAAAATGCAGAAATGACACACACACCCCTTTAAACACTAAATGGCTAAAACTTACCAGAAGATCCTGCACTAGTGCCTTCACATTCCGAGATGTTTCCGGAGAGGGGGAATTATGGGATGCCAGTTTGATGAGCGTTGCTAAGAAGTTCTTGCACTTCTTTACATTCTCTTGCATTTCCTGAAATGAAAATTCTGGTATTTTACAAACAATGATGAACTAAAATCCATATTCACATTACACAGAGTCACATTATGAATGAAAAGAGTTTAATTTTAACAGTACCTGAGAGAGGACAGGTGCTCTGTTAGCTGGGGCAGCGGCAGAGGTCGTGCTGGGACTCTGAGGGGTCACAGAGGGCTTGAGGACTGTCTGTGGTGCGGGCTGCACACGGGCCCCTGCTGTAATGACTGTGGTGGTGGGCTTCTGAGCCGAGGTAATAGTTACCACTGCTGTCTTCTGCTATGGAAATTAAAAAAAAACATGCGGAGGTAAGAACCTTAACTCTACAGTGCTATGACAAAAATATTTTTATTGAGCTTTTTATAGACCCTTTTCACATTTCCAGGTTTCTCAGAAGCGGAAGTTGTCAGTTGGGGTAATTTCTATAGCGGTGAATAAGAGACTATATTAAATATATTTTCGTGATCCCATTTGCTCAAATATCAAAAGAAAACACTATTGTGGAGTTTTTCACGACTTTCAAGAAGAGGATAATGGCAGTCGTAAGAGAGAAAAATTAGAAACACCTTCACAGCAGCATTAACTAGTTTCTTGTAATTTAATACAAAGGTAATATAATACTAAGTATACTGTCATAAAATGTACATAATTTAAAAAAATAAAATAAAATATAAAAAAACTTTGCAGGATTTACGATGTTGATGACCATTAAAACACATCACAGTCAGTGAAAAGGGTCTATTTGAATGGAAAGTGATGTAATAAAAAGACAATATACCACAAAATAATAAGGAATAATTCACCCAAAAGCGACACATGTACTCAATTTTACATTGTTCCAAATGCACATCTCGTAATTTTCTCAACAAAACAGACAAATATATTTTAAAATTTAACAAAAATATATATTTGCCATTCAATTAAAGTTCTTAGTTACCACTGACTTTAAAAACAAAAAAAGCAAAAAGAAAACGCAGATGGAATCGCAGAATCCATTAATAAAAACTGAATTTACTTTAGAAGCGGAAAGTCACAGAATTTGTCCGATCTTTGATGAATAAATAAAAAGTAGGTCAGTACACTTAAATCAATTTGTGATGTCCTCCAGTGTCTGTGAAACCTTGTTGAACCGCAAAAAGACTATGAATCCTGCATGTTCTGCGTGTCTCTGTGTGAATGGCACAAACGAGCAGTTTTATTTACCACACACACACACACACACACACACACACACACACACAGAAGCTTGACACTCGTGGTTTTTTCAGCCTCTGCCTCACATATGAGGACATGAATGCATAAACTTCATCTCCAGAGCAGCTCTGAGAGTTCATTTGAGAAAAACTAGTCATATCAAAAACACACAGAAACTCAAAAAGGTCTTCATTTATAACCTTATTTTTTAAAGGAATAATCACAATGTCCTTCCATGTTTTAAGTTTACCAGTAAAGCTCTGTAGTGAAGCACTTTATTTGACCAAAAAGTTTGTTTAATGTCATACGGTTAAAATATAAATGAATGTTTTATGCCTTCATTTGATTGCCAGAAAAATTTAAATACACAAAACAGAATTTCTGAAAAAACAAAATGTTTCATAGAAATACATTTCTCTTTTAATAAATGTTGTTTTTATGAATTTAATTCATTAGACATGCTTTTTGGTTATTAAAATATAATTAAACTATTAAAATAGAATCCTGAAAACTTAAAACAGAACTTTGTCAAATGTAAAACGGAATTTGAGAAAAAATATCTAACGTATTTCATATGGCCCAAAAAATACTTTTAAGAAATTGTTAAATTGTATATGTTTCATGATTCAATTAATTAGACATGATTTTTAATTACTAAATTTTAATTTAACCATTAAAATGGAGTCCAAAAAACTAAAACAGGGGAAAAAAAGGGATCCAGATAAATTAAAACAGAAAAAACGGAATTTGGAAAAAAAGAAAAAAAAAATGGATTTCATAGGGCCCTAAGTATGCCACATATGATGTCATGATGTCTGGTTATGAACCACTGCTGAAATAACAGTGTTTGTTGTTAATGACCTTCAATCTGTGGCATATTAATTTTGTGAGCTCCAGCCAACGTAAAAATTATCTGTGATTTTTTACTTCCATTTTGCCAGTTTGGAATAGCAAATCACAAAAGGAGACATTATGCAGAATGAAGGCCTCATTTTCAATTCACTTTCATTGCAATTGGAAAAAAGATGCAATGAAAATTAATGGTGATGGAGACTTCAATCTGCCTACCATTTCACTTCATCTTCCATGGAAGAAAAAGTTATATGCGTTTGGAACAACATGAGGGTAAACTATGTTTGTCAGACAGTCAATTAACTCTATAGATTAATTGTATGTATATTTTTCTAAAAAGAAAGAAAGAAGGGAAGCTACATTTGGTCACATTTATAGGGCCCTATGATTTCTGTGATTGACTGTCAATGGAGGGACAGAAATCTTTCCCATTTTATTAAAAATATCTTTATTTGTGTTCCGGAGATGAACGAAAGCCAGTCAAATTTAATCTAACCATTAAAGCAGAGTCCAGAAAAATTAAAACAGAATAAATTTAATAGGGCCCTACATTTATCGTTGTTCTGCAAATTCTCATGGGCAAAATCCAGTCATTTCAATATGAATGCACGCAACACGGGCAAAATATTTCCACACTCAGATTTCGCAACAGGTTTAAGTTGGTCACGCAGATTTCACCGTGTTGACAAACAGAAAGTTGAGTTACATTTTATTTTAAGGTGTCCTTGTTACAGTGTAATTATACATTTATGTACTGAGTACTATAGGGTTAGGAATAGGGTTTGGTTTAGGGTTAGTTGCATGTAATTATGCATAATTTACTGTTATTACTACAGTAAGTACATGCAATGTGTAACAAGGACACCGTAAAATGGTGTTACCGAGAGCTGCTTGGTTTTTAAAGTGACTTCTGTGTGAGCTGTGCTTCATACAGCGCTACATTATTGACAACTGGCCCATTAAATTTTGCTAATGTGACCCTAACTTTAGTCTTAATTTAATACATAAATCATCTGCAATATTATTATTCATGTGCTATCCAACAAGGATATCTTGCTCATACCTGGGCAACAGGTGTGGTGACTCTAAAAGCCGCTCCAGCAGTGGGTGTAGCAGGTCTCGGTGACATGGTGGCTTTATTTTGGTTCTGAGCTTTGGCCTGGGCCAGGACCTGCTGAGGAACCAATGCCAGCTGACCAGCCTCCGTACGTACCAGCACCATACCTTAAGAAGAACACAGAAAGAAATGAATAAATAAATCACATAGAAGCAATAACAACAGCCACAAAAAGTATTAGCAATAGTTAACAAAACTTAGGGATAGTTCATTAATCCTATGTTGTTCTATACCAATGACTTCCTGTGGTCTGTGGAACATAAAAGATATTTTGAAAAATGTCTTAAGGTGGAGTCACATTTCGGAAATTTTGGCAAAGCTGTAGGCAAAAAATGTCAATAATGAAGCGTTGTATGAAGTACATCTTACACAGAAGTCACTTTCAAAACAAGCAGTTTTTGTTGGTAAACACTGCAAATCCAACTTGAACCTTTTGCTAAATGTTTCGCCCTCAAGTGAAATTCCCAATCATGTGTACTCCTATTGAAATGACTGGACTTCACCAGCGAAAATGCACAACCTTTAGATGGCGGTTTAATGAAAGTCAAAGGGGTCCAATGTCGTTTTGTTTTGGACCCTATTTACTTTCATTATGTGCACAAAAACATTCCTAAAAATATCTTCTTTGTGTTCCACGGAAGAAAGAATGTCATACACGTTTGTCAAATGACATTAGGGTGAACAAATGACAAAATCTACATTTTTGGGTGAATCGTTTTGTTTCGCAGCTGGACTATTCCCGAGCTGTTACCTGGTGGTATGGTGAATCCTGGTGGTAACTGAATAGTAGTTTGTTGCTGCGGCCTGACAATCAGCTGGGTCGTAGGTGCCCCTGGTCGCTGCGGGGCTGCCACGGTCGCCGTCACTTGAGCGGGCGTACCAGGTCTCAACAGGGTCGTAGGCTGTCCTACGAGAGTGGTTGTTGCTGGCTTTGCAAGGACAGAGGGCGTGCTTGCCACAGGAAGTGAGGTCACCACTGCACTGGACGACACAATAATCTGAGTGGGCGTGCTGGGGTGCAACCCTACAGGAGTCCCAGGTAGCTGGTTTGGGACGATGGCTTTAATCTGGTTTTGAGGGTCAGATTTGGGCTCTGTGTTTGTGAACGCCACAGAGGTGGAGACAAGACCAGTGCCCTGGATGGGCAATCCTGAGACTTTAGGGTCACCTCCGTTGTGTACGACACTTGTGATGGTGTTAGGAGGCCTGTGCAGTGCAATGGTGGGGTTTGCTTGACTATCTAGTGACACATTCGCATGTGGCAGTGTGCTGTTGGGCTGAGCGGACACAAAAGCAGTATTTGTACTAGGAGCAGCAGACATGTTGCTTTTACCATTACCTACACCTGAACCAATGTCAATACCGTTTACAGAAGCAGGCGCGGAAGCGATAACAGAAGAGTTTAACGTGCCACTGCTTCCGTTCACAGTCTGTATTCTGGCGGGAACCGTCCGGACAGCAGACGCAATGTGATTTGTATTGGGATGAGAGTCTGTTGGTGCTGCGTCACTTGAACAAGTTGATGGATTTGATGAATGATATTGCACCCGGTTCGCGGCTGTAACTAAATTCGCGGAGGTACTGGGCAGGTTCGCGGTGGAGGGGACAGAACTGGACGCCGGTATTCTGTCCGGACCGTTTTCTTGAGAGTTTCCCTCCTGGTTTCGCTGTGGCTGCCGCTGCTGCTCCAGTGTTGTTCCTACTTGGGCGGGCAGTAATTTCCCTAAGTGTGGATTTAGCGCGTTTGAGGGTCTCCTGATGTCGCCTTGAGGACCCACCGCCTTGTTTTGTCCACCCAACTGCGATTCTAACGAGCCTACGAGGTCACTGACGGCTTTTTCGTCCACTTCGGAGTACAGCATATCTTCCAGTGGATCGGGGACACCCGCCATCTTTGAGAGACGCTTGAGAAATGCGCACGGCGCGTGCGTTGTTTTGCTGCTGAGGCATTGTGGGAAACGTAATGACATCATAGCCAAGATTTGCAAATGTTGTCATAAGCCTGTCATATCTGGAAACAAATTAGGAAACTGCCTCATAAATATTTAATGTAATATATATATATATATATATATACTTTGTATAATTATTAATTATGATATTGATAGAGGCTTGCTTTTGGTCAGATTTCTGTTCATTTATTAGGGATAACAACACCCAGCTTTTTAACTTTGTTTTGAAAATGTTTTATTTAAACAAAACTCCACGTATGGCATGTCTTGTCATAATGAATTGTCTTGTCATAAGTCAAAAGTTCAACAATACCTAAAATAATATTATTTTTGAAAATAATAAAGTAAAATAAAATAAAAATGTATTCATATTTTAAAAAATATTTCTTTATTTACTTTATTGTTTTGCTCATCCTAATGTACCCTATATTTGTAAATCATTAAAAAAGAAAACATGTCTGTCATATCACAATCTTAAGCACTACTGTAGTTTTGAAATTACCCAATCTTTTTTTTTCTTTTCTAAGAGACATAATTCTAATTACATTGAATACATATTTAAATTTTTATGCCTACTCTACTTTTTAACTGAAACAGAATCACTTCTTAAATGTTTTTTATTATACTAAAAATAAGTTTTTCTTTTGCCCTTGTATAAATAAAATCAGGAAAAAGAGTTTAGTGTAGAAAACTTTGATTATATGTAATGGGATAGCTGCCTATTTGCTCTGCGTAAATACAACGCAACAGTGATTTTGTTGGTGTTTAGTTCGTGTAAAGATCACGTGGTACAGAGCTGCACCAATAGGATTGCGAGTCGTGTTGTACGGCCCAAATATTGAAAACACCAGTATCAGTTTCGATCATTTTCATCGGTGCTGTCAGGAACAGTAAGTACGTACTCCAAAATATGCCTGAATTCACGTCTTATTATTCATTGTATTCATTTATATGGCATGTTTTCATAGGGCGAATATATTTAAAGAGCTGGTGTTGATAATGCGACAGGATTAGATGAAACTTCATGTTCATGTTAGCAAGCGGGCTAAATGAGTTCATCAGTTTTATGAAAGTTGGTTTCGAAAGGCCTATTGCGGGGGTTTTATCATTCTTAAGAAATGAAACGATATAAACAAAATAAAGTAAAAAACAAAATAATGCAAAAATATCGTAGAAATTTACAGAATATTGTTCATACGCTGGCAAACGCAATATTCTAAACATTTTAATAAAACAATTATATTCTATTTAATAAATGGTTATTAAATAAATATGTGAATACATTTTTTTTTATTTAAAGAAATGTTTAAAACATCAAAACTATTGTTAATCAAGGGGGCGTGGTGCATTGGTAAAGGTAAAATTTCTGTAAAAGCATATACACAGCATCATGAATATTATTTAAAATACTATGGATGATTTCCACTGTACAAAGTAGTAACATTGCCTTTGTTTATTTATTTTTATTCCCTAAAATAAATCACAGATTATTGTTATTAAGATGTATAGATGTTGGGTAGTATTAATTATTTAGACGGGTCCAACTGACAAAATTCTGCTCTCTCTTCCATCATCTTGTCAAGCAGCCAGAAAATGGCCACGGCACAGTCAACACTGATGTTCGCAGTGTGCGTCCTGATGATAACAGAACTCATACTGGCCAGAAAGGACTACTATGACATCCTCGGTGTGCCAAAAGACGCTTCCGACCGTCAGATCAAAAAAGCTTTTCACAAGCTTGCCATGAAATATCACCCAGACAAGAACAAGAGCCCTGATGCGGAAACCAAATTTCGAGAGATTGCAGAAGGTAGGTTAAATACACTAGTCAAAAGTTTGGAATAATTATTATTATTTTTATGCTCACCAAGGCTGCATTTATTTACAGTAATATTGTGAAATATTAGTGAAGTTTAAAACAATAGTTTTCTATTTTAAAGTGGTTGCCTTGAGATTTTCCTATGTGGTTTTATAATATGGTTTTTCAATTTATGAGTAAAATAAGAACTGTGGTAAACATAACTTGATACTTGAAATGAAAAAAAATAATAATAATAATATTAATAATAGTTATTATTATTGCTGTTATCAGTTTTTATGTAAAATGTAGCACATTTTTTTCAGAATTCTTTGATGAATATAAAATATTGA
Organism: Rhinogobio ventralis; assembly: GCA_039654625.1. NCBI lineage: Eukaryota > Metazoa > Chordata > Actinopteri > Cypriniformes > Gobionidae > Rhinogobio > Rhinogobio ventralis. Next base: position 15,925,325 of record CM077216.1, on the reverse strand, counting down.
AAAGAAAAGCATTTATTTGAAATAGAACATTTTTGTACCATTGTAAATATTACAGCTTTGCCATGATTGGACTAAATTACATTTTCAAATATATTAAAATAGAAAACAGTTCTTTTAAATTGTAATAATATTTCACATTAATACTGTATTTTTGATCAAATAAATGCAGCCTTGGTGAGCATAAGAGACTTAGACTAAACTCTTAATTTTTCCAAACTTTTGACTGGAAGTGTAATGTATTCTGCTTGATTAACGACTTAATATGGTGATCTACAATTAAATAGCATGTTCATGAGCAAAGATTCTGTATCTGTAATATATAATCTGTAATATATCAGATATCTTTAATGCATAATTTTTGAAAACTCATTCTGCAGCATATGAAACCCTATCGGATGAGAAAAGAAGGCGAGAGTATGACCAGTTAGGGGACAATGTGTTCAGCAGTGAAGATGTGAACGGAGGACAGCGTTTTCATCATTCCTTTGACTTCAACTTCGACGACATGTTTAGAGACTTCGACATCTATAGCCAAAACAGGCACGCTCGCCAAAAACGGCACTTAGACGAGCACTTCAAGGCCCATCAGCAAGCACACAACCGCCACAAGAGACACTTCCAGGGCACTTTTAGTACCGGAGTCTTCGAGGACATGTTTGAAGATATGGAGAAGATGTTTACATTTGACCGACACATAAAAAGAACAGAGAGCAGGTTTCAGGGCACAACCAAACAACACTGCAGAACGGTGACTCAGCGACGAGGAAACATGGTCACCACGTACACGGACTGCACCTCGTCCTGAACATCAGAGCTCGGACCATCACACTTGTGTTTTTATGTCTGATTTAGATTGAGTTATTAATTTGCTGCTGTGATGATGAGTGGGGTTTGATTTTACCAGTGACTGATCTGTTATTTAAGATGCATTTGGAGTTTCAGTTGGTTTGATTGACATCTACAATTGACACTACATTGGATAGTGGCCTCTTAATAGCCTCAAAGTCTAGTTTTAGGCTTTTTATGAGTTTGATTTCATCCCTGCAGCACCAAAACATAAAAAAAATGATCATTAGTTTATTGATAACAAACTATTTGATGACGCTCTAGTGTGCATTTATGTTGAAATCGCACTTTCTTGATCATATGAAACAAGTTGTTATATGCACTAAAATTCAATATATCCCCAGTTATATTGAAAGAATGAATGTGCTGAAATCTTGAATCATGACAGACCATTTAGCTCTTCCATTAACTTCTCTACTTATCCATGTCGTTTTGGTGCTGAACACTCATAATATGAGTCTTTGGGGTTTGCATCTTAATGAACTGCCCTTTTATTTTTATGTGAAGCTAAACAAATGTTTGCTGCATTGCTGTGAATTATATAGTTGAAGTAGTTTCTTTCAAACTCACACTTGTTAGATAGAGAGGTGCCTTTCCCACTCATTGTGGTAGATTCAGTTTATTGTTATCAGATTGGAGCACTTTTATGACCTTGTGTGTATTATAGTTTGCATGGCCGAGAGAAAGTAGGTCTCTGTTTTTGTCATGTACATCAGTTATCCGGTTGGGTTTGTAAACAGCTTTTGTTTTAGGAAAGTACAAGTCTGCCATTGTTCTCTAAGCCAAAGTGTATTTTGGCTGAAAATTTTTTATACGTTTGTAACAAAACATATGTATATGGCAGTGTTATCCCTAAAAAGAAACAAGGGGAATGTACCTACTTAGCACTTGCCTGACAACGTTTTTTTTTGTAAATACGATGTATAGCCCAGCTGTGTTCCTGTATGACATCACCTGTGACCTGTTTTGTTAAATAATTCCATGTGCAATATTTAAAGGCAGCTCTTCTGTTGGTTTAACTGTTACCCGCTGACATGGTTGTTCTGTTATGAGTCTCGGTAGACTCATCTGGCACTTTCTTTATTTTAATCCTATGGATGAAAAGTAAATATTAAATAGCCTATTTAAACCCATATGTATGTATACTTGGGTTATCAATAAATCGTGTTCAAAACTATTTGTTTGAGGACCCTTTTCTTTAGGACAAAACACAAAAATGTATTGCTGTGCCGTTGCGATACAGGAGCATTTTTAGTAAACTTGAACTGATAAAACATTTTGATTGCAATATACATATGTAGTTTCTGACATACGTAGAATATGTCATATATTTCAATGGCCATGGGGTCGAACAAGAAAAAGGTATATGTTACACAATTATTAGTATTATTGGATAAGTCTGATAAACACGCATTGAAATGGTTTTGCTCCGAACCCATTTTTTAAATGATATTTTATGACTTTAAATGATATTGAAGTGTTTTGTATTTGTGACCCTGTCATAAGATTTTCAAATAGATGTATCTCGGCCAAATATTGTCCTATCCAAACAAGCCATACATCAATGAAAAGCTTATTTATTCAGCTTTCAGGTGATCAAGCAAAAGGCTTTTAGATCATGTAATATTATTAATTAAAGAAAAAAAAACAACAACAAGATATTGATAGATACTTTAAGTGGCGTTCTTTTCTTTCCATTTATTTAGTTTTTTATACCATTTTTACATTTTGTATTTAACTTTTAATAATTGATCCACTTTAAGTTTGTAAAAATGTGTGTATTAATGAACATTTCTCTTGGTGTGTATATATTATAAAAATAGATGTGTTGTAGCTAATTTATGTCATATTGGTACTTTAATTATGTTCTGTGCTACCTCACCCAAAACATGTTTTACTCGATGCTCCAAAATATTTTTGTTGCGCCCCATAGTTACGGTTGCCTCGTCGCATCCACTTAGAACAATGCCTGGTAATGTAGTTTATTTCCAGAAAATTCAAAAGTGGGTCAACAGCTGTTGTGCCGCGTAAAACTACAAGTCCCACAATGCACCAGTGTGCGCAGTTTTTCCGCGGCCGGGTTGCTTCATGGTGCTACAGTGAGGGACATTGGATGACTTTGTGCCGTGTTTAACCGCGGTAGTCGCCTTAGCTCATTCATTTTGACAGGGGAAGAGATCGTCAACGCGATGGAGGCTCTTATTCCTGTCATTAACAAACTCCAGGATGTTTTCAACACAGTCGGGGCGGATATTATCCAGCTGCCTCAGATTGCGGTGGTGGGAACGCAGGTAATATTTTAGTTGCTGTTTCCATTCAGAAATATACAGGTTTATGGCGGTGTCTCAAAACCTAGTGAGTTACCTACCTAGACTGCTTTTTGGGCATGAAAGTTCGGAATGAATGCGAAATTTCGAGGGCGCATAAGAAGCCCCTAGCTATGCAGTTCACTCATTTTGGAACACAGCCTATTATTATTAGCTACGTTTATTTTCTTGCGACTTTTTTTTATATATATGGCAAGGTCAACGACAAATAAATGTATGTCGTTTTAAATATACTGATCATTAAGACAATAAAATCAATAAAATTAATGAACTAGCTTTCAGATAATGTCATCTGCGCTATCCAGCTAACTAGCGTGCTAACTTAAGCATTTCTTATGCGTGCTAACTTTCCTCATTCCTATTTTAATAATTGACCTCTCAAGCATATTATGTGAAAATGTCTACTGCTAGGAATGTGTTTATGTTTAACAGCATGAGCAATGTCATAAAGTAAATTCTCGAGCTGTGTTGGTCTCAGTACAGTAGCTAACACTAACACATGATGAGATGCGCCATGGTCGGTCTGAACTTGACAGTTCAGGCAACATGTTTGGACTGAACAGCTGCAGGACTCACTGTATATGAAGGACAAAATGGGCAGATGAGTACTAAGGTGAAAAGGATTGTGGAAATATCTGCATCATTTCACTGTGAGAAATATTGCATGCATATTAGTGTTGTAATATAGACCTTTAATGTAAGTAAACCAGAGACTGATTCATCAAGTAGAAGAGTTTCCTACCATCTGCCACACACACTTCAGGTGTATTAAGTTTAAAGAGTCTTAAAGCAGAGACTTTCACTGACCGCTTAAGAGGATATGACTGTCTGGGTGCCCAAGAAAGTGTTGCTGTCCCTGTAAAACAAAACATATGAAATAATAGTCTGACAAGTTATTATGGTGCAAAACATATAATGCAATTCAATATAATGATGATTGGGAGATTTTACAAATAAAACTTCCTCAAAAGCCTGATGTGTCCTATTTTTGATAGTTACATTTTAACATGATTTTCCTGAAAAATTATGTATGGATAAATAAGTACTTGAAAAGTAAAAACTATCAATCAGTCGACAGAAGGTATGTAGCAGATTATGTACAACTGGTTTTTCAGCAAAGTTTTGATCATGTTGATAATTTAGAGGCCTTAGAAATTCATGATACAGATTATGTGCCAGAGAAACAAGCTTGCAGGCATCTTTAGAATTTTGTGTTTGAACTTCCGTTTTTGTGCTAGCTCTGTACATTTCTAAGGCATCACTATTGAAGAGGAATTAGCTGGTGAAATGGATTTACTTATTAAAGAGTTAACGAAAGTTATCATGAGCATTGTAATGTCATAACAAATGACAGTAGACTGGGAAGATTTTAAAACGAGCGGTTCATTCATAAATCCGTAAGATCCTTCATCCTATATACAAACCGGAAGACATAACACAATGAGCGCAGTAATTGACAGTCCAGATAGATTTAGTCAGTACTAACTTGTGTGTTTTGTGTGGTGTGTCTGATTTCCAGAGCAGCGGCAAAAGCTCTGTGCTGGAGAGTTTGGTTGGCAGAGACCTTCTGCCCCGTGGGACGGGCATCGTCACCCGCAGGCCTCTCATCCTCCAGCTGGTGCACGTAGACCCAGAGGACAGAAGAAAGACAGGCGAGGAGAATGGTATGTACTATTAAAGCATGAATTAATGACCTGCAGTTTTTGTTTGTGGGAATTTACGTGCTACTTTGTTTCTAATTTGGTTGCTCAATCAGTGGCGGTGCAGTTGGGTCAGGTACTTGTTAGGTCGTCATGTGCCAAGTTAAATCAAAAGAGAAAGGAAAACATAGTGATCCGAGCCAGTTTATCCCTGTGTGCGCTGTTTCTTTAAATAAAATGTGTGAACTTTCAGTACACAAAGAATCCAGTCCGTAAGAATCTGCTATCTGTTTGAGATGAAGCTTTTAGCATGGGCATCTCTGCATTTGTGTAGTTTTAGCTACGCTAGAGTCCTATAAAGACTGCATTGCTGCAGGCTAACACTCTGTCATCTCTCTTTAAACACAGAGCCCAATGCCTGGAAAAATGGGCGCCTTTACAAAGGTCTCCTTTTTCTTGTTTCTTGCCCTTTTGCTTGTGTTGAGCAGCTTTGTGTTTATCTCATCCTGCTTCCATTTATAAGCTTTGGTTACGCTGCCAATGCAATGGCTTAGTTGGTTTTCAAACCTGTCCTGGAGCAATCCCTCGTCTGATACACCTGATTCAACTCATCAGCTAGTTAGTAGAGACTGTGCTGGGCGTGCTTTAAGACAGGTTTGAAAACCACTGGCTTAAAGAAACCCAGACTGAGGAATGTAGAATACAATGTAGTTTCGGTTTCAGATTGAAGTGGCGAATGAACGATTTGGGTCTCAAAGTGACTGTGACATGACATGAGGGCCAAGTATGGTAACCCATACTCGGAATTTGTCCTCTGCATTTAACCCATCCAAGTTACAGTCATGAACACACACACACTGCAAACCGTAAAAAAGGTATATAAACCATATCACACTGCTAAATGTCTGTTTACTCACTAAAAACTAACAGTCATCAACTACTATTTATTGTGAAGAGTCAAAGTCTTTATTAGAATAGTGTGTTTTAGTTTGAGTTAGGTAGGCTGTGCTTCCCACAATGCACTGCACTTTGCCTTTGTTTTGTAGCAGTTTTGTTTAATTTGCTGTCATTGTGCTTTAAAAAATATATATATATTAATGTGGAACAAAAGCCTATCCTACTTGGCAGAGTAAACTCTTTGAAGAAAGTGAAAGTTTACATAATGTCGTCAACATTTTCCCCACAGGAGTGGATGGAGACGAGTGGGGGAAATTTCTACACACCAAAAACAAGGTATGGAAAGCAGTACAATAGATGTTTGGACAAAGAATTCACAATCAGCACAGCAGCAGCTAAGGTCAAATGTGTGTGACCCTTTTAACCTTTTTTAGGAGTCCATTATGAAGAATTCTAAATGATAATAATAATAGTTCTCATCGACTAAATTTTGCATGGGTTAGTAAATTCTACACACAGGAGAACTTCTCATGAACTTCTCGTTCTTATGCTATTATTTGGCAGTTGTACATATGCATATTTAAGATTAAATATATATGTATAAAATTTCATCTTAACATGTTTATAAGTCCACCAAGACCAAGTGGTTATTATGCAAATTTGTTACAAACCTTTGTAGGAAGTATGACAGGAATTACTGGCGACTCATTTCAGCCAGTTCAGAATCGGTTCTTTCTTTTCTTTTTATTTCTTTCTTTCTTTTCGAGACAATAACTCTATTTGATGTTACCTTTGATCTTTGAAACTTTGCAGACTCTTTACATTCACAAACAGCTATACACTCACCTAAAGGATTATTAGGAACACCTGTTCAATTTCTCATTAATGCAATTATCTAATCAACCAATCACATGGCAGTTGCTTCAATGCATTTAGGGGTGTGGTCCTGGTCAAGACAATCTCCTGAACTCCAAACTGAATGTCAGAATGGGAAAGATAGGTGATTTAAGCAATTTTGAGCGTGGCATGGTTGTTGGTGCCAGACGGGCCGGTCTGAGTATTTCACAATCTGCTCAGTTACTGGGATTTTCACGCACAACCATTTCTAGAGTTTACAAAGAATGGTGTGAAAAGGGAAAAACATCCAGTATGCGGCAGTCCTGTGGGCGAAAATGCCTTGTTAATGCTAGAGGTCAGAGGAGAATGGGCCGACTGATTCAAGCTGATAGAAGAGCAACTTTGACTGAAATAACCACTTGTTACAACCGAGGTATGCAGCAAAGCATTTGTGAAGCCACAACACGCACAACCTTGAGGCGGATGGGCTACAACAGCAGAAGACCCCACCGGGTACCACTCATCTCCACTACAAATAGGCAAAAGAGGCTACAATTTGCACGAGCTCACCAAAATTGGACAGTTGAAGACTGGAAAAATGTTGCCTGGTCTGATGAGTCTCGATTTCTGTTGAGACATTCAGATGGTAGAGTCAGAATTTGGCGTAAACAGAATGAGAACATGGATCCATCATGCCTTGTTACCACTGTGCAGGCTGGTGGTGGTGGTGGTAATGGTGTGGGGGATGTTTTCTTGGCACACTTTAGGCCCCTTAGTGCCAATTGGGCATCATTTAAATGCCACGGCCTACCTGAGCATTGTTTCTGACCATGTCCATCCCTTTATGACCACCATGTACCCACCCTCTGATGGCTACTTCCAGCAGGATAATGCACCATGTCACAAAGCTCGAATCATTTCAAATTGGTTTCTTGAACATGACAATGAGTTCACTGTACTAAAATGGCCCCCACAGTCACCAGATCTCAACCCAATAGAGCATCTTTGGGATGTGGTGGAACGGGAGCTTCGTGCCCTGGATGTGCATCCCACAAATCTCCATCAACTGCAAGATGCTATCCTATCAATATGGGCCAACATTTCTAAAGAATGCTTTCAGCACCTTGTTGAATCAATGCCACGTAGAATTAAGGCAGTTCTGAAGGCGAAAGGGGGTCAAACACAGTATTAGTATGGTGTTCCTAATAATCCTTTAGGTGAGTGTATTACACTCTGCATAAAAGTTAATATCCAAAATAGCCTAGTATGGGCACTTTTATCATGATTTTTTCATTATCGTGTTCATAATTGTTACATATGCACGGTTAGTGAATGAGACCCAATGTCTCAAGACACATGAGTTTGTTTGATTGTTTGACAGTTGAAAAACAAGTCCTTTATTTCATGAACATCAAGAGCTTGTTGGTCCAAATTATCACAGGAGAGTACAGGAGTACAGACACATGCTTTGCGTTCACCTCATGTTACATTAATGCCATTCCCTGGTGTGTTTCTTGTTCTCTTTAATGTTTTAGAAGTTTGATTTAAGTCTCTGTAAAGTGAGATGTCATGATTGTTTATATTGTGTGCCTTTTAGGTCTACACAGATTTTGATGAAATCAGGCAAGAAATCGAAACTGAAACAGAAAGAGTTTCTGGCAATAACAAGGTATGGAAAAGTCCTTAAAGGACTACATCAGATGATGGTTTATTTCTAACCCTGTATATACACTACCATTTAACATTTTGGGGTCAGTAAGTTTTTTCATTAAATACATTTATAATGTTACAAAAGGCTTCTAATTAAAAAAATACTGTTCTTTAAAATGTTCTATTCATTAGAGAATCTTGTAGAAATGTATCACAGTTTCCACAAAAATATTAAGTATTGATAATAATAAGAAATGTTTCTTTCGCACCAAATCAGCATATTAGAATGATTTCAAAAGGACCATGTGACTGAAGACTGAAGTAATGATGCTGAAAATTTAGCTTTGCATCACAGGAATAAATTACTTAAAAAATACTTTCAAATAGAAAACTCTTGTTTTAAATTGTACTAATGTTTCACAATATTACTGTATTTTTGTAACAGAATTCAAACTGCATTCAAAACAGAATGTTGAGGGTCTTACAAATACATCTTGTGTCATTGTTTCACAGGGGATTAGTGATGAGCCAATACATCTGAAAATCTTTTCACCACATGTTGTCAATCTTACGCTGGTGGATCTGCCTGGCATCACAAAGGTGTTTTATTCAAAAGCACAGCTTGGCCTGTTTGAATATTCTATTTGTGGATGATTTTTTTTGACGCTGACACTGATATATTCATGTTCAGGTCCCAGTGGGAGACCAGCCCAAAGATATCGAGCTGCAGATCCGTGAACTGATCCTAAAATACATCAGTAATCCCAATTGCATTATTTTAGCTGTCACTGCTGCAAACACAGATATGGCCACCTCTGAAGCGCTGAAAGTGGCCCGTGAGGTGGATACAGATGGTCAGCATATTTAAGTTTTTTTTTTTACTCTACTTGTGCATTATTTTTGAACACACTATCTGTATCTTTCACTTTGTGAGATGTGATATTTCTCTGCATAGCTGTGTGATGCAGTTTTTTTTAAACGCAGCATTTTAATTTTTTCCTACTGTCAGGTCGCAGAACACTGGCTGTGGTGACTAAACTAGATCTGATGGATGCCGGTACTGATGCAATGGATGTACTAATGGGCAGAGTCATTCCTGTCAAACTAGGACTGATCGGAGTGGTCAACAGGTAAAAAAAATAAAATAAATAATTAATATTTGTATTGAAATGTAATATTATAAATCAAAAAAATTGGCATTGATATTTCAGTGCTGTCAATCGATTAAAAAAAATCATTAATTAATCACACATCTTTTTTGTAATTAATCGTGATTTTAATATTTTTTTATATTGTAATAATTTCACAGGTACTCTCCTAATTAATGTAGAAACAACCTAAAGACAGTATTTTATAAATATTTGTTGTAATGGCATCTTTTTTATGAATAAAGGCCATTATCACTAATTATAATACTGCTACTGATGTCTCCTATGCAAATAATTATTTTTTTAACATTAATAATAAACATTCAACATTACCGTAGCTATAATTGAAAGCTAAATCAATTTCAACATTTATTAGGCTTTTAAAAAATAACGACTTTTAATTTAAACCAATTATGATAAATGTCATATTTACCTGTGGCCTTCCTACCTGTCTAACAGTTCGTAAATATACAGAAATTGAATAACGTTCTCAAACAGCCTTACTGCATAAATAATAAATTAAATATAGATTAATCCTTATTAAAGCTAAAAAATGTCTGTTACCTTTGTTCTTTGATTAACATTAATGACAGACATCACAGCATCTGGTTTATTAATATGCTGTCACTTTAACATCTGATGCGCTGTCATGCTCCTCATCTTTATGTGTGTGTGTATATATCAATGTATATGTGTATGTATATGTATGTATATGCATATACAGTATATGTTTGTGTATATACACACACACATACTTTTTTTGTTGAAAATCTGATTGAACGTCTTTATACAGGAGTCAGCTGGACATCAATAATAAGAAATGTGTGGCAGACTCCATTCGTGATGAGTATGCCTTCCTGCAGAAGAAATACCCCTCCCTCGCCAACAGAAACGGAACCAAATATCTTGCCAGAACATTAAATAGGTGAGAGTTTCTGCTTGAAACATCACATTTTGGTAATTTTGCTGAGCATATCTGCCTTGAAAGTATTAAAATCCAGTTTTTTCCCCCATCAGGTTATTGATGCATCATATTAGGGACTGTTTACCAGAGCTGAAGACGCGTATTAACGTTCTAGCAGCCCAGTATCAGTCCCTGCTCAGCAGCTACGGCGAGCCGGTGGATGACAAGAGCGCCACCCTGCTGCAGCTCATCACAAAGTTCGCCACAGAGTACTGCAACACTATTGAAGGGACGGCCAAATACATTGAGACCACTGAACTGTTAGTTCCCCCCCTCTTCAATTTACTGAAATAAAGATAACTACAGTGCTAGCGCTAACTGCAGTTGTTTGTGCTCTTTTTTCAGGTGTGGTGGTGCAAGAATTTGTTATATTTTCCATGAGACATTTGGTAGGACACTGGAGTCAGTCGATCCTCTTGGAGGACTTACAACCATAGATGTCCTTACAGCTATTAGGAATGCTACGGTAAGTTGTGTAGAGACTTCTACATCCTACAAAATGAAGACTGCAGCCTGCGGTGCGGTGCACTGCATTGTGCTGCAGTCTGCTCAGAGTCTGCAGATTTCTATTTTAGCACAACTCCTCTGAGGGACCTTTAAATATTACAGTGACTTAAAGAAGCTCTTGTGGAGTTAGATCTAGGAATGAAACAGTTAATAAGCCACAATAAAATTTGTGACGATAGTATTACCGTTCCCTTTCAGTCGGTCACGTTCGACGGCCACGATCTCTCTCGCATATAAACATGTGAGATTGCGTTCGTGGGTGATTCATGTTCTCTCAGGAGAACGTGATCACGTCGGCGCACTGTTCATCTCACCTTTCTCGTAAGGGCTTGAGCGTTCAGCGTGCCTTGTGCCGTCGAGCGCCTGCTGACAGCGGGGGTTGTCACGGCAACCCAGCGCGTCACTCGGCGCTCTAGATGCGCGGTCAAGACTATGAAACCTCAAACGGGGTTGAGTCCCTTCGCCTATTCCCCGATCTAGTTTATTTTCTGGTGCACCAGAAAAGGGCTACTTCGGCTAATAAGCCTTGGTGACCTGAGGATTACAGTGGGGCTTCCCCGCCGGGTATATCTCCTCGGGCCCCCACTCCTCTATCGCATCACGAGCGTACTGAGACTTTGTTCGTGGGTGGTTCATGTTCTCTCTTGCCTTTTTTCATAGGGGCTTGAGTGTTCAGCGTGCCGTATGCTGTCGGGTCTGACGGCCACGCTCACTGTCTCACATGCCTGCTGGTAGCTTACAGATGGGATTGCTGGTCCTAAAAAAAGTTACATTTTTTTTTTAAAAAGTGGGCCAGCGTTTCGTTTGGTGCTCTGGCAGAGGACAGATGTCAATTGCTGCATCGGAGAGAGGGCTGTTATGCGCTGGAAATGGTAATGTTGAGTTTCACACTATAATAGTGTGTGCTCATGCTGAATCAGATTCAGCGTTGACAGTCATGCTTTCCTGGGTGGCTGAGGCGTAGTGCAACGCGTAAATCGCCTTGCCTGCCCCTGTGCCTTTTTTTCCCGGATGTGCATCGGAAAAGTTTAGCAGTGTGGAACTATTTGGTGTCAAAATATGGAACACCAAAAGGGCCATAAACTGTATAAATTTTTTCCCTCTCTCACTACCCTCTGTCCTGCATGCATGAGGGTAGTCCCGGCCCAGGGGTTATGCAGGAACTGCGTGCAGTGATGGACCTCGCTCTCTGGGTGACGGAAGTCACTGCACGCTCCCTGGGTCAGGCGATGTCCACACTAGTGGTCCAGGAATGTCACCTGGGGCTAAACCTGGCAGATATGCGTGAGCCCGACTAAGTGCGGTTCCTCAACGCCCCTGTCTGTCATCATTCGCCCAGCAGTTCTTGGTGGCCCAGAAGCGGACAGAGGCGGTTTAAAAAACATCCTGCCCAGACGACCAGCTGCTGCCTCCACCCAGTCGTCGGCCGCCGCGCCTCCGCCTGCTTGTCGCCGAGGGCATCCCCCTGCGTCTGCCTCAGCCCCTGCTAAGCCAAGCAGCAGCCTCCACCCAGGCAGCAGGTGGCCGGGCGCAAGGGCAAGCGGCTCTGAAACGGGCAGCCCAGTGAAAAGGGGATCTGCTCTCTGGGAGACGGTGTCCGCACCCCTCCCTCCCCCGGAGGAGGACCGGGGGGAGAATATTTTTCGGTTTCGGTCCTGCCGCTGGCTCTCCGGAGTCCAGCCTGTACCCACGTTCTCAGAGCAGTTTCTTCCCTTCCTGGGCCCCGAGAGGGCCAGGTTGGCAGTGTGCGACGCCCCCGGGCCTTGCCGCTCCTTTCCTCTCCTCTCCCCCTCGCCAGGGGGCAGCAGTGTGGGCACCGAGGACACCCCCAGGCCTTCTCACCCACACTCTGCCCCACCCTGGAGTACTCAGGCAACACTCCGGGCCTCCCGAGTCGGGTCTGCGTACTCCACCTCACTGCCCCACCCCGGGTATGTCTGTGGTGCTGTTGGTCCCGCTTGTTCGGTCTCTGGGGGCCTGGCTAGGTCTCCCCAGACTGTCTCGCTGGCTCATCCGTACCATCAGACTCGGCTACGCGATTCAGTTCGCTTGCCGGCCTCCCAAGTACAGGGGCATCCAAGTCCGGTCAGTGTTGAACTGCTTGAATACGTTCAAAGGCAGGACGGCGGTCCCACTGAAATTTTTTCAGAGGCTCCTGGGGCATATGGCATCTGCAGCCGCGGTAACGCCGCTCGGATTGCTACATATGAGACCGCTTCAACGCTGGCTTCACGACCGAGTCCCGAGATGGGCGTGGCAGCGCGGCAAGTACCGGGTCTCAGTTACTCCTTACTGTCGCCAACCCGTGGGCGGACCCTGCCTTTCTACGGGCCGGAGTGTCCCTAGAACAGGTGTCCAGGCATGCTGTGGTCTTCACGGATGCCTCTTTAACGGGCTGGGGGGCCACGTACAATGGGACAGTTGCGGGTCTGTGGACGGGGCCCCAACTGCGTTGGCATATCAATTGCCTAGAGTTACTGGCGGTACGTCTTGCCCTGGGCCGCTTCAAAAAGCCGCTACAGGGCAAACATGTACTGGTCCGTACGGACAGCACTGCGGCCGTTGCGTACATCAACCATCAGGTTGGTCTACGCTCCTGTTGCATGCTCCGGCTCGCCCGCCATCTCCTCCTGTGGAGTCAGAAGCGTCTGAGGTCGCTTCGGGCCATTCACATCCCAGGTGCGCTGAACCAGACAGCCGACGAGCTCTCTCGTCAGTCGACACCTCCGGGAGAGTGGCGACTCCACCCCGGAGCGTCCAGCTGATATGGGACCTCTTTGGAGCCGCGCAGGTAGACCTGTTCGCCTCTCCGGACTCGACCCATTGCCAGTTGTATTACTCCCTGTCCGGGGGCACCCTCGGCACAGATGCACTGGCGCACAGCTGGCCCCAGGACCTACGCAAATATGCGTTTCCCCCAGTGAGCCTTCTCGCACAGACACTGTGCAAGGTCAGGGAGGACGAGGAGCAGGTCTTGCTAGTTGCGCCCTACTGGCCCAAGCGGACCTGGTTCTTCGAACTCACACTCCTTGCGACAGCCCCACCCTGGCCGATCCCCCTGAGGAAGGACCTGCTTTCTCAGGGGCGGGGCACTCTATGGCACCTGCATCCGGACCTCTGGAAACTCCATGTCTGGTCCCTGGACGGGACGCGGAGGTTCTAGGTGGCCTGCCGCGGGTAGTGGTAGACACACTATTGCTCTACGAGGCGCCTCTATGCACTGAAATGGAACCTGTTCGTTGAGTGGTGTTCTTCCCGCCGGGAAGACCCCCGAAGGTGTTCGATTAATGTCGTGCTTTCTTTTCTGCAAGATGGGTTGGAGCGAAGGCTGTCTCCCTCCACCCTCAAAGTGTACATCGCCGCAGTAGCCCTAGCTTTGCTCTGTCCCGTCCGCACTCTCCGCGCCTACGTGGACCGAACTGAAAGCTTTAGAACCTCAGAGCAGCTCTTCGTCTGTTACGGAGGCCAGCAGAAGGGAAAGGCTGTCTCCAAGCAGAGGTTAGCCCACTGGATACTGGATGCTATCGTCTTGGCTTACCAGTCCCAAGACGTTCCTTGCCCGTTCGGGGTGCGAGCTCACTCCACTAGGAGTGTAGCCTCCTCCTGGGTGCTGGCTCAAGGCACCTCGCTGACAGATATATGTATCTTCCCGCATCCTTGCCCCCAGTGGCCAGTAGCGCTAAGTGCCCGTTCTAGTGTCGGCTTGCAACGCCACTCCCGCCCCCTGGGCCGGATACGTGCGTCTATTGTCTCCAGTTGTGTTCCCCGGAAACGGCTAACCCTGTCAAGCTCCTCCGTCACCCCTTCGGTGTCAGACGTTGCAGCCGCCTGACGCCAGGCCTGTGTATTCTCCACGGTACCAGCTACCCTACTCGGCTAGCCCCGTGTCTTTCCCTTGACAGAGCCCGCTCTGTCGTCTCTGGTGGTGTTCTTTCCCCCCTGGGATCAGGTTGGATCCACCCCAGAGACTGCCATATGTAGCACTACCCTGATAGGTTAATCCTTATGTGTATTTCGCCACCTCTCCTTCCATTGAAGAACGTGGCTCCGCAGTGTACCATCTCCCCGAGACGGGCACGCTTTCCCAGCGTTATCCAATAGTCACGCTGAGTGGGTCTTGCAGGAACAGCAGTGACTGACCTTCCCTGCAGGGAGCCCTGACTACCACTCCAACATAGGATTGGTCCAGCAAGCTCAGGCAGGGCGCTGGAAGGGCCAGCATCCCTGGCGTGTTGGTAGGGATCCCAATTCGTCGGTCAGTTCCGACGTACGTCGAACGTGACCGACTGAAAGGGAACGTCTCAGTTACGTATGTAACCCTCGTTCCCTGAAGGAGGGAACGGAGACGTACGTCCCGTCGCCAGGTGCTGTGCTTCAGCTGAAGGCCTGAGTCACTTGTCTCGGCTCCTCAGTTGAAAAGCAATGATGCGGTATTCCACTTCCGTATTTATACCCACGCTGCAGGGCGGTGCATGGAATGCGTGAACGGAGTGCTGCATTGTCACGAAAGTTTTTCATGTCTTGCCAGTTTAAACAGTTTAATCGATTTTAAACCATTTAAGTGCAAGAAGACGCAATACTTGAAAGAAAGTGACATGTGAATGTATGTAATATTGAAATATATTTGTCCTCTGCATTTAACCCATCCAAATTAGTGCACACACATTAGGAGTAGTGAACACACACACACACACACACACACACACAGTGGGCAGCCATTTTGCTGCGGCACCCGGGGATTGGAGGTTAGGTGCGAAGCTCAGTAATTTCCTGCCGGTATTGAGAATCGAACCTGCAACCTTTGGGTTACCAGTCAGACTCTCCAACCGTTAGGCCACGACTGCCCCACTTAAAGAAGCTCTTGTATAACACCATGGAGTTAGATCTAGGTGCAAATAATTTCATGATGCAGCACTGGCTTTCATGTGAGCATCCCTAAGGATTACACTATATTTGATTTATATAGTGACGACTATGCAGTTTTATTTTACTTTTTGATTATTTTCCTGAATACTACGGTTTGACCTACCTTTATTGGTGTTATCGCTTGTAGTTTATTCAGTCAGTGATAAAATATGAATATTCACTTATTGTTGTGCAAAAAAGTGCATAGTGCTGCTAATTTTGTTGTATGTTAGGTTTTGATATAAAACTTGGTGAAATGATTTTAGTGTGTGTATCAGTAGATTTTAAAAATGTTCAGCACATTTGAACAATACAGTGATAATATTGATAGCAATATTGATAATTTTGGTCGCTATAATCGTGATATGAAATTTTTCATACCATTACATCTCAAGCATATCGCAGCAGTTTCAGGTTTCTGTACCCTGTAATAATGTAGTTCTTGTGTTTCTTCAGGGTCCACGTCCTGCTCTGTTCGTGCCTGAGGTGTCATTTGAGCTGCTGGTGAAGAGGCAGGTGAAGCGTCTGGAGGAGCCCAGTCTGCGCTGTGTGGAGCTGGTGCATGAGGAGATGCAGAGGATCATTCAGCACTGTAGCAACTACAGCACTCAGGTAGACTGCAGACATAGGAGACGTGTGCGTGCATTTTATCAATGCTTTTTTTTGGCCTGCATACACGTTTATCTTTGCCTGTTGTATCACGTCTCACTTTTTTTTTCCCAGCAAAAAAAGAAAAACAGTTTTCCACCATTGTTATACAGCACATCAGTTAAAGTCACCATGAAATCAAAATGGGCAGTTCTTGTGTTTTTATGGAATTTATTAAAAAGTATTTATCCGTGTACATCATAATTTTTTTAATTCATGTGCCCTCATAAACTTTAATTAAAAATTACTTCCCCTCCCTCTTGCAGCAACATCTCTTCTCTGATGATGTGTTTACTGGTGTGAGGGCAGGACAACCTGTCACTCACATGAGATCGACCAATAGCAAACCACAACCATCCAATCAATTCCCCATGGACAAAATCAAGTCCCGTGCTATGTTTTTCTCATTTGAAAAGCTGCTTCACTTGAAACATGTCACAATAGGAAGAAAAGACTTTCGCAATTTCTGTTTCATGCTGACTTTGAGGCCTGTTCACATCAAGAACGATAACTATAAAGTTTTAATAATTGTAAAGAGCAAAGTCCACACACACCACAGTTATAACTACAATAACAGGGGAACAAAATAACTTATAACAGCTGATGAACAATAAAAACACTGAATTCTAAACAGTATCCAAAGCTTGAGGTTTTAAAGTGGCAGTTGATAAAACTGCAGCACGCTCTTAGAATAAACAGAATGTTTATTGAAGGTCTGTTAGTGTGGACGCTAATATAGTTTTTGTTATAGTTATCGTTCTTGGTGTGAACAGACCTTGACTAAGCCAGTATTGGCTTAGTATCTCTGGCTTAGTAATATCTGGAGTTGTATCTCGGCCAGATATTTTCCTATCCCAACAAACCATACATCAGTGGAAAGTGTATTTATTCAGCTTTCAGATGATGTATAAATTTCATTTTCCAAAAATGTACCCTTATGACTGGTTTTGTGGTCCAGGGTCACATTTGTGCCCAACACTCAAATATAATTGCTGGTTTTATCAGAATTGTTTTACATTTTAAATTTTTTTTTTCTTTATTTATACTGTTGATTTATTATCAGCATTGTTTTAATTTGTTTGGGGATTGTTTGTGATCTATTTTATTATTTTTTAATTTTTTAATTATTATTAATTATTATCTTCTATATACTAATTGTTATCTTCTCTTTCTTTGCCAGGAGTTGCTTAGGTTTCCAAAGCTCCATGATGCCATAGTAGAAGTGGTCACCTCTCTGCTCAGGAAGAGGCTACCAGTCACCAATGAGATGGTTTGTTTTGTTTGTTTGTTTTATCTCATGCTTTTATTATTTTACATATTATGGACCAGCTCCCTTGGGCAGATTATGTGCATATATTTCTTCTCTAAAGTTGCGTTTGCTCTCTGCTCCAGGTTCACAATCTTGTGGCGATTGAGTTGGCTTATATCAACACAAAACACCCAGACTTTGCAGATGCTTGTGGGGTCATGAACAACAACATTGAGGTTTACTGACATTTTGATGATGATTTAATTTAGATTTATGACTGAAATGTATTGATTGGAAAATATTTGAGTGTGAGATTGATATTTGTTGTCTTCATAAACAGGAGCAGAGACGTAACCGAATGAGAGAGCTACCCTCAGCGGTGCCTCGTGATAAGGTATGATGTTAAATCTTGAGCTATTAGAAAATTGCCTTTTCTCACAGGAAAATGCAACGGGCTGCTATTTACAATGTTCTTTTGTCTCTTTTCCTCTCTGGAAATTAGTTTTTTGCATAAACCAAATTCTTGCTGCTTTTTCTTGCAGTTTTGATTTGAATCGGACTAAAATCTGCTGCTTTCCTCTAGCTGACTAGTCTCTTCTCTTCCTGTGTCTCTTTGTAGTCCTTAAAAGGTCCTGGTGGGCAGTCAGTGTCGCCCACCGAGCAGCTGCCTGCTGAGGGTGATGGGCCTAAGGTGTGTGGCGCCCCCTGTGTGTAGGGGCAAAGCATGGAGTTGATTTTCAACCCACTCAATCTGCTCCCCCTATAACCCAGACTGCATGGTCACCAACCACTAAACTGACAGCAGTTTTGGTTTTACTGATCGGGACCGTCTCAAACTTCTGTTGTGTTTTTTTTTTTTTTTTTTAAGGTTGATTTTGAAGACCCACTACAACTGCAATTGTATTTTGCCTAAACCAATACATAAAACACAGATGGACTGCATGGGATGGTGCATTAAACACTAGTGGGCGCTCATCCTCTCTTGTTGTTCTTGTTAATGTGTATCAGATGGCCGGAGGAGCACAGGGGGAGCAAGAAGGAGGGACAGGGACCTGGAGAGGCATGTTGAAGAAGGGAGAGGAAAGCCAGGGCGAGGACAGGAATAAACTACAAAGCTCCGTCCCTGCCAGCCCTCAGAGAGGACATGCAGTGAACCTACTTGATGTAGTGAGTCCATAAAACACATACTTTTGATTATGCTACATAAATGACTTAAAAGCATGCAAATTAAATAAACACCCATAAGCATTTGTGGTGTCTTTGAGAGCAATGAATTAGTGTTGATTTGTTCTGATCTCTCACCAGCCTGTGCCGGTTGCTCGGAAACTGTCTGCTCGTGAACAGAGGGACTGCGAGGTCATCGAGAGGCTCATCAAGTCTTATTTTCTCATTGTCCGTAAAAACATCCAGGACAGGTATGTAGAAACAGTATTTAACCTCTATTAGAGACTATGGAGGAACCACATAATCTATATAAGTTTCTAGTTTAATGTTTCAAGCAGAACTCTGTTTCTCCGTCTCTGCAGTGTACCAAAGGCTGTGATGCACTTCCTGGTTAACCATGTAAAGGACAGCTTACAGAGCGAGCTGGTGGGGCAGTTGTATAAACCCGCCCTGCTGGATGACCTCCTCACGGAGTCAGAGGACATGGCCCAGCGCCGCAATGAGGCCGCAGATATGCTTAAAGTAACGACAATCATTTATATATAATAATGTATATTAATGTAAAAATGTTTAGTAATGCTGTGTAGACTTTACAAATAATATGTATTCATTATTTTGAATTGAATAATGCTAATAATAATAATAATTTAATAGTAAGTAATATTACATAATTTAATAATAATAATTAATATATATTAGTAATAATGAATATCAATGCAAAATATTTAGTAATGCAGAATAGCCTTTACAATAAATTGTTAATTTAATAATAGTACCAATAATTTATTTAATAATAATTAATATATCATTTGTAATAGTAATGTATATTAATGTAAACATTTTTAGTAATGCAGTTGCCTTTATATTAATATGAATTATTAATTTAATAATGATTCTAATAATGTATTATTTAATAGTAAATAATAATTAAACAGTAATGATTTTTATTAATATATATTTAGTAATAATAATGTATATTGATGTATAATGTTTAGTAATGCAGAGTAGCCTTTGCATTAATATTAATTATTAATATTAATAATAATTATTTAATTATTTGATTGTAGTACATATAATTCTTAAGAATAATATATATGAATGTAAAAATGTTTAGTAATGCAGAATAGCTTTTATATTAATAGTAATTCATTTTTATTAATTTATACATTCTTTTTTCCCCCTTTTTTAAGTTTTTTTTTTTTAAGTTTTGCTATTAAATGAATGACAATTCATATTGATGTGGATGTTACTCTGAATTAATAAGCATTTAATTAAACTTTGAATTATATATTATTTATAAAAATTTGTATTGTATTTTATCATTAAAAAAAATTATAATATTTTTAAACTCTCATCCTCTCCTCTGCCCATAGGCCTTGCAGAGAGCCAGTCAGGTGATCGCAGAGATCCGTGAAACGCACCTGTGGTGAAGTCCTGCGCTGATGTACAGCCCCTTACGCTTTTGCTTGAACCCTGCAGGGGTCTGCAGTACCTGCGGTCAGCACTGTCTCTGTTCTGTCTGGAGTTCACAGACAGCCAACTTGAAAAATGCACTGGTGTCAGTTAGTGTGTATTGAATATAGTTTTATGTGTGCAACAGACTCTTCTTGAACTACATTGAGGGCAGCACATATCATGTCACACCTGCACACCGTCCCATTCAGTGATCTCTTTCATGTATGTAAGCTACCATGTGTGCGGCCTGTTAAAGGACCATGTGTCCCTGATGTAGCCTAAATTAAAGGTAGTGATATAAACAGATCAAAGGCTTTGTCATTATGTTGTAGCTTCATTTGGTATGAATGGATTTCTTAAAAATATTTTGTTTTGCTGTCCAATAAGGCAGTCAACATGGATATTACATCGGAAAGATGCAGGATCACACTACTCTTTTGTGTAAATGTGAAAAATTACTAAGTGCACCTTTAATTTCATAGCATAATTTGTTAACGTTTTTCCATTGTTGGTCATATAAAATAATAATGAGTCCAACTTTGAGATTTATGTAGTTTAATGCAATGTTGGTGTTTTTCTGCATATATGGTTGTCACACATAACAGTTCATTTTATGGTGCACTGCAACAATAAATATAATATTTATTATACATTTATAATAAAATGTTGCAGCTATATATATTTTTTCTTTACAGATAACATCATTTATTAATTAACATAATTAACATCACTAATTGAGTACACTAAAATGAACAGTCAGTGATAACATTTATTCATGGCAAAGATGATGCGTCTGCAGAATGAATAAATGTAAATAATAATAATAAGCTAAGCACTACAGAGCAAAAATGTACAGCCAGGGCTTTTTCGTAAGTTCAGAACAATGACTTTTAAAATATCTCCAAACTAATGCACGAGGACACAAATTCCTCTCATATCTGCTGTCAACATCTATCTCAGCCTTCCTCCCATCTTGCCTTTGCCGCGTCCTTTGGCACTAAGAGATAAAAAAAAACGAGTTTAAAATAGTTTTTTGGATTTAAAACCGAATGACTCAACACTTGGCGGTTAGTGAGATTTCAAGCTTGTGATTCTTACCTCTGGTGATCCTGGACGCGGGAAAGGAGCTGATTTATCTGTGAGAGACAGAAACATGACAAGTGCTAACAGGATACAGTGATAAAGAACACCTCAGTCCAAGCTACAGTCGTTGAAAGTGAACTGGATTTTGTTAAACTGTTAATTGCTCTAAAATGGCGCCAAAAAGCCTCATAGCAACTTCAAAGTAAGTTAAGTAAAAGAAGTTTAGATCACTTACATCATATTTCTGGCGTTTCAGTTTCTCGTTGAGATCGTATTTTTCTGCTTCCAGCTCCATCAGCCACTGCCACAACTCATTAGCTTTATCCCTGCAACGAGTACGTTAACAGAAATATTAAGGTAGGTTCACACAGAAAGCGTGCATTGCTAACGGCCACTAGGCTATAGCTATACAATGGTGATTGATTTGAGACTGGTTGTGTAGTTTCTGCAGTAATATTAACTAGTAAAAAAATGCATCTCAAATGCCATTCCATTCCTCGCGTTCCGTATGTACTATTTTAAGGGTTCTCTGAAATTCCATTTCTATAATTCTATATAAGTATGTTCATATATTCTAGTTCTAAACAATGAACTATTTCTTGTCCCTGTCTTTTACAACAACAACAAAAGAAAAAGTTTAGACATGTCAATCACTTGGGGTGATTTTATGTAAGACAGTATAGGGATGTCAAGAATATGCATTTGAAAAACTGTCCTACTTGAGTTTGTCATCACTCAGGTGGTCAACGTTCAGTGGTTTTCGGCGGTCAGCCAGGATCTTCTTCTTTTTCTCCCTTTCGGTCTGTTTCTTGGCACCTTTGCGTCCTTCACCCTTTAGTTCAGCCATAATTATAATATTAGTGGAAGAATCTGCGTAAAATGATCATGTTACTTGACAATATTCTGACAATAACACTGACCCTTTGCTGTACACCGCCGTACTGCTGGGTCATGTTAGTGAGAGCTTTCTTCTTCTTGGCATCTTCATCATGCTTCTTTCTCTGCTCTTCCAGCTCCTTCCTCTCTCTCTCTTCCTGTCAACAGTTTAGATCGTAGGTTTCATCTCTAGTATGAGCCTGTGGTTCATTGTTTTACTTCAATGACTGGACAAATTAGAAATTATTCAACAGTATGCCAGATTAGTTTGACTTTGACAATATAGGGTGGATTTTGGTAACATCCTCAACAAAGTTAATTCAAAAGTGTAAATTCAAGGCTTCTTTAGTTTAGGCTCATTGGTGGAAAGATGTTCCAGTAGGCGCTGGTGTAGTTTGGCACAGGGGTTTTCAAACTGATGTCCGGGGACAGTATATTTGAAAATATATAACTGCCTTTTACATTTTTATGATCATATTTGGGGGTCCGTGGCCCTGATGTTTGTGCAGAAGACGGCAGGTGTTGACAGTCAGAATTTGACAGGAACTCACAGCAAGTCTGGCCTGACGCTCTTTCTCTCTCTCCGATCTTTCTCGCTGCTGCTCGGCCCTCTCTGCTCGCCTCTTCTCCTGTTAAAACACATATTTACATAATTCTGCTCATAAGTCTGTGTACCTCTTGCAGGATCTGCGAGATGTTTATCTCATTAATGTAGTCCTGCCTCTTTTTTATATTTACATTTAACAAAATAAAATAATAAAGTATGTAAAGCTAAGAATTTCTGTCAGAAATAAACAACATTTATGAGGAAACACTCACAATTCTATTGACCAGAGCAATGAGTTCCTCTTCATCTTTCTGTCTCTGGAGGAAATGAGCCTCTATAAGAGACTGTAGTTCTGTTAAATCCTTCTCCTGACGCTTTTTTTGGATGTCCTGCACACACACACACACAAGAAAGAAAGAAATTATACAGATTATAGAGTTTAAAAGTGAGGGGTGTGCGTTTAAAGAGAGTGTAACAGAGAGGAAAATATCCTACTTACATCAAAATCTACTTTGTCTCCCTCTGGGATCTTTGGTGCTTGGATATTTGATAGATACCTGAAGATAAAAGATTAAGACATTTTAAAAAACAAACAGTTTAATCTGGATATATAATGATGTATACAAGAGAATAATGGAATTTACTTTGGTTTGGCTTTTGGGTCGTCGACTATAGTTGGAAAGAGATATGATTTTAACAGCAATTGAATAAAACAGTTACAATAAATTAAAAATGAAAAAAAAAGAGTTACAATTTTTATATTAAATTTGCTCAGATAATTTACCTTTAATACAAAAAAAATTGCTTTTATTTACACTGTGTATATGCTATTTGCAATTATACTTGGTGTAAACAATATTCCAATGTAAATGTATGTAAATAGCCACTGGCATTATAATAAATAATATATAGACATTGTAATACAATACCTTCCTCCCTTTTATACAATAAATAGATAAAACACACAAACACAAAGACAAAAAGATTTATAAGTGAAAATACAATACACATGGAATTAATTGCAAGATTGATAGCTTTTTTTTAACATAAATCATAATATTTGCAGAATTACAAAGAAAAACTTAGGAGTAAAACACTGTTACTCACTGAATCCCCTCATCCATCACATCTTCTGTGTCAGACATGACTATAAACAATGTCAAAGATTATTAAGCAACAACAAACATTTTTATATGCAACACAAAAATGCCAAAATACATCTTGCTCATTACTCCTATATAAGGAAGGGGTTTGCGAGAATGTACTGAATATACTGATTCATCTGGAAACTCTTACCTGGGTCGTTTCTTGTTATCAGAGATGGAGCGTCTCTCTCTTAGAGTGCGTTAGAGCACCGGGCCTTAGTCTCAAGGCTAACATACTAACACACCACGTGACCAAAATGTCCTCTCATTGGCTTGTGCTGAAAGCCTTCGTCTATTGTTAGACTGTCAGATGCATTTCAGTGAAGTTCTAAAACCAAACATTCTCTTTGACCTGCTCATAGTCGGCCTCGTTTTGTCACCCCGTGAAACCCAATCCATTCTGATAAAGAATCAGACGGCTTGTCTCAGATGACAATGAGTGCAGAACAGAAAAGACGCAGAGACAATGTGTGCATGTATCGTTACTTTACTGTGAAAGCTTGCTTGATAATACAATAATTGCACAGTTGTTGTGATCATCACTAACCGTTTGAACTGTTGCAGTCGGAAATATTTCAAATATGTTATTGATATTTTGAAAGAGTTAAGCTATATTGCTACCAAAATACTTTATAATGCTGTATCTGTAAGATTTTTATTACTGTCTTATAGTGTTCATAGCATGACTTTGAGACTCCAAGTGCTAAGCATATGAATAAAAGTCAGGCAAAAGCAGCATCAACAAAGCATAATCATACACCTAAACCACAACATGTTACAAAGCATTATATCATGAGTGTAAATTCAACAGGTCATCTGAAACATCTGTAGTATTAAAAAAAAAAAAATTGAATCAAGGCTAAATGCACCTAAAGGTGCAGTCACATTTACTGTTGTTCTGTGAATTTTCTCGGACAAAATCCAGGCATTTCAATAGAAATCCATGCAATCTGGAATTTTGCACAAGTGCAAAAGATTTCACAAAGGTGGTTCCGCAACAGGTTCAGTTTCGAATTCACCGTGTTGCAGAAAGCTGGTAAGAAACTTTTTGCTAATATTGCCGTTCTGATGGTTACTGGTAGTAGTTGTTGTATGATAATTGTTTATTATTAAAGTGTTAGTTCACCCAAAAAATTACATTTCTGTCATTAATTACTCACCCTCATGTTGTTCCAAACCCATAAGACCTTTGATCATCTCTGGAACACAAATAAAGATATTTTTGATGAAATCCATGCGCTTTCTGACCCCCTATAGACAGCAATGCTTCCGGAGACTGACACGGAAGAGAAGAAATTGTTGAATAAAGTTAAATAAAAAAGTTGAATAAAAATTTTTGCACACAAAAAGCATTCTCATCGCTACATAAAATTAAGATTGAACCATTGTAGTCACATGGACTCTTTATTACCTTTCTGGACTTTGAAAGTGGTAGTAACGTTGCAGTCTATGGGAGGCCAGAAAGCTCTTGGATGTCATCAAAAATATCTTGAGTAATTAATGACAGAAACTTCATTTTTGGGTGAACTAACCATTTAACTATTTTCAGATGTAACAAATATAAAATGTTTATATAGTTTACAAATGCACAAATGAGATTTTCGTTTAAATTTGTTTTCATCTTATAGCGTTGTGAACAGCAGGAAAAAAATAATTCCAAATGCAATTAATAATTTGCAACTAACCATATAATCATGCATAGTTAGGATAGCAAAATAAATAATGCTTATCAATGTTTAAAAGGGAGGTGAAAACACTTTCCACTTAAACACTTGCGTCCAATCAAACTCTACAGTGTTTAGGCGTAAATGCACCTGTCACTTGTTAATGTTTGATAGTAATACTAATACTTCAATATGTATTATTGCGCCTGTGTGATTCATGGCAACTGTAATGAATTTAAATGTTCAATTTGAAAGATTTTTTGGTGACACTTTATTTTACACACCTTGTTACACATTACATGTAGTTACTGTAGTATAACTATAAATGATGCATAATTATATGCAACTAACCCTAAATCAAACCCCAATCCTAAACCTATAGTAAGTACATGTAGTTAATTAATACTCAGTACTTAAATGTTTAATTACACTGTAACACGGACACCTTAAAATAATGTGTAACCGACATTTTTGTATGATTTTTATTTTGTACTGTGTTGGGTTGCCACTTGTAAAATCTAGGTCCTGAAGCTGCAAAATGATGCACATTTTATGCAAGCGTCTTCCATTTCGACTGATCTAGGGTCATTCGGATGTCCTTATTTTCTTGTTCCTGTAGAACATAAGGGAATACGTTGTTAATGTGCTAATGAGTAAGCAAAGAGACAGTACAAGAGAGTTACATTTGCTCTACATATGTCATGTGTCAACTCAGCAGGCTTTTTCAACACTTCCTCAAATACACGAAAGCAAATAGACCATCCGCACCTGTTCCCAGTTAGTGAGTTAGCGCGTTAGTGCCGTGACCCAGACAAATACACACGAGTGACATGCTCAGAGGTCTCAAGTTGTGCCATAAGTGCGACAAATATCTAGTACATTGTCATCTCAATTGTCATGTGACTCTCAATGACAGGTTCAGCTGAAAGACCAGGGAGTATCTTTGATTTAATATTAATAAACCATAAAAACAGGATCCCTGTCAGAATATGTGCTAGATTTGGGTGTTAAGGTGGTTAATGTGACATAATGTGATACTTTTATCCCTTCTGTAACTCTAAATATTAAACTGCCTTGCTGTGTGACATCATGGTAATCCAGTGATTCACGTCCATGCAGTGGCACAACAGAACAGCTGCGGCAGGGAATGCGACGCGTCACGGGCGTCCTGCTGTACAATGCTACACGGGAGGTGCTGGGTGAAATGAACACGCTGGAATTATGCTTGACACGCCGGCGGTCCGTTGAGTACCAATGCAGGAGAACAAGGTCGGGGCTTTAAATTTAGCATGGCATGATATGTGAATGAGAGATTTACGACCACGCTGGCCAGTTAGGGTTATGACTTCAGACATTTGCTGTCATTGCGCCGTCAGTTAAAACACCCTCCACTGCTCCACCCTTTTTAGGGAGCAAATCTATTCAGTGGAGTGAAGACACTTCGAAAAATGTCTTTTTGGTCCAGTGAAAGTCAATGGGGACATACAGTATGTTGTTGTTTTTTTGGACCCCATTAGATTTTCATTGTATGGACCAAAACAGTTCACATTCTTCACAATATTTGCCTTTTGGATGAATATAAGGGTGAGCAAGTGATGACAGAATACAATTTTTTAGATGAACAATCACTTTACCAAATATAAAAAATGAGATGAGAAACTGAATGAGAGAGAAAAACAAAAAACTACAGTCACTTACCGTTTGTGAAGAATTTACTTTTGGCTGCGAACACCTAGGACAAAAAGCAATACAAGAGTGTGATTTTCTTTAGGTGTTTTAAACTTATTTTATTTTAATTTGTATGATGTGAAACATGAAAACTTAAAATGAAATGAAAAAAATGAATCGCAAAGGCCCACCACTGAACATAAACTTTACTGGGGCATAAACAGATTGTACAAAAATGTAAGAATGTGATTGTACAAATTCATACGAATTAGGCACTATTTTTATATTTCTATATTTTTTGTACTGTTAATAACATTAAAAATGAGAAAATAAGCAAGCATACTCATTTGATCTTAATCTGACAGAATATTTCTCTCACAATAGGGAATGATGGGATACAGTGATAAAATGAACCACTGAGATGAAAGGTCTTTTTGGCCAAAAAAGGCCTGGGACAAATCTTTTACGTATATTCAGCTACCTAAAGACATGCTAGCTACTTGTAAAAAGGGTAGATGAGCCAATAATATGTGTAAAGTGAATAACAATCTATAAAATCAACAGGTATCAGACACCACTTTGATACTTCCTGTTATACCTTACGTTCTGTCAAAGGCTTTTCTGGGCTGGTCAAAGGAAACAATCAGTAAATGAAGTAACTGACTTTAATGGATTGAACACCACATTATATTTCAACCCACTCAGCTCACCTTGGCAGGTGTGGAGCTCTTTGTTTCCCATGGGCCACGTGGTTTAGTGACATCAGCTGGCTTCTGGTCCTGTCAAAACACAAAATTACAAATCATCCTCCATTAGATTTGCAAATAGGTTGTTAATGGATTTTTTATATATGTTTCCTGTAATAAAGTTTACCTTTCTAGAGGGGGGATTGAATAGAAGCAGAGGGAAAACAGCGGACAGCAGTGTGACAGAAAAGAGAAAAGGAGAAGAAAAGGCCACAGCTAGAGGAGTGGGAAGGAGATACAGATAAAATCAGTAAATATAGCTCAATTCTATTTTTTTTTAAATACTGTGCCAGATGGTAAAACCATACAAAAGGATTACCACATGTACTACAATATTTACATGGTACACCAAAATACTTCGATGAATTCAATGATACTATCGTGGTACATACCCAAAAAGCCCAAGGTACATCTTGTGGTACCCAAATATAATAATCAAATATAGAAATATATATACAGTATTTTGTCTATATTTCAGTAAGTAAGTACAATTTATATTTACAGCACACTTAAGCACATTAAAACTGACAAAAGTGCTGAACAAAATAAATTAAAACACATTAAAAAATGCATAACATTGATAATACAAAAAAAGGGAGTGTGTACTCGTGGTAGTTACATGTACACTGGTGTTAGTATCAGAATTTTCTATATTTTTAAAGTTGTATTTAATTATAAATAAATATAATTATCTATAATAAAATAATAAATAATTATATTTACATGTTTTTATTAGAAAGCAAATATTTTCCCACAGTGGGTGGGTCAGTGGGTTAAAATAGTCCAAGTGATTTATGGAATGGAAGACATAACTTACTCCCTTAGACTTCAGTTGAATACTTTTGTGGCTAGATGGAGCCCAATTTCAGGTAAATTACATAACAATGACCATCAAGCCACGTAGGAGAGGGTAGAAATGTACATACAATCATATGCATATATAATTCTGGCGTGTTTTTTTGTGTTTGTTTGTGTGTGTGTGTGTGTGTGTGTGCCTGAGTTAAGGATTTGCATTTTTGCTCTAGTTTTCTATTCATTTCCCTAACACCCTGTTTTATTTCTTCAATTTATGTTTACTGTTTCTTTAATCATAAACTACTTGTAATGTATATCTGTTAGAATATGCTGTTTCTAATAAAGAAAAAGTAAAATAAAAAAGCAAATATTTTATTAGAAAAAAACTGATTGCTGTAATTCTTAAATCTAAACTAGAAGATGGTCAAATGCAATACACTAAAGACTCACTGGAGGGCCACCCTGTACCATACAGAATATAAGAGAGTTTACTTACACAACCCGTGTGAAACCACCCTTTACTGTTCCAGTGAAAGTTTTGCATTCTATGACTTCATAGAAACTGTAGATATAATATAATGTATAAATGTAAGTCTAATGTTCTCCCCAAGGCCGTAAAACCATGTCTTATATGTAAATTATAGAATATTTTCAATTCAAAATGGTGCATTTCATAGAAGAATTGAATAGTTTGCATTAGATATTTCTGTTGGTTGTTGAACAGTTGTTGAATATTAAATCTTTAGCTACTTGCATCTTACCACGCACTCTTTCACAGTTAAAACTAAAGCGTCATGCTAGAATTGGCACCCGTCTTCTGTGAACAGTCAGGCCCAACTTCTTTGATTTGATTGGCCATCCCCTTAATTATGTTGACATTGATGAGTGCTGTTAGACCGCTAAGGCAGACCAGCCTAAAAATGTAACTTTTAAAACTTTTTGTCACCCTAACAACAAACAGAGCGGTGCGTAATGGAGTGCAGCAGAGCAGCCTAAAGAATATCAAATATTAGGACACAGTCAGTTTTGAATTATAGTATACATTGCCTATTGTAGAATCCAACCGCATCTATCAAAGTCTCCACAGAGAGGGTCGTCTGATGGTGCAAGTCATTGTGCTCAGTGTCTGCTTAAATACTTAGTCTCCTATTCACTTCTTAATGTATGAGTGTTACAGTATGAGTGATTGTGATCTTGAAGACTGGTAAGAGATGCTTAAAATAAACATAAAGCCATGAGTGAAATATAGCTCAGGAAAGAAGTCTGGAGAGGTGCCACATCAGTACAGAGGGAGTTTCAACACCTGACCTTTCACTGATTTCTACAAAGACACTCATTTTTATGTTTTAAGTCACAGTCAAACACTAAAATATTACTAGGGCTGACTAGAACATTAGTCCATTTTAAAATCTGCTCTGTATCTTGGCTTTGGCTTTGAGTTCACAAATCTCTGGTATCTCACCAGCTTTTATTTCCACTTTGTCCAACAGGTGGCATTAAACAACCATAAAGATGTCCCTAATTGAAATAAAGCTGTAACAAAAACTTACATAAAAAAGTTAAAAAGCTTAAACATTAAAATTGTTGCCTTGGCATGTAACTGAAATAAGTAAATAGAAGTACTAAAATTACTAAAACTGGTATCAAAATTAATTAAACCTATATAATTATTAAAGAAATAATGACAAAAGCACATCACAAAATTTAACTTTAACATTTAACATCATAAAAACTTAAAATTAAAATAAAGCTAAAAATATAAGTTTTTTAAAATGTCAATAAATACTATAATGGTATATAAATAAGACAGATAAATAGACAGACAGACAGACAGATAGATAGATAGATAGATAGATAGATAGATAGATAGATAGATAGATAGATAGATAGACAGACAGACAGTAAGACAGACAGATAGATAGATAGATAGATAAAACCAAGACTTACTGTTTTGGCAGGTGGTTTTTCTGGTTCAGGGTCTGGTTTCGGTTCAGTGGGCTTCGGCTCTGGAGTCTTGGTTTTCCAGCTGTTAATGCGTCCAGCCACGCCGATGTTCAGACCAGCTGTTTCCTGATCGGACAGTTAGCAGGAATTTATACTTCTGTTTTCAGACAAAGTAATCCTGCTTTATCAGCTTCTTTCAGCAGTCATGTACTAAAACAGTTTGTCTCCTCTTGTACCTTGGTGACCGCTGGGGGGCTTGCAGGACTCGGGGTGGGATTGACCACATTCCCCTTCTCCCACATACTCTTGATGCTCCGCAGCCCTTCAGCCACAGGTACGTCCACAGGAGATTTGGGTGATCTGGTCACTTCTTTGGTCTGGTGAACAGATAAAGAGTCTCATTCTGAGTCATAAACGAGAGATGGCCGCTCTAGTGTTCACTATTCCTCACCTGAACAGCAGAAGTGTACTGCTCCAGTCTGTTTCCAATCTTGCAAACTAATGGAGTGTGTGACGTCTTCACCGGACTGGTGTAAATAAAAAAACAGTATCAACTCAGTATATCCCAGACCCCACTATGTGTTTAACTGTTAAGCAAACACATACTATAACATTACTTCTTACCTTTTTAGAGCAGATTTGTTCAGAAATTCTGCTTTCTCACCAATCTGTCAGACAAATGAAACAAATATACATATATAGTATAAAGTCTATCACATAAAACCCAATACAATAGTACCATGCCCAAAAACATGGTAATACTATGGCGCTTAAGTGTCACTTGAATAGGTCAGAGAGCCACTGACTTTTGCAGAGGCGCCCTTTGGAGCGATGAATGGTGCTTTGCTCCCTTCTTTCGACTCCTCTTTCTGTTTTTTTTTCTCGGCTGCCTCTGCTCTCCTTCGCTCAATCTCTTCCTTCATCTTCCTCCTCTCTTCCTGTTAATTTTAGTGGAGAGAAGAAGACAAGGGCCACATTATACTTATCACAAAAAAAGTGTATAATGGGCCATTAACACAGAACACGTTATTGTGCTACTTTTACATTGTTTTACATGGTTTAGTATTGTCCAAAGTATAAGCCCAAAGTATACTTCAGTTCCCTTTCAGTCAGTCACGTTCGACGTACGTCGGACGTCACTGACGAATTGGGATCACTTCTGGGAGCCCCTATCTGTCAGAACTCGGGTTTGATCTTCCTTCTGTTTCCTCTTTTTTGCGTTTGCATACAGCTGTTTGTGTTTTACAATCAGCGCATCTGCTTGCGTGCGCACAGCTGTTGGTGTTTCGCAATCAGCGTGTTCGCTTGTTTGCACTCACCGATTTTTCCTTATGGCTTGATTTTTCGGCTATATCTATCCTTTCTTTCCTTTTGTTCTTTGCCAGTGTGTTCTGTGTTGCTTGCTGTTCACCTGCCCGATTTTTCTTTGTCTAGTTTTATTTTATTTTATTTTCTGTCTATCTCACATATTTTTTCTCTGCCCAGTTGTGTTGCGGTTCCCTGTTCCTCTCCAGAATTCACTGGTCTTGGACTGCTCTTTTACTGCTGACCATTTGGACTGTTACTGTATACGCTGGAGTTTGGATTTTTTTCTGGGTTACCGTTTGCCTTTCTGGACTGCTTTCTGCTGTGAACACCTGCCTGTTTCTGATCATTTGATTACCCTGGATTCTGACCTCCTGCCTGCCTGACCATTCTCTTCAGTTCGGAGCTGTTTTGGAGTCGTGCAGTTTGAACTGTCTTTATTATTGTTTCAATAAATTGAAGTTAAGCATTCTTCTGCTTTTGGGTCCTCCTTCCTCAGATCGTCACACTATCAGCTTCGAGTGTATAGAGAAAGGGCCAATGGCCATTGGTGTGCGAGATTTGCATCTCGCGCTCCACCCCGCCCTGCAGGTATAAACAGGAAGCGGATGCAATGCACATTTGTCATTCACTTCGGAGCCGAACGGCGTTGATGAAGCACTGTTCTGTTACTGTTCTGTTACTGCATTGTTACTGCACTGTTACTGTTATCAGCAGAGAGAGAGAGAGAGAAGGGGTAGACTGTGGTAGACACCATCACTTCCGCTAGAGCTCCCTTTACGAGGCACCGCTATGCGTTGAAGTGGAACCTGTTCGTCGAATGGTGTTCTTCTCGACCCCCGAAGATGTTCGATCAGTTCTGTGCTCCACCCTCAAAGTGTATGTTGGCACTATCGCCGCAAATCATGACATGGTTGATGGTAAGTCCTTAGGGAAGCACGATCTGATCGTCAGGTTCCTGAGGGGGGCGAGGTGATTAAATCCGCCTCGCCTTCACTCCATACCCTTTGAACCTTTGCAGTCAGCAGAGTTAAAAATTATGTCTTGGAAGACAGTACTCCTGACTGCATTGGCTTCCATCAAGAGGGTAGGGGACCTGCAGGCATTTTCAGTCGACGAATTGTGCCTGGAATTCGGGACGGGTAACTCTCAT
Source organism: Rhinogobio ventralis (assembly GCA_039654625.1). Classification (NCBI taxonomy): domain Eukaryota; kingdom Metazoa; phylum Chordata; class Actinopteri; order Cypriniformes; family Gobionidae; genus Rhinogobio; species Rhinogobio ventralis. The sequence continues at coordinate 15,892,162 of CM077216.1, read as the reverse complement.
GGAATCCTGAGACCCCGGCCCGGATATGTGCCCAAGGTTCCCACCACTCCCTTTCAGGACCAGGTGGTGAACCTGCAAGCGCTGCCCTCGGAGGAGGCAGACTCAGACCTGGCTTTTCTCTGTCCCGTTCGCGCTCTGCGGACTTACGTGGACAGAACACAAAGCTTCAGGACCTCAGAAAAGCTCTTCATCTGTTACGGAGGCCAGCAGAAGGGAAAGGCTGTCTCCAAGCAGAGGATGGCCCACTGGATAGTGGATGCCATCGCCTTGGCGTATGAAACCCAAGGCGTGCCTTGCCTGCTCGGGTTGAGGGCCCACTCCACTAGGAGTATGGCCTCTTCCTGGGCGCTGGCGCATGGCGCCTCGCTGACAGATATATGTAGAGCTGCGGGCTGGGCGACACCTAACACGTTCGCTAGATTCTATAGCCTCCGTGTAGAGCCGGTTTCTTCCTGTGTGCTCGCTTCAAATAGCCAGTAACACCGAAATGTCCGCTCTTGTGTCGGCTTGCTGCGCCATTCCCCTCCTCATGGACCGGATACGTGCGCTGATATGCTCCAATCGAGTTCCCCAGGATTGGCGAACCCTGTTGAGTTCTTTCGCAACCCGCGGCAGTCAGACGTGGCGGAGCGTCCGATGCCAGGTCTAACACTCGTATGCATTGGTGGAACTTGGTGGTCTCCATTCCCTCCTTCAGGGAACGAGGGTTACATACGTACGTAACCGAGACGTTTTTATGCATACGCTATTGTCCACATGATGCAAATTTCATCATCAGCATAGTAAACGCATACTGTACTTGTGCAGCCATCGCACGTCCTGATTTTGCAGAGTTAGATGTGTTCATGGGTCAACATATTTTGTTGGGGTGAAAATCACAAGGTACCTCACAATATGATACACGATACATGGCTCATGATACCGATAATATCACAATACAGCAATTCTACGATAAATAATGTATTACTAGATAATCCTATAATGATACATCTAACTATGAAAACAAAATGCCTGCGAAAAGGTTAAGTGCAGGTTTTCCAGACTTTGGAATTAAACGTGGCTGGGGCATCTATTATTTTACTCACACTGCTGTCCGGCATCCGGTTAAAAATCTCTTTTTCGTAGGCTAGTTAACTTATGTTCACGTCTGTTGAGCGCCACCTGGGGGAGCCATGAAGTAGCGACGCTGGGAGCAAGGAAATATATTTAGAGTGCCTTATTTTATTAATTAAAATATCAATATTTGGCGCCAGTGTATCGATTCTCATATTGCACAAAGATATATTGCCCTATTGATATTTTGTCCCACCCCTACTATCAAATAGAGTATACTCAAAGTCTCTTTAAAGCAAGTCATTTCACTCGGTGGCCATCTTTGAAACACCTCTCAGTCATGCAAGTGCATCTCTTTGAATGGGGAAAATAATCAAATTCTCCAAAGCTGTTCACCAAGCTTATGATTAAATTTCCTATTTGAAACCACCAATGAAATCTGACAACAAGTGTCTCATAAATTTCAAATCATGACAAAAAACCTGCATTTTTCATGCTGGACCATTCAATGCGCGTTCATAAGTGTGTCTCAGAACACTGAGATGCAGTGCAGATCCAGTGACGCATTGACTTTACCGCATTTGGCTTTTTTATTTAGAAGACGGGACTTATTCTCCCATTCATAGTAATATGAATGCACCGTCTTTGTATATCTGAAGTCTTTGGTATACTTTGAAAGGCTATGTGTTCGACAGTGCATGTACACTAAAAACCGGAGTATACTTTGGGCTTTTAGTCTGCTTTAGTCTTAGATTTTAATTCTGGCACGTTTGATGCATTCCAATTCACATACTATTTTTTACCAGGTAGTATGACAGAATAGGAGTAGCATCCCAAAGAATTTGTATATGCTTTTATGCTAATATTACCCAAAATCTTTTGCACTACGGCAGGTTATGCATTAGTATGAAGTTAACTAAATACTGAATATATACTTAAAATGACATACCCACCAGCAGCACAGTACTTTTAGTAAGCAGAATTAATATGCAAATCAGCCATATTTGACTTTTTTTCTACCTCCTCTTTGGCTTTCTTTTCAGCCAGCTGCTGTTTCTTCTGCTTCTCCTCCTCCTCCAGAATCTTCTTCCTCTCCTCCCTCTTCTTCTTCAGCTCCTCCAGCTCGACCTCGGCCATTTGCTGCTTCTGCTTCATCTTCTCCAGCACCTCGCTGTCTGTCTCGTTCCGCCGGCGCTTCAGCTCCTGCAGCTTGCGTTCTGCCTCAAGCTTTGCAATGGGATCCTGCTTCTCTGTTTCAGGAGAACGCAAGTTGGTTGGACTAAAATGTGAAGAAAAAAAAACTTTATACTCATTGGGGCTCTCCAAAAACAAAAAAACAATAAAAGTGCAAATAGAATCAATTATGAAATGACAAATTAATCTCTCTGTGCCTTAGTGTCTTCTCTGGTTTCTTGGCTTTGGCTGTGCTTTCAGCTACATCTTGCGGCTTTGTTGACACTTTCAGCTGTGAATGGAGAAACAATGAATTAGCTTTATTGTTTATTCTCAGGTTGAGCTGTCCTTCTGTCAAACTCAAATGTCCTGGTAAAGGCTATTTGCTCCATTAACTTACTCGGTCTCGTAAAAAGGAAGGTTTTGGCTTTTCCTCCACAACCTAAAGAGAGACAAAAACAGGCACCTTAATTTCAGTCAATAGTTTGAACAAGTAATTTTTCTAACATAGCAATCAGTGGATATTGCATGGAGAATTGACCACACTGCATGCAAATTACACAGCACAAATAGAGCAACACTAGGCAGTCTTGTAAAATATTGCATTTTCAGATCTGCATATACATATATATACATATGTATAAAGCAAAGTGATATGTGATTGCAAACGGGTTCATTTTATGAAAACATGTCCAGGTGACATTTCACCGCAAAATCAAAAGGATGTTAATAGCTTATTTTTAGGACTGTTAAGATTTGAAAGAATGAAAAATCCTTTATAGGGGGTGAAATGATCTGGACATGTTCTTCACAGGTTTCATGAGATTCACACTGTGTCCATCCAGTCAAACTGAAAAGCGCATTAAAAGCGTGAGCTGTGCATACGTCTGTGATTTCTATGCATCACTCAGGGTAAGAGGTGAATACCTCCTCCTTTGATTTGACTTTTTCTTCAAGTTTGGCCATTTTTTTTTCAGCCTCTTTCTTCCATTTAGGCTTTTCCTCAACCTCTTTCTTTGGAGTCACAGGTTTCTCCTCAACCTTCTTCTTTGGTGTTGATGGTTTTTCTTCAACCTCCCTCTTCAGTTGTGGTTTCTCCTCTTCTTTCTTTGGGGTTTTGGCTTTCACCTCAACTTCCCTTAATGATTTTTTTGGTGTTTCTTTAACAGCTAAATTCTCTTGCTCTTTCATAGGTTTCTCACCCTCCTTCTTCTCTGGAGCTTCATCTTGAATTCGAACCCTCACCTCCACAGGTTTTTCTTCAGGTTCCTTTACATGTTCTTCTTTCTGCACTAGCTGATCCTTCTCAATCTGTGGTGTAGCTGGCTCCGCTATGACTTCCACCTCTATTTTGTCCTCTTTTGCTGGCTCATTTATTGATATCAGACTTTCAGATTCTACCTCTTTCTTTTCTAAATCTGCACTTGCTAAATCTGCATTTGTTTGTTCTTTAGTCTCTATATTTTCACTGACAGATTCTTCCTAAAAATATAACAAATAATTTCAAATAATTGCAGACAAATGTTTCAATTCAAAGGCATTCACCATTTTTTTGTTATAAACTCAACTTTTAAGAACCTCATACCTCATTTGGTACCACTTGTTCTTTGGGTTTCTCCTCCATGGATTCCTATAACAAATTAAGTGTCAAAATAAACTAATAATGTAGTAACCACATGAAATGCAACGCTGAATCTTCATAATAATTTGGAATGACAGCAAAAAATGTTGAGGAAATTACCTGTTCTTTGAGGTAGGTCCTGTCTTCCTCTTCTGATTTGTCTAAATTCTCAGAAGATTCTTTGGGTTCGTCTGCTGCTGTGAATGACATTGGATCCTCCTTTACTGCAATAGTCTCCTCAACCTCCATGTAGCTTTTCTCTTTCTTTTCCTCCTCTTTTATCTCTTCCCTTTCCTTCCAGGTATTGGTTTCTGTTGAAGGAACGTCATTTTGGGAGGACTCTTGTTTGCCGTTTCTATGGCTTGGCTCGTCCTCTGTGGCGGTGGTGACAGTTTCATCCGTGATGGTGGGATCAAGTTCCTTCTGTCTCTCCAAAGCTTCCTTCATCCTTTTCTGTCTCCGCTCCTCTCTCTTGGCGATCCTCTCCAAGAGAGCCTGGTCATCATCCTCAGCTGGAGCAGAACTAGAGATCAATGAGGACGTCTCTGTACTGAAAACAACACCATTATCAGTGTAGCCAAGTACTTTTGGAGTTATACAAATATTTTGGATTTTATATCAGGCTTTAGATAGGGCCCGAGCACTGATGGTGTGAGGACCCTATTGGAATTGCTCGGTCTATTATTGTTCTTCACCGAAATGAATCACATTTTTGAGAGCCTAAACATGCAAAAAAATTCAGGACACATTGCACACGCATCGGAAGTGGTGAAAATGTATGTCTGATATGAGTTTCAGAATTAGGTGTGGCAAAATGGCTTGATAGCGCCACCTACAAAATTTCATTTGAGCGCTGTTCGCGTTTAGTTTCATGTACAAGTATGAAATTCGGTAGACAGATGTAACAGCCCGATACCTACAAAAAGTCCCTGGGAGCAAAATCTGAAAACCCAAAGGGAGTGAAATATTTTGAATTTTCTCTGAAAAAATTGGCAGATGTTGTACTTTAACAAACTTCTCTTAGAGATTTTATCAGATAAGCATCATATTTGGTCAGTCTAATCTAAAGGCCTTTGCGATGTTAAATTGCAAAGATCTTGATTTGTCACTGAAGGGCGTGTCCGTGGCAACCTGACAAAGTTTGATGTTTCGCCATGAAACAGGAAGTTGTTGTAACTTGGGCTTACAATGTCAGATCTGCCCCAAACTTCACATGTTTTATTAGAGTCCTGACCTGAAGACATCTACATGGCAATATTCAGACAAAAATATATATGTCAAATATATATGTCATTCATTCGCTCATTTTAGTAAATCATGACCATGTTGTACTAATTCGTTCCCCACGTTTTGATTTAACTAAAACAAAGAAACAAATTATAACAATGTGGCCATGATTTAGTAAAACAAGGGAACCAATTCTTAATTTCTAGCCACGATTGAACTAAAATGAGGTAATGAATTCATAAAATGAGGGAATGAATTCTTAATTCATGGCCACAATATTTATATATATTTTTTCCAGCATGTGTAGGGCTTCATAATATGACAGCTTTTTTTTACAAAATGCATGAAAAAAAAAGGTTTTGGGTGGATCTACCTGTTTGTTTCTGTTGTATTGTTGCTCAACCCATCATTCTCCATATTGCGCAGGCGTTCCTGGCGGGCTCGTCTCCGACGCTCCCGGACCGCTTCCTCATCATCATCATGAGAGTTCATCCTGTAGAGGCGGTGGGACACAGACATGTGAGTTAAGACTCTCATTCTTCAGTATGAATGCAGACAGACAATACTGACAGATATATGAATGCTTTTTGGCTCAGCACTGAAAGAGCATGCGAGAAATAAACATCACCCTGAAGAGTCAATTATGATTATACAACCAAATGTGAGCTTGAATCTACAGATTCTACTAAAAAATATGATCCGATTTTTAAGCTAAAATAGAAATTCATTTTTTAAGACTTATGTGCATGAATAGCATTTATGCAGAAAATGTACCTATCTAGTTCAAATGTATTGTTATTATTATTAAATTATTAATATTTAATAATTTTATGAATTAATACACTTAAAAATACTATTTAAATTAAAATGTATTATTGAAATGTATTTTTATTTTAATCACTTTTAATTACTGAAAAAATATTTTAAATATTTTTTAAAGTAAAAAGTATAAATTACCATATAATTTAAGGTGAAAATCTATATTATCTTCAGCAAGACAATATACAGTGCATCCCAAAGTATTCACAGCACTTCACTTTTTCCACATTTTGTTATGTTACAGCATTATTTTCAAAATGGATTAAATTCATTATTTTTTCCCTCAATTCTACAAACAATACCCCATAATGACAATGTGAAAGAAGTTTGTTTGAAATCTTTGCAAATTTATAAAAAATAAAAAACGAAAAAAATCACATGTACATAAGTATTCACAGCCTTTGCCATGACACTCAAAATTGAGCTCAGGTGCATCCTGTTTCCACTGATCATCCTTGAGATGTTTCTACAACTTGATTGGAGTCCAACTGTGGTAAATTCAGTTGATTGGACATGATTTGGAAAGGCACACACCTGTCTATATAAGGTCCCACAGTTAACAGTGCATGTCAGAGCACAAACCAAGCCATGAAGTCCAAGGAATTGTCTATAGACCTCCGAGACAGGATTGTATCAAGGCACAGATCTGGGTAAGGGTACAGAACAATTCCTGCAGCATTGAAGGTCCCAATGAGCACAGTGGCCTCCATCATCCATAAATGGAAGAAGTTTGGAACCACCAGGCCTCTTCCTAGAGCTGGCCGCCCGGCCAAACTGAGCGATCAAGGGGAGAAGGGCCTTAGTCAGGGAGGTGACCAAGAACCCGATGGTTACTCTGACAGAGCTCCAGCGTTTCTCTGTGGAGAGAGGAGAACCTTCCAGAAGAACAACCATCTCTGCAGCACTCCACCAATAAGGCCTGTATGTGTAGAGTGGCCAGACAGCACATGACAGCCTTCATGTTTGAAGGAAACCAGGCACCGCTCATCACCTGGCCAATACCATCCCTACAGTGAAGCATGGTGGTGGCAGCATCATGCTGTGGGGATGTTTTTCAGCGGCAGGAACTGGGAGACTAGTCAGGATCGAGGGAAAGATGATTGCAGCAATGTACAGAGACATCTTTGATGAAAACCTGCTCCAGAGCACTCTGGACCTCAGAGGACCTGATGGAGCCTGAGAAGTCCTGCAAAGAAGAATGGGAGAAACTGCCCAAAAATAGGTGTGCCAAGCTTGTAGCATCATACTCAAAAAGACTTGAGGCTGTAATTGGTGCTAAAGGTGCTTCAACAAAGTATTGAGCAAAGGCTGTGAATACTTATGTACATGTGATTTTTTATTTTTAAATAATTGTTTTTTATTTTTAATAAATTTGCAAAGATTTCAAACAAACTTCTTTCACATTGTCATTGTGGGGTATTGTTTGTAGAATTGAGGAAAAAAAATATGAATTTAATCCATTTTGGAATAAGGCTGTAACATAACAAAATGTGGAAAAAGTGAAGCGCTGTTAATACTTTCTGAATGCACTGTATGTACTTTTACAGTAAAGTACTGTTTGTAAATACAAAATACAAGTCATTTAATAATTTATTATAAAAAAAACTAGAAAAATGTTCCCATGTAATTTTTAATTAATCATATGGCCTTCGTCCTCTAGTATCCTCTAAATGTTCTTCAATATACAATATTTATTATATTCATAAACAGCATTTAAATAGTAAAACCATGTTACATAAAAAAAAAACACGGCAATGCAATGCCAATACAAATGCACATGCCAATACATATACATTTTTTATTGTACCATTTTTAAGACCCTGAGATTCATATAAACAGTTTCTTGTGTTTATTTATGTTTGGTTTACCAGCTTGCTTAAGATACCGGTCAGACCCGAAAACCTCAACTGTAATGAAATCTTTGAGGCATGGGAGTATACAGAGAGAGGTTTGGACTGCAATCTGAGGGTAAAGCTTTGTTAGCATCCTAACGTCATGGTAAATTAGTCAGATTGTAAACTAAGATGCCAAATGTGCTTTTTCCCCTTAGAGTTGCCTCATTGTCGGTCTCAGATGTTGCACCCACTCTCAAAAAACTCAAATTCTCCCTCTTGAGTCCGGCCTGGCTTGAGTTTGTCATAGCATGTTGGTGTTTATAAGGCAGTGAGAGCACTTATAAAATAACCAATTGATGAGGATGGGTTTGATTTTTTTTTTCCCCCTTCTCCCCTTCACTTCCCTTCCCAATCATTTGCAGATGTTGTAGATGGTAGAGAGAAACCCATAACAGGGACCGCAATTTTGTTTCTCCATCTCAAGACCAAAAGCGGAAATCCGAAACAATCCGATCCTCTCAGGGAGTTCCATTTGAAAAAGGTCATCCAAAAAGACAGTCATTTTTTTTTTGGAAGAATACAGTATGTCTTCTATAAGAAGTGTTTCTGGATTAATACAATAGCTTTCAGACCTCCAGTGCTGCAGATGAAATGTAATGAGAGATGGAGGGAGAAAGCTCACACTCCTGACAGATACTGAAACATTATGGCTGAATCTTGGAATAAAAGCAGCAGTCAAAACATTCCAAAGTCTGTGTTGTTTCCTGAACCTGCTGCAGAGAGACGTTGTATTGACAACCCTGTAAAAGATAACCAGGGCTGTTTCCCTACTATAGAAAGGCCACTTATGATGACCATCATGTGACCTTCACCTTTATGTATCCTCTAAATATGCATCAGTGAATGATTGGTAAAGTGTTATGTCAAAGAACTGATACAATAGTGTGAAGAATGAATCCATATAATTCATACTGTATATGAATTCGAAGCCACACACCATTTCTTGACAGTCTAGTTGATACTTGGATGTTTGAAAATTTAATTTGACAGAATTATGATGCCATCGTTCTGAAGTGGTAATATTGAATGAGCAAACACATTCAGAAAATATGCTGACGCATCTGGTGAGCGTTTAATCAAGCACAAAGGATTTATTGCAGTGCCATGATCACTTCCTTTGACATAAATATACGGGTTCTGTCCGTTGCTGTTTTGAACTGGAAACCATGACAGGCAGCTGGGATTTGGGGGAGTTTAGATTCTTTAGCATCAATAATTTTCATAGAGAATATTTCTTTTCCAGATATGATTCCAATAAAGTTTGTTTTCTCCACTACAAAGCCAGTGGATGTGGTAGAAATGCCTTGAGGTTTCTTTCTTGAGACTCATCCATCTCAATAAAGTTTTTCTCTGGGTCATTCCAGCACATATGCACTGAACAATTTCTGAGACCAGACTGAAATATGACATTGTGCAGCAGAAGTGAAGGATTGAGCAGAAGAGAAATATATCGCCCTCATTCAGAGTTTAACATGCACACAAAAAAGCAGAAAGTGTCAAAATTCATCATTTCTCCAGATGAAAGGCTTTTATTAAGAAAGCATGGTGGATTTGGCTTGGGTATCAACTGGATTTGAAAGTGATTTTTATCTAAGGTTTTATCTCCTTTTTACATCTGATTGTTGCCACAATAAACCTTAAAAGTTTTTTTTGTTTGTTTGTTTTTTAAATGTATGTGTAATTTTTTGACAGTCTATTTTCTCATAGTTTAATGAGCTGAGACCACCGGGTCAAAGACAAATAAGAGCATCTACGATAATGAAAAGGAAAAATCTTTTAAAACATGCCAGGTTCTAAGAAATTATCGTATTCATGTTTGTTTTATATGGTTTTAACCATTTTTTAGAATTTAGAATTAGAATGTTTTTAAACATATTTTTCTAGGTAGAAAGTATTTTTTAGAAATTTAATGAAATGCTAATTCATAAATATCATTGTGTTTTTGGAGAGTTACACCACACAAATAAAAGGTATACTCTACACAAATATATACTCTTTTTTTAATGTACAATTAAAAATTTGACCTTTTATGATGATAAAAGGTCAAATTTTTAATTGTACATTAAAAAAAGAGTATATATACAGGTGCTGGTCATATAATTAGAATATCATCAAAAAGTTGATTTATTTCACTAATTCCATTCAAAAAGTGAAACTTGTATATTATATTCATTCATTACACACAGACTGATATATTTCAAATGTTTATTTATTTTATGTTTGATGATTATAACTGAGAACTAAGGAAAATCCCAAATTCAGTAACTCAGAAAATTAGAATATTGTGAAAAGGTTCAATATTGAAGACACCTGGTGCCACACTCTAATCAGCTAATTAACTCAAAACACCTGCAAAGGCCTTTAAATGGTCTCTCAGTCTAGTTCTGTAGGCTACACAATCATGGAGAAGACTGCTGACTTGACAGTTGTCCAAAAGACAACCATTGACACCTTGCACAAGGAGGGCAAGACACAAAAGGTCATTGCAAAAGAGGCTGGCTGTTCACAGAGCTCTGTGTCCAAGCACATTAATAGAGAGGCAATGAAATGTGGAAGAAAAAAGTGTACAAGCAATAGGGATGACCGCACCCTGGAGAGGATTGTGAAACAAAACCCATTAAAAAATGTGGGGGAGATTCACAAAGAGTGGACTGCAGCTGGAGTCAGTGCTTCAAGAACCACTACGCACAGACGTATGCAAGACATGGGTTTCAGCTGTCGCATTCCTTGTCAAGCCACTCTTGAACAACAGACAGCGTCAGAAGCGTCTCGCCTGGGCTAAAGACAAAAAGGACTGGACTGCTGCTGAGTGGTCCAAAGTTATGTTCTCTGATGAAAGTAAATTTTGCATTTCCTTTGGAAATCAGGGTCCCAGAGTCTGGAGGAAGAGAGGAGAGGCACACAATCCACGTTGCTTGAGGTCCAGTGTAAAGTTTCCACAGTCAGTGATGGTTTGGGGTGCCATGTCATCTGCTGGTGTTGGTCCACTGTGTTTTCTGAGGTCCAAGGTCAACGCAGCCGTATACCAGGAAGCTTTAGAGCACTTCATGCTTCCTGACCAACTTTATGGAGATGCAGATTTACCTGGTTTAAGGACCATGGTATCCCTGTTCTTAAATCAGACCCAACAATGCAGAAAAGCTGAAGGCCTCTATCAGAGCAACCTGGGCTGTCATAACACCTGAGCAGTGCCACAGACTGATCGACTCCATGCCACGCCGCATTACTGCAGTAATTCAGGCAAAAGAAGCCCCAACTAAGTATTGAGTGCTGTACATGCTCATACTTTTCATGTTCATACTTTTCAGTTGGCCAAGATTTCTAAAAATCCTTTCTTTGTATTGGTGTTAAGTAATATTCAAATTTTCTGAGATACTGAATTTGGGATTTTCCTTAGTTGTCAGTTATAATCATCAAACATAAAATAAATAAACATTTGAAATATATCAGTCTGTGTGTAATGAAGTTTCACTTTTTGAATGGAATTAGTGAAATAAATAAATTTTTTGATGATATTCTAATTATATGACCAGCACCTGTATATATAGTAGATATATTCATGCCACATCTGAGCTGCAATAAACAATCTGTAAATATATCTAAAAACCAATTCAGCTTCTGAAAAAAAGCATGGCCGTTGTAGCCTAAAGGTTTTTGTGTAATAAGTTCTGTTGAATCAAATAAAATATTTCTTTCTAAAGTTACTTTTGGTAATGTCTATTTGATGCTTTTCTCATTCAACACAATAATTACTAAAAATGATCTTAATTTCTAAGCCATATTTGATATGCGATTAATTTGCGATTAATTAGATTATTTAATCATGTCATTAATTAAATTAAACATTTTAAATGCTTGACAGCACAAATATATATATATATATTAATGTCCATATTTTTAAAATTAACATTTTAAATATAATTAATTGCAAATTAATCGCATATCAAATTTGGCCTTGAAATTAGCCTAAAAAGATCATTTAAAGTCATTATTGTTTATTGTTTAAATGAGAAAAGCATCATATAGACATTACAAAAAGTAGCTTTAGAAAGAAATATATATAATAAAATCTTCTAAAAATTCTTTCCAAGACTTTTTTGACTTTATGCCATCAAAAGAATATCCAAATGAATTTTAAGTAAGAAATTAAAAACATGCTTATCATTGAAAAAGTGTCAGTCTTTCTATATATAATGAATTTATCATGTATTTTTAATAAATTAAAATAAATCAATAGAGAGTCTTATTCTTTTTCTTCTTAATCTGAATATTTATCGCAAAGACTCGCTGTAAACACTAATCTTCTAGACCCTAAATATTGCAATTGCAGAAACAGAAACCATCGAAAATGTGAGACTAACTGTGTCATTAGAGCATCTTCCGCAGCCTTGCCAAGGACACTGTCCATTATCCACAATTACACAAACAATACAAAACTGTTCATTCTAAGCTATGCTAAAATATGATCAAATGTGTTGACAGTCATGTGTAACATTAGTACATGCTGTCATCTGTTCTCTGGAATGAGTATTACCCCTCACAAAGAGCAGTAAAGCATCTGTCATCTCCAATAGTACACATCTGCGGATCAGTCCTTAAATGGAACTCTGGACAGTGGGAGTTATAGAGGGATGGAGAAACTGCAGTTCTCAGTCTATGAGTGGGCCAAGTCATCTTGAACTATAAACACTCTGAACAAACCTGGCCTGCCAAACACACAGCGCACATTACCCATGATAATACAAACGTTGGTAACACTTTAGTTTAGGGTCCAATTCTCACTAATAACTAGTTGTTTATTAGCATGCATATTACTAGGATATTGGCTATTTATTAGTACTTAGAAAGCACATATTAATACCTTATTATGTATGACCTTATTCTACATCCCTTAATCCTACCCAATACCTAAATTTAACAACTACCTTACTAACTATTAATAAGCAGTAATTAGGAGTTTATTTAGGCAAAGGTTGTAGTTAGTAGTTAGTTAATAGTGAGAATTGGACCCTAAAGTGTGATCCAAACTTTTTATGTATTTCAAGTTTTGCAGGCCTTAAATGACCATTTTAAATGTCCATATTTTTCATATTACACAAGAACGTTGATGTTTGCTGCTGGATAGCACTTTAAGTGGTTCATGAAATAAAGACAGATTTCCACAGAAGGCTTGTGTAAAAACAGATGCACATGTATAAATCTAATCTGGTTTAAACAAACCCAGCGTAAACACAGAACAATTGACATTTATTGTGTACAAAAAACCTATAATGCAATAGCATGCCAAGTCTTACACAGATAATTTGGCCAATTTTACAAAATGCATATAAAAAAATGCAAATATTTTATATTATATATTGTATTATAAAAAAATATATATTTTCTTCAAAGAAAATTAAGCCTGTTTTTTGACCATTTTAAGATTTTTTTTTGCAGATTATTTTACTTTATTCTTAAAGGTGATTCTCATTGGAAAATAGTAACACTTAAAAATAAGGTCCCATTAGTAACATTAATTAATGCATTAACTAACATTAACTTCAATGAGCCATGCATACAGTATTTATTAATCTTTGTTAATGTTGGTATATAAAAATACAACTCTTCATTGTTAGTTTATGTTATCTCAAGTCCATGAAATAATATTAACATATACAACTTTTGATTTTAATAATGTGTTACTAAATGTTAAAATTAACATTAAATAAGATTAGTAAATGCTTTATAAGTATTTTTCATCGTTAGTTTAATATTATATCATTACTTCATTACAGAGATTTAATCTAATATTTTGCATTACAACAGTTATAATTAGAGAAAAATATGCTTTATTTTCTTAAATATAATTTCTAATTTCTTTATCTTAAGTTTTACAGTAAAACTTTAAGGTTTGAACTAACTGGTGTACATCCCACCTGCTGGTCAAACCATTCTTTGTCCGAAAGAAACCATTGCACTCTTAAAAATATCTATCCAATGTGCGTCTGTCTAAAATCAGATATTATCTGGATTTACTCTACCGACCCGTCAACTGTAGCAAAGCACCGTAAACATAGGAAGACATTTACAAGCACGTCAACCTTTATAAGGAATAGAGAGCCGAGCAGAGGCACCGTTGTTTGGACCACGCAGACACAGGCCTTTCCAACTTGGCCAGAGTATTACAGACAGCACTCCTGTGGCTTAAAATAGTATTAAACTCATCATCAGGATGACAGTGATCTAAATTTTATTGCATCATCTAAAAATGATGAATGATAATGAAATCGATTGACAGCAAATTCGACGTTTAAAAAAAATGAGGTAAGTGTGTAAATTAACATGCGTAACTTACTTCTCTGCCTCCCTCTGCATTTCTTCTCGCTTTTGTCTCCGTAACTCTCTGCGATGTTCAAAATCAAAGTCCTCGTCCATGATGATTCACACAGAGCTCTTTGGGTGCAAGCTGAGAGGGAGAAAGACAGTCAGACAGTGTGGGATTTATAAAGATTTTGAACTGTCCTGATCACTCTTAATTTAAAGTCAAGATGCTCCCTGTCAGCTGTTTGGCTTATAACTTACTAGGACCACAACATTCCAGTTTCTTGATCTAATTTCCCTGAAGCAACTACCAGCAAACTTCAACTTTGCCACTAATCTTCTTTACTAATGGAAATAATATTATAAATTGTAATGTCTTCCACTTTCTATTCTCTCACTTTTCTCCATACAATATTAATATCATTTATATATAATTTATAATAATTTATAAGCCATCTGCAGGGGCTTCATTTACAGTATTTTCAAATATATGTATATACATTTTTTCATATATAATTCTTGATGTATAGCATTTACTGGTCTTCTGCCATTTTTGAGAGAATTTCATTAAAATAAATCATGCTTTTATGCTTTCTGATTGTATGCCCAACACAGCTGCTAAACAGAGCTAAGGAAGTGACAGATGTCAGTTAAACAGTGCACATTCGTTTACATTCCCTGAAATAATGAAAACTGATAGTAAAGACAAAGCCAAAAATCATATCAGCAATCCGCCAAGACCCAAGTGCCTTCACCAATATAAACAAAAAACTGTTAATTGTTGGTATTAAATATATTATAACTTGGTAATTCAGTGTTTTAGCAGCTCCAAACAAAATTTGCGAAAATTAGGGGTGCATATCTAGGCACATCCATCAATCACCCACAATCCTTTGCACACATTCCTATTCACGTTAAACTGTCCGTAATGTAAACCACAGAGAGATCTCACACTGTCATTCGCATTGCATTAATAGATAGTCAGTTAATATAAAGATCTCAGGTCCTACACGCCCCCTCTGTGCGGGCCTCAAACCCGGATCGCCGGCATGGGAGGCGGGCGCTCTAACAAAGACGGTAAAGACTGCAGTCTCTAGCGTCAGTCGCTAGTGCGTCTCTTGAGATCAGGGGAGTGAGGTTTTACCTGCACAGCTCTCACTAGCTGGCCTCCATTACACTCACCCCCTTAAACCTCACTCCCATCTGGGTCACGGCACCAATGTACCTTCTAAGGTCCTACTCGCCCCGCTCTGTGCGGGTCGCCGGCATGGGAGGCTTTTTACTTCTGGCGACTGGAAAAATCATATTGGGCTTTTGTTGAGGGAACCAGTGTGATGTAACGGACTATAAAGTGACGTCATACCTGCACCACTCTATTCACTCGTAGGGGCAACTAATCAACTTTCGACTCAATTTTAAGAGCCACCCCCTCTGCCACATGCCATTCAAAGAAAGTACAGTAGATGTACAGCAGACTTACTGTCATTGGACAGTAAGATAGATCCTTTTATTTTTTTATTTTAAAATGATTTATTAATTTATTGTTATAAATTATTTAATTGCATTTTAAAACATGAATTAAAATTGATAACTTATTCCTTAGTGTTGAAGCCTTTTGAATTTGAATACAGTGGGGTCAGGTTGGTAAGAGAGCACTTCAAGCATCTGTGACGGGGAACCTGCTCGAATAATTCTGTTAAGGATTTTATAGTGGTCTCTCTGCAAGACACCAGCCTCTATAATACCTGTGCATCGATGTGGGAACAATTAGGTTGGTGGTGTCACAAAGCCTGTTCTGTGTTCTTCTCTCCATATCACATGTGTGGATTGCTGGGCTAGACAGAAACCGCCCAGCAGGCTAGAGGTGAGTGGACTTTTTGGACGGCTGCTTCCAGTGGAGCTGCAGGCGTGTTTGTTTTGGCTCTCCTCCAGAGGCAGAGGAACCAGGCTTTGCACCAGTCCAAAGAGTCTCCATATGTGTATAAACTGAAAAAGTCCTATAATAGTGACCTCATGTGAGGGCTTTCTGGGTGATAGACGTATACGGCTTTCCTGAACCCTCTTAACCCCTGCCTACAACCCATCACATCTGTCAACAGAAGGCTTATGTGCTTTGACCACTGGGTTGATATATTGCACCTACGCATAAGACAATATGTATGCAATTTCCTACATTTGCATGGCTTTTTGAATAACTTGATGTGTGAAAGTTTTAGTGACCACAGTGAATATTGGCCATTAGTGAATTGATCAAATTTCAATTGAACACTTTTCACCGCATTCATCAAACGCAACCGAAAGGCAATTTTCAACACTTTTGCTAGTTTTACAAATTAAATTTGTGCAGTTGTCTTGTAAAGAAACCAGTGGACAAGAATTGGTATATATATAAAAGGCCATTTAATTGTTAAAAAATAAGTGGTGAAAATTTTATGCATGAGTTTGCAGAAATTTAAGTCCCTGTAATCTTTCATTAGGAAAATATTTTAATTAAGTGGGGTCAAAGGAGAACTTGCCCCCGACTGAGCCTGGTTTCTCCCAAGGTTTTTTTCTTCTTCATTCTGTCACCTGATGGAGTTTGGGTTCCTTGCCACTGTCGCCTCTGGCTTGCTTAGTTGGGGACACTTAATATTAAACAAAATTATTGATCTGACTGTACTGACGCTGTTGTATGTGAACTGAACTGAGCTGGACAATGATTTTATCTTTATAGATAAAATTAACTAATTTAAAAATTGATGATCTTTACTGAATCAACACTGAACTGACTTCAGCTGAACAACCGCCGAAATGCATCATTTTCCTGCTATAATCTGTTTCACGAGTTCACACTTACATATAATTTATAGAGAGTAAATTTAAATGCGTATTTGGCGTGCTGTCCGGGAGGAGGGCTTCGAACTCGGAATTTGGCCCGAACCCAGAGTACCCACCCGTGTATGTAAGTGGTTAGAACTAAAAAGTGTGGAGAGAGGTGGTGGAGGGATGCTGATAAACTGTCAATAACGGAGGTAAGACTGCTGCGTATATATGCCTCTTATGTTGATTAGCTGAGTGCTCTCCACTTATGTCAATTATCTGAACGTGCTCCTCCCGAACCTTGTTAATAAAACATCATATAGTGCTATATCAATAAAGGTGACTTGACTTCTTTAGTTTACAAAATAACTTTAATATCAGCTTTCTGTCATTACACTGAACAAAAATCAGAACAAAAATGATTAATTTTATTTATATATAAATAATTTAAATGTAATTATTATTATATAAAATCTTATTTTATACCTAAAACTTGCACTGTTTATCAGCTTTAATATATATATTTTTTTAATTTTCAATCTGGCCTAAAACTTGTGAACCCTGCTGCATCTCTGTAGCAGAATAATATTTTTTTGTAATATATATTTTTCACAAAAGCCCTTAAGCTGTCAAAAGTACGTCATCAGGCGGACATTTGCTGACAAATAAATGTGAATTTTTCAGTACAGGTAATACATAGAATGACTAATTTTCATGCACTACCGACATTGTAACAATACAAATCAGGTTGAAAATTGGCTTATACTTACAGAAATTACAGAATGGTACAGTGGGCATGTTACACATTTCCCAGACTTTTTTTTTTTTTGTCCAGTCTTCCTACCACAAGGTATCGTCGAGTCTACAAATCATTTCCACATGACTGAGGTGGAGAACATATTATAATTTACACATCTGTGACTGATTCCAGGTCCTGGGCAATTTGCCCTCTTCATGGTTTTCATTCTTTACCCAGAGTGTGTTTGAATGCACTGTATGTAGACTACTATACTATGACCAACATAATGCTTTTGCTCTAAAGCGCAAATAGATGAAAAAAAAAAGCTTATGAAATGAATCTCACAAGAACTTTTACAGTACAGACTGACAATGATGTCCAAATGCATTAAAAAGATTTATATACCATATCTTAAGCTCGTAATGGAAGCCTGTGTCAGGAAGTCAGCATTCTGGAGCCAGAGCAACCACCCAGGTAAGACTGGGTGAAGCCGTTTACAATGACATAACGAGCTGTCTTGTGGGTTTTCTATAAAGCTTTATTACGTGCGGACAGGACAAATGTGTGAAGCCAAAATACACATCAGGGTGGGATCTACGTCCTAGCCAAAACCAACGAGAGCGGTGCAAGATGCTGAAACGATTTTCTAGTCACTGTTAGAGTACCTGCTTTCCATTTGATTTATTCACTTATTCATACCTGTAGCTACAGTGCATGAGAAAGGATTATTAAATTAGGATTTAACACGTACCTGTGCTATAGTTTCATCTCTCTTGCATCATTCTGTGGTCCCTTCTCATATAATAAAATAATTTCAACTAAAGTTAAATTTGTATGTCCAATAATGTTTAATTTTTTTAAGTAGACATGTAATAAGTAGGATAATACAGTATCCTTCCCTCGCACTTTGTAACAAATCCTTCCCTCACGGGTCAGAAAGCTTTTGTCCAGAAAGCTTATTTCATTTTATTTTTGTAATATTGTTTTCTTTTTTTTTGGACAATTTTAGTTATTTTTTTATTTTATTTACCTTTAAATTACAAGATTTTTATCAATAAATAATAAATAAATAATAATTTAAGCACATTCTTCATATTCTTTCAACTTAAATTCAAAATATAACACAATTTCATGCATAACCCTTTTAATTTAGCTCAAAATATCTAACATTGGGTGTCTTTGCGGATGTCTTGTGGAAAAAAAAAATATATATAATATGATTTTTCCTACAGTCTTGCCACTAGATGCACTTATAGCTCTATATAGAGCAAATTAGCTATAAAGTCAGTTTTTCTTTAGTATGCATTCAGATACACATGTAGACATTATAAAATCTTTTTTTGGTAAAGTTTTAGTCTTTTTTTTTCTCGCAGGGGGTCAAATTGACCCGCGAGGGAAGGATTTGTTACTTTTTTTATTTTAACCACAAAACTCCTTGAATCCAGTAATTTTTTTGTGTGTAGTCGTGGTTCAAGTGTCCTAGGGTCTTGGACCACTCCGATAAACACTTAATTAAAAAAAAAAAAAATCGGGTCAAAATGACCCGAGGGAAGGATGAGGGTTAAACTTTTTTTTGATACCACGGACCTCAACATATATAATAATATATAAAGCAGCTATATATTTTCAAGTAAAAAGAAATACTGATACTTTGAAAAATAAAAATAATACCGTATTAACAGTATTAACTTCCCATTAGGTTGACACTTTATTTTATTTTCTGTACAATACCTCTTACTTTTTTGTTATATAAAGCCTAGCTTGTGTTGGAGTAAAGTCTTGAATCATTTCCCACTCCCACTTCTCCTGCCAGCGCACCCACTGAAGTTAAACAATAAACCACAATAAAAGATCATTTGCTCATCTACAACTTATCTGGAAAACTTCTGAGGACAAGATGAAATATTTAATTTAGGACACGTCTGTCATTTTAGTCAACACCATCAAAGGAGGCAGTGAGATGTTATGTTTTTCTTAAACCCGTCTTTTTGATGTGTAATTAGCATTAGTGCTGGCAATTACACCAAAACCTCAAATCACATCAAGAACAACATGCCCTTAGCAGTAGAAGCAGCTGTACACTGGCAGTGAATCAAGCCCTCTCCATTCACTCCTCTACTTCCGTCACACCAATCTCCAGATGCACAGAATGGGGGATCCCCAATCAGTGTGCTGAATCAATGGCTAGGATCGTAAAATTCAGACCAGATAAATATGTGAAGGCTTTTGTGCCATGACGTGTAACAGGATGGAGTTGCTGCTTACTGGTGAGGCATTGCTTAACCAAACATGGCTAAAGATGCTCTCCCTGTAAAACTAACATGGGCTTCAGTTTAGAGTGCAAGACTAGAATCTATAAATAACTAGTGTATACCACATCAAGCACAAAGACATGCTTGTCTTTTATTGCTTTTTGAAAGGTACAGTGTTTTAGCAAGCACAACTAATAAAAAATATGACAATGAAAGCTTTTATTCCCCAACTAATATATCAAGCAATCTCCTGGAGCAATCAAGACAATTACGCTGTCAGATTTTTTTTTTATGAGTTTGATTTGCTGCAGCAATGCATGATTACTAATATCATAACACAGTAAGTTGAGAAATACATGCCTGCATCATGACATCCTGGTCCTTTTAAATGGTCAGAAGCAACAAAAACAACTGGATACCCATGATTAGACATGACTCTTGATGTCTTAAATAGGCCACATGCAGTGATGCCTCTCATTTCTGTACACCAGCTGTTAAACATTAAAAATTTAGGGGCAATGGCATTATTTAGTGCACCACTGAGGCACTGGAGCACAAATTGTCCTCAGAGTCCTAAACTGTAGGGTCTCGATCATCTAAATGAGTCATTCTCTCTCTCTCTCTCTCTCCCTGGCCTGCCCATTTCCTCCTAAATTAAGGGTAGCTCCACCTATGTCCCTTGTAGAACAGAAAACCGTCTGTTTTAGAATAACCCCATCATATATCTTTGACTAGTTCTATGCCAAGGGCTACAACCTTTTTGCCACTAGAAATAGTCATATAGATTTCATATGATAGGCTATATTTCAATAATTACCAGCATAACAAGAAAATTGTGTTAAGTTATATGGTCATATTATACATACATATATATGTATGTATATACCCCCTGACAGAAGACCAGACCTATACAGAATGGACTTACAGGCAGTCCAACTGTTCTGTATGGACCAGGAGCAGCAGTTTTTTTACCCGGAAAAAACCTTGACCGTTCTTTGTGCAAATTCTACCTCACAAGTTTAAACGCGGAAACGAAAGCACTCCTATCAGGTGTGGGTTCTCGGGGGAAGAGTTTGTGGAGTGGGTGCTGGAAAACAATAGAACAACAAACACCATGTGCCCAGCGGAGATCATTTCCAGCCCCACTCTGAACCCAGAGCCCAGCCAGCCATCACCCCACAGCACGGATACGATGCCAGAGCCCACCACAGATGGAGGGCTTGAGCCTGCCACGATGCACGAGCCAGAGCCAGAGCCAGACAAGAGGACTGAGCCAGCCTTCGCCCCGGAGTCTGTGAGTCTGACCAGGTGTGTGAGCTGGCAACCTCGTCCCCATGGGATTGCTAGTAGAGTTTGAGGGAATGGAGGAAGACCCCACCCACAATCCCACCACTGAAGGTGACCTGAATCTGATCTCTGCAATATTTAATGATTTAGATGAGGATGCTTACCTTAATCTTCCATCCCTGCTGGTCCCATCCAGCATGAAGTCTCCTCTGTTTTCTGCTGATTCCGTCAAGTTCAGAGTCTCCTGCAACCCTGCTGATTCCGCCCAACCAAATGTCTCCTGTGTCTCCAGAGTTACTGCCCAGCCTCCCTCTCCCACCTCCTCTTCAAAAATCAGCCAGCCCGTTAGTCCCGCCTCCACTGGTTCCCATAAGCCCCTCGGCTTCTCAATAAAGCCACTCTGTTTTGTGGATTTGCCTCAAGTCTTCAGATCTTTGGCAGCCGGTGATCCCATCACTCCACCTCGGCCTATTGGCCTCTCAGCTCCACCTCAGCTCCTCCCTCCCTCAGCTCCACCAGAGACCATCGTCCTTGCAGCTCCACCAGGCTCTCTCTGTCACGATCCCAGTTCTGTGTCTTTTGTTTTGTATGGACTTTTATGTTGAAGTGCCTTCTCTGTTTTCGTTGTTTCTAGGTTCTCTTCCTGTTTGGTTTCTGTCTCTTCTTGTTGTCATATCAGTTGTTATGGTTACCTTCATTGAACACACCTGTAGTCCATTATCTACTCATTGTTCTGTGTATTTAAGGTCTTGGTTTTCAATCATGTTTTGCTAGTCGTTAAATGTAGGTATCTGGATGTTTTTGATGTGTTTGCGTTTGTTTTATGCTGTTCTCTGTTATGGATCGTGTCCATGTTCTGGATCTGATGTCCCTGTAAATTTACTGTGGAGTGTTGTAATTAAACCGTGCGTGCAAATGGATTTTCTCTCAGCTTCTTCCTTCAGCGATCCATTACACTCTCATCCCTCCTGCTCCACTTCAGTCCTCAGGCACTCTGGCTCCATCTCGGACGCTCGTTGCTGCGGCCTCGCCTCGGCCTCCAGGACCATCTGTGTCGCCCGGTCCCATCTGCTCTCCATCTGTGCCTAGGGCTCCTATTCCATTGGCTTTGTCTCTGTCAGTCATCCCCCTGGTGTCGTCAACCATGGCTCCTCCCTCCTTCAAATCCGCCATGGGACATCATCCTGGCTGTCCTCTGGGTTCCCGTCTCACTACTTCTGCTCCTGGATCCTCCCTGGCTCCTTCCACCGTCATTGCCACCCTGGTTTCTCCCATCGTCACTCTCATCGGTTCACAGTCATTCACATGCCCCTCATCTTCCTCCAGAAGCCCCTCTCTCCCTCCTCAGTTGGACTTTGTTATGACGCAGGGACATGCCTTCCGGGAGGGGGGTGTAATATCACGTGTATTCTTTTTTGTTTTTGTTTTCTCTGTGTTCTGTTTCTGGTTTGCCTGCCTGATTTGCTAGTCAGTTTCCTTGGTTCTTAATTAGTTTACACCTGTTCTGTTTCAGTCAGTCATCCCCTGTATTTAAACCATCAGTTTCCTGTTTTTCCTTTTCCGGTGTAGTCTATGTTAGTAGTTGCGTTATGTTATTCTCTAGCGATCTCCTGTTTTTTGTTTTTTTTTATGTTTAGGAATTGTCTTGTGATGTCAGGATGAGTTTGCCCTTGTTTTAGCTATTTATACTTGCATATTAACTGTTTGCAGTTGCTAATTTTTACAGTGCAAGCAGGGGGACCAACTTAATGCTAATGATTTTGAAACGGAAAGCTCAACAAGCACATTTGACTGTTGTGTGCACATACTTGCGACCATATGGTGAAGTAGGTGAAGTACAAACTTTGAACCACTGCATTACTATAGATTCTTTCAAAATATTGCAGGCATTTGGGCTCTCAAAGTTCCTTCCCTTAAACTCTCACTAGCATGCAAAGAGGAAACATTTACAGACTTATGTCTATTTAATGCATTCCAGCCGACCCCCTCAAGCTGCGTGAGTCAAGTAAGAATGTTTTTGATTATAATCAGATCTGTGCTTCCTACGCTCAAAATTTAAGATTTATTCATTTGAATTTCATATAAAATTTCCTTTTCCCTTTGGGAAACAGTTTTAATATAAACAAACTAATAAACCTAATTTGATGCATATTTGTCAGTAAGACATTAATGAAACAGGTAAGATTTCTGCACTCAAAAAAATATTGCATGGTTTATTATTAACTATTTGCATCTATTTTATTTTAATAATTATATTTTCAATTTATTAAAATTGCTCTAAAACAGCATAAATCTATTAATTGTGAAAACATTTAAAGTTTTTCATTTAAAAAGTATGAACATGGTTAAAGGGGCTATATGTAAGAATTAAATTTATTAATTGTCTTTTTATTGCCATGTGTGAACAGCTTTTAATGAAACGTAAAAAATTAGACCTTCCCCAACTTTGTTTCTTCCTATTGAGAGCCTTTACGACTGATTTTTATGTGAAGGACTTGGGATGTTTTTGGATGTAATGTTTACGCGCTCCCGAGAGCCTCTCTTCCGTTCAATGACACATGAAATGAATGCTTATACAATGTTCAGGGTAATGCCGAAAGAGCTATTCTGTACTTGCTATGTCACTGTGTCATGCAAAGAAATAGGATTAATTCAAACTATAGTTTCACATAGCAAGATCTATATAGTCTACACTCAATAATTATAACAATGTAATATTAATGACCTTATCTGTCGACATGCTGCCTGTAAATTGCAGAGCTTGTGCAAACATATCTACATTGCTACCATCAGATGCTTTCTTAACTGTTGCTTTCTCACTAATGTCATTTTTGTTGTTTATTTTGTTATTGAGAGGAAAGCATGCAGCATTTATATACATATTTATATTTTAATTTAAAACGTCGCCCTCAGCTAGGCTGGCATTGGGATGTTTGTTAACAATAGGTATTTCCAACTTCTTTTTACTTCTAAGCAAAGAACGAAAAAGAACTTCGCTGTGTGTATTTTGAGCCAATTGAATGCAAACACATTCAAATATATCTTTTCCTCTCATCTCATATGTTTTGTCCTTTGAGGGGCTCCGTACTTGTATGTTCCAAGTGCACAAGCAATAAGTTGGTGGCTGCAGTTCACTTAACAGCCACCTGTGTCGCTTATAACAAGGGCTTCTGAATTCTACATATAGAAGCCCCTTTATAACAAAAAATATAAAGTTAGTTAAATGTATGACACTGGAACAAGTTGGATTTATTGATGATAAATATATAAACCTGGTTATTGTGTATTTAAATACATTCAGTTTATTGGTAATATTACAGAAATCCTACCTGTTTAATATACGTATGTCTCACAGTTACTAGCTCACTCACCGCATCTGCACTACACTTCCCATAATCCTCTCTGCTCACCACCTGCACACACTCCACCATCACCCGCACCTGCCAGAAATCACCCTCATCACAACTTGTATTTAAGCAGTCACCTTCCATCTCACTATTGTCTGGTCTTGTCTATGGCATGCACACATGACCTACCTGAAATACTCACCTGAGAACCTACCAGAATTGCTTAACCTGTCTTCTGTTTGCCCATATCCGTTCATCTTTACCTGCCAAGGTCATCTGTTCACCCATTTCACCAGCACAGCAAACACCGTATCGCCAGCGAAGTCACCAAAAAACTATCTACTGCCTTTTGATTTACCTGTGTTGCATTCCTGCTCCGCTCACTCGTACAATAAAGACTTGTTAACTAACTTACCTTGTCTGTCCTCTTCTGTGTGTGACAGTATGGCTGACAAATATGCATCACATTAAGTTTATTACTTAGTTCATGTTAAAACTGTAATCCAAATGGTTGAAAGTTTTACATGCAATTCAAATAATTCAATCATAAATTTAGACCTAAATTTTGAGTGCACAAATGACCACAAACAATAATTTCCAGCATGCCATATAGAAGTAAATATAAAAGCAGTTTACATTTTTCAATGCGCTATTGGACAGGTTGCCGACTATGACCAAGAATGGGGAGCAATAATATTCATTCCATGTCTTTTTTAGCAAAACAACCCCAAAAGGTAAGAATGATTCCACTTTTAACTATGTAAAAAATGTTCCAAGTAAAATCCTCAGTGTACAAATTGGTCTTGAGAGCACAAAGGAGGTGGACTACAGAACACTGAGATGCTTGAAAAGGAAGCTTAACTGCAGTTAAACACATTCCAAATTTCCTGGGCAACAAGACATTGATCATGGCCAGACAGATCCACATGTGTTGAGAAGGAGATGGTCTTATGCCTAGTGGCTTATACCATGTAAGGAAAAGACCTGACTTGGCACACGCGCTCTCCAGCGTCAAAGCTTTTCCACAGCTAGACGCCTGGATAACGTATGATAAACAGTATGTTGCGATGGAACAAATTCAAGGACTAAACCTCAAAACGGAATTTGGGATTTCGGCCTCGTGCACGAAACAGCTGCAAACTTCACCATACATATTTTTGAAGGACCTACCCTAAGAAAGTTCAGATTCGTCTTACTCTGACCTCATGCCTTGGGAATGCTACATGTGCCAATTGTCCATTATCTTTGGTTAAGTGGTACACTCCAGCACCAATATATATAATTCCATCCCCAAAAAATGTTTGCTGCATAATTCAAGGCAGCACTATGGAAAATTTGTCTTCAAATTACCTGCTTTTCAACATCTGGCAGCAATGAACTGTATTAAATGAGCTGTCTAAGGGATTGTGTCTCTTTATATATTTACCTATACGAATGTTGCTAAAGGTCCAAATCCAGCTTCTAGCACAACTGAAATAACTATAGATTACTTTAAGTGCATAGTCTGGTTCATGTCCAATTCATTCAAAACCGGTGTCAGGATTAAGCTGATAGGAGGTTTGGACAGAAAATTTAATAGGTGATTGTGATTTTTAAATGGAATTTTATTAAACTGGAATTTCTGCCAACCAAAGCAACCAGTTTAAATATCAATGTCTTTTCATGTTGTTGGATGCTGACCCAGCATCCCTTGCTCTCTGATTTCCCTCCTGAGTCTGGGCACTGAGGGCCAGCAGCATTCCCAAGCTTGATCCCATCCCACTCCGGAAGCATAGGGCAGTACTCCTAACATCCTGCCCGCAGCCTGTGCCAAGGCCCTGTTATCGCTGTGTGCTGAATTGCCTCCAGATTCTGTTCAGCTGCACATAACACACACACTGCTGCTTTGCATTCCAGACACTGCTTCATCTGTCACCAGATCAGCACTCTGGGTTATAATACTGAGACATTCTCAAAAAAAAAAAATGTTTGTAATAGTTTATTTACTCAATCTTAAACCGCAAGACTGTTTAATAGTTCAGTTGCATCACATGCATTCAACATTAAATATTTTTTGTCAAAATTTTTCATTATGCATAAGAAATTAAATGATTGTAAGTAATATTAATTATTATTTTATTATTATTTAAAAACATAGCAGAATTACATTTAATAAACCTAATTATTGTTATTATTTATTATTACATTTTTAGAAGAAATGTATTTATGGCCATTATTTTTTTATGTATTTAATATTTTAGAATAAATATTTTTTGGCTAAAACTATTATTATTATTATTATCTATATATATATATATATATATATATATATCTATATATAAAACCTAAACTCCTTAATGCCAGGTTCAGCTGTGACAACTTACCCCATACAGCGTAAGGACGTCACTATTGGTCAGTGTGTAGTATCTACTTTCCTGGAAAATAACATATAATAAATAACAAATAATAATAATTAAATGGGGGGAAAAGAATCAATAATTTTGCTAAAATTATTATTCTTCAAATGTATGCTTCACTATTGTTCAGAGTATGAATAGCATCTATTTTTCCTGGATATGGTTTGCAGCAAAGACTTTAAGGATTGTGCCTATACTGCTACCTACACTAAGAAATATTCACTGGACTAAAGAATGTGATAACTAGCCCTGCTCTCCCCTCTATACAATGAGCAGAAACGATTTTGCAGGTGTACTGGGAAAGCTGGTTGTTAAATGTTAGGGTTAGGGTTAAAAAAATCTCATTAGAAAGATCCAAAGGCTGGATGAGCTCATGCTAAAAAGTTTTTAAAAGCTAAACAATTGTGGGGAGACCCTCCAATTAACTTGGAAACTGTAATTTAAAAGCCACGGGGAGTCTACAGATGTTCTTGACAAGGGAACAAGTGCCAGGGGAAAACAGAACATTCTTCATACAATTAATTTGTCCACCCAAAGAGTCTTGCAAAGGCAACACATTTAATTACCAGTAAATTATGTTGGCATCAGAAGCATGTTTTTTGTGTGTTAAAAAAATAATTATAAATGTAAGCATGTCTATTTCAATTAAGAGACATTTTCAAAGGCTAAAATGAAGCACTATGCTTCTAACCCTACCTGTAACGGACTGGAGCAGGTTTCAGCGCGCTTTCCAATTTAGTCTTCAAGTGTGATCGTGCTGCTGAAAGGGCACTGAAGGAATTACATGAGTCGTGACTCCACATTTTATAAAATGTGCAGCAGTTCAGACTCCGCCTCTGCTGAGCTTCATCATTTCAATGCATTTGGCAGCAGTTTTCCTGCGCTTTCCTCCATCCATAAGATGCCTAATAGATCAGTGTCATATTACACTTATATAGTGCCCAAAACAATTTGTTGCATCTTAGTAAAAAAAAAAAACGTTTTTTAAAAACAACAATCTACATGAAGCTGCAAAACAACAAAGCATGAAAAATGACACTTACAATAAAATTACACTGACCCTGCTGGAAAACATCTTATGACATGAAATGCTAGTCTTGCAGAAGTTGATTGTTGAAGTGTCATTTTTCATGCTTTGTTGTTTTGCAGCTCCATGTTGCTTGTTTTTAAAAACAACTTTTGTTGGTTTAATTCAATGTTTAATTTTATCATATGTTTATTTATATATGATATAAAAAACTACTATTAGACTGTTATATTGTCATAAAATATTATTATGGTAAGATTCTGCCATTCTCTCATAGTTACTATAATTATTATTAACTCAATAAAATCACACAAAAAAATACAATTGCTGCATTCTCCCCTCATTATTGAGTAACTGGCCACGACAGTCTGAGAAACTTTTTTTTTTTTTTATCTTAATGAATGTTATAAATACTAAGTCACTACTGACAATAACTATTTTGGTGGAAATGGCTTTTAGTAGCTATAGACCATAGTCAGGGATGGCATATTGAGTTTAAAGTCCCCCTGTAGTCAAGAATTGTGTCCCGTAAACTTTTAGATTTAAACACCAAAATTACATATGTAAAAGTTTTTTTCTGTGAATATACAAATGAGCCCCGCCTCCATTGACTACGTTATCAAACAGCTAATAATCTGTTGCTAATGTTAACAAACCATGCCTTCTAAAAATCAGCATCCTTAGAAAAGTTTTGAACAACTCATAACATCAGTGGAGAAAGGCATATAGTTAATCATAAAATCATAACATAAATAATATACATAATTCACCCGCTGTATGATATGCCACCGGCACGTTGATGTGATTGGTTACAAGGTAGTTTGTGATTTCAAACCACGTTTTTGAGGTTCTCTGGATTTTTAAGGAGAAAATACTCAGCAGTGGTATTGACTTATGAATTTGCACATGGTTTGTCTTAAAAACAACATAGTGTTGCATAATAAAACAACACTAAGACATACACCGATCAGGCATAACATTATGACCTAATATTGTGTTGGTCCCCCTTTCTGACAAAACAGCCCTGACCCATCGAGGCATGGACTCCACTAGACTCCTGAAGGTGGGCTGTGGTATCTGGCACCAAGATGTTAGCAGCAGATCCTTTAAGTCCTGTAAGTTGCGAGGTGGGGCCTCCATGGATCAGACTTGTTTGTTTAACACATCCCACAGATGCTCGATTGGATTGAGATCTGGGGAATTTGGAGGCCAATTCAACACCTTAAACTTGTTATTGTGCTCCTCAAACCATTCCTGAACCATTTTTGCTTTGTGGCAGGGTGCATTATCCTGCTGAAAGAGGCCACAGCCACCAGGGAATACCGTTTCCATGAAAGAGGGTACATGGTCTGCAACAATTCTTAGGTAGGTGGTACGTGTCAAAGTAACATCCACATGAATAGCAGGACCCAAGATTTCCCAGCAGAACATTGCCCAAAGCATCACACTGCCTCCACTGGCTTGCCTTCCTCCCATAGTGCATCCTGGTGCTATGTGTTCTCCATAAGTGACGCACACACACACCCAGCCATCCACGTGTTGTAAGAGAACACGTGATTCATCAGACCAAGCCACCTTCTTCCATTGCTCCGTGGTCCAGTTCTGATGCTTACGTGCTTACTGTTTGCGCTTTCGGAGGTGGACAGGGGTCAGCATGGGCACCCTGACTGGTCTGCGGCTATGCGGCCCCATAACAGCAATGAACAACAAACTGCAATGCACTCGGTATTCTGACACCGTTCTATCAGAACCAGCATTAACTTATTGAGCAATTTGAGCTACAGTAGCTC
The DNA here is from genome assembly GCA_039654625.1 of Rhinogobio ventralis. NCBI lineage: Eukaryota > Metazoa > Chordata > Actinopteri > Cypriniformes > Gobionidae > Rhinogobio > Rhinogobio ventralis. Next base: position 15,862,437 of record CM077216.1, on the reverse strand, counting down.
GTCTGTTTGATCGGACCACACAGGCCAGCCTTCAATGAGCCTTGGCCACCCATGACCCTGTCGCCGGTTCACCACTGTTCCTTCCTTGGACCACTTTTGATAGATACTGACCACTGCAGACTGGGAACACCCCACAAGAGCTGCGGTTTTGGAGATGCTCTGACCCAGTTGTCTAGCCATCACAATTTGGCCCTTGTCAAACTCGCTCAAATCCTTACGCTAGCCCATTTTTCATGCTACTAACACATAAACTTTGAGGACAAAATGTTCACTTGCTGCCTAATATATCCCACCAACAGGTGCCGTGATGGAGAGATAATCAGTGTTATTCACTTCACCTGTCATAATGTTATGCCTGATCAGTGTATAAACATTAAAAACTAGATTTTCACCTCAGGGAGTCACAGATGAAAACAAGGCTGTGAGGGATGCAGTCTTTACAAGGGCACACACTGTAAAGGTTCTAGATCACGTCATTTTCACAACTCACAATGTTTAAAACTGCTTCATGGAGTTTTATCATCTGCATTTTTTCCCCTGGAAAGACGATTTGTTAGCTGAACAATCATATTTTTAAACAACCGTACAATCCATTGACTGCACTGTATTTCACAGCCTCCATTCCAAAAAAATAAAAAAATAAATATGGCACTTCCTTGACTAAGGTCTATGCTTTATGTAAATGTGCTTGGCATCAACATCATACTGTCACATCTAGCCTATTAGTTTGCAGCCACAGCACAGCAGGGAAATAACCAGGTCAGCCAGGACAGTGGCATTAGCATTAGCAGCCCATGCCAAAGTCCTAACCATAACCATTTTAAGAGAAACCGGTCTCAGACTGGCAGTGAAGATAAGGCTACATTGTGTCCAGGCCTCTCTGGGTTTCAGCCAAACAGAACAGTTCTCAAATTGGATCCTTGGCAGAGCTTCTACAGTCAGATTCCCGTGATGTTTTTTGTGCTGTTTTGAGACTTAAAGTAAGGACCGTCAAATCCACGTTTCAGAACCCAGTCCATGACAAATGTTTTCTTATAAGGAGTTTTTATCACGTGTAATCAGAAACGGCTGTCCGGTCACGTCTTCATTTGCACAGCAAATAAACTCAATGAAAATCACATTACTTTTTAATAAGCATGGAAGGAGATGGATGTGGCATGTTTTCCCATGAGCATATAACATGTAGAAATGTATAAGAGTACATTAAAGACCATGAGGACATGTTTCAGTGTCTCTTTTCAAACATTCCAGCTCAACAAGACAAATGTGAGCTATTAGGTTTAGTGAATATGTACTCAGCCAAGTGCTACATCCTATTGAATAACCAAAATCAGTTTCCTTGTGTCATTAGTGCTTTCTATAATAACAAACTTACCATCCACTGCTATTATATTAAGATCAACATCTGTACCACTGGAGAAATGTCTCCTCAGAGAACACTGTAGCAATACAGCACCTCCTCCTGGTTACCTCAGGTGTTGTCTACTTTTTTACACACACCATTCAATACACATTAACCCCTTTTATACATGTAATCTTTATTTTTATATATTATTATTTTAGGAAAATGTATCAGGGATGTGCTAAACCCAGCAAACCAGTGCTTCTGGGTGGTAAAAAAGAAAGTGAAACTACATAAGATGTAGTATAATGTGCCATGGATGAATAATAATAGTATAGTCAGACAGCGGTAGAACATATATACATGTAACAGTGAAAGCCACTATGGATATTATAACAAAAAGAACACATATAACATGTATCCACGTATACAGTACAGTGTTGAGCAACATTAAATACACAAAAACAAAATAGAGGTATTACAGTGCACATACTTTCTAAACCACAACTATGTCTGAGTTTTATTCACCAGTAATACTGGTTTTCTTTGCATTGGAGTTGGTTAATGTTGGTTGAGATAAAAAAAAAAAAAGGAGCTAGTGTAATTTGGCAATGCATGATAAAACTGAATATAAGTTCATCTTAGCACATACTATCATTACATATATCTATGGTAATAAATACATTAGACAAAAATAATGTTCTTTTTAAATAATTGTTTTTAGAATACGGTCTAAAAGATGCTACATGTGCTATTTAACACAACATATTTTTAATAATTTAAAATTATCCTTCAGACATCCAATGAAGTCTCTAATTGTGTTATTATTTTTTTTTTTATATTACGCATTAATAAACTTAACTTGTGGATTATGAATACAAATCCAATAAATTTAGGTTTAATCTTCCCTTTGAATTATCCTAGTATACTACCATTCAAAAGTTTGGGGTTAGTAAGAAAAGAAATTCATATTTTATTTAGCAAGGACTAAATCAAAAGTGACATTAAATATTATAATGTTACTAAATATTTCTATTTTAAGTAAATATTCTTTTGAACGCTATTTATCAGATAATCCTGCATCACAATTTCCACCAAAAAGATTAAGCAGCACATCTGTTTTCAACATTGATAATAATAAGAAATGTTTCTTGAGCAACAAATAGAATGATTTTTGAAACGATCATGTGAAGACTGGAGTAATGATACTGAAAATTCACATTATATTATTATAGTAAGTGGTTATTTTAATTTGTAATAATATTTCAGAATATTACTGATTTTACTGTATTTTTGATCAAACAAATGCAGCCTTGGTGAGCAGAAGAGACTTCTTTTAAAAACATTAAAAAACATTTTCTAACCAACCCCACACTTTTGAATGGTAGTGTACAGTATATAGTGTTTTTTTAAAAATAAAGAATTGGTTAAACGCTTGTATTGAGCAACAATAAGAAATGCAATTAGAAAACAACCGATGGATGCTATTTTTACCCCAAAAAAAAGGCACCACTGGTTTTCTATGGCCTAAAATCCACAAAAATAACAAGCTCAAATACAAGAGCTAAAAAAAATAATAATAATTAACACCACATTTAAAATAACATTATATCAGTATCTACTTCATTATTTGGTCTACAGACCTCCTGCTGTGACAAAATATATGCAGCAAGTCTGCATTTCGGATCTGTAACCATTGCCTGAATTTAAAATACTGACTTATATAACTTCAAGACCCTTAATATACCACTATAAGCAGACACCAGTAATTAAACAAGCCTACCTTGGACACACCCATGTGCTGGAACTTTACCAGGTGCTTCAGGCTATCATTGAACAACTAATGATCTGAAGATTTTGACATTTTCCCCAAGAACATCCTTATTTATTTTCTGCATTAACCTTCCCTTGATCCTCCACCTTTTTGATGGCTGCCTGAATTTTGGCCTGGTCGCCCAGGAGCTGACGTGGTTTGACCGGTCGAAGATTTTCATCCATCTCCAGCAAGACTGGAACTCCTGTGGGCAGCGTTACATTGACAATATCTGTTTCCGATATATCTGTTGAGAAACACAGCAAAAGCATGTACATTAACATATTCAAGTATTTTAATTTTACTAACTTTATAGGTACTACTGTCCACTTTCTATGCTTTATTATTGATATTTAAAAATTAGCTATTAAAATAATAGAGTATTAAATAAAAACAGGATAAAGAGCAATTCAGTGCTTTATAACGTTGGTTGTTTTTTATTTTCATATATTTACTGTATATGGTACACTAACATTCATAAGTTTGGGGTCTGTAAGTTTTTATGTTTTTGAAAGAAGTCTCTTCTGCTCAAGGCTGCATTTAATTAAAATACAGTAAAATTGTGAAAATATTATTCCAATTTAAAAGAAGTTTTCTATTTGAATATATTTTAAAATGTAATTTACTCCTGTGATGCAAAGCTGAATTTTCTGCATCATTATTCCAGTCTTCAGTCACATGGTCCTTAAGAAATCATTCTAATATGCTGATTTGCTGCTCAAGAAACATTTATTATTATCAATGTCGAAAACAGTTGCGCTGCCTTTTTGTGAAAATCGCGAAATGTTTTTTCAGGATTATTTGATGAACAGAAAGTCCAAAAGAACAGCAATTTTTTTTAATATAATTTTTTTGTAATATTATACATGTCTTTACTGTAACTTTTGATCAATTTAATGCATCCTTGTTAAATAAAAGTATTACAAAAATGTTTTAATATGTATGTACTGACCCCAAACTTTTGTACAGTAGTGGATACAACCCTGCCTTCCAACTCAGTGGCCTTTAGAGGGACATTATTATCATTTATAAAATGTATAATTTTTAAAATAAGATATTTTTAAGAATGTTTAATGTGTATTTGTCCATATAATGAACAACAACGGATGCCACTGACTTTCACTGTATAGACAAAATATCTTCTTTAGAAGAAAGAAAGTCAGGGAACAACATGAAGGTGAGTAAGTGACAACAGAATTTTCTTTTTCTTTTTTTATGCTCCTGCTGGTATAAAAACTGATTAAAACAGCACACTGACAACAATATATATGTTTCACCTTCCAAATGTTTAAGCAAAGCCCTGCAGCTGTTGCCATGTGCCGAGATGAGGACCGTTTGGCCACTCTTGATCAGCGGTACAATGACATCATTCCAGTAAGGAAGAAGTCTGTCCAACACTTCCTTCAGACTTTCCGTTTTGGGTAGTTCCTCTTTCGTAATGTCACATGTACTGTATCGGCGGTCGTTGTAAATTTCAGCATAATAGGGATGTGACTCATGAATGGGGGGCGGCGTGATATCATAACTACGCCTCCACAGTTTAACCTGTTCCTCGCCATGGTTCAATGCCATCTCAGCCCGATTGAGGCCGATCAGGGCACCGTAATGCCGTTCGTTTAACCTCCAGGATTTGGTGACTGGGACCCACTCTTGTCCCATGGCCTCCAGCACCAACCAGGCTGTCTGGATGGAACGGCTCAGTAAGGATGTAAAAACCTGGTCGAATTGATACCCCTGCTTTTTCAGGAGCCTGCCACATTCTTGGGCTTCCACCACCCCGTTCTCGCTCAGTTTCTGGTCAACCCAGCTGCAGAAGCGGTTCTCCTTGTTCCAGGCCCCCTCCCCATGCCGGAGCAGGAAGAGTTTGTATTTGGACATCCAGAAGAGGGAGTATGGAAGCCTGAAAGAGATGCACATGCAGATACTATATGGCAAATCTCAACTGCGTGATTGTTTATATCATCGCAAAATAGATTGTAAAGTATATTATTGGCCAGCTCAAATCTGCTAAATCGATAAGGCACAAAGATATTTAGATATTATATTATAATTATTATAGTAAAGCTGCTTTGAATTTTTTTTTAAAAAGCGCTATATAAGTAAAATATGGGCATATTACTAATATACTAATTCAGTGCAGTGTGAACATGTTGTAGAATGACATTTAAATTTAAATTTAACAAATTTAAATATAGTCAGCCTGCATTAATCTAACTGGAGAACAGAACTGAAAGGTTAAGGGTCATGAATTAAATGTCAACGCTAATTTGATAAATGATCTGACCAACTCTTATATTTAAACACTAAATAGAAAAAGAAAATCCTTGCAATCGCAGGCTAAAATGTATAAGCATCTAAATAGTGAACTGAAAATGAAATAAACAGAAGCGAATCGATGTATCAAACTACTGTATGACAACACTATAACACAACTGAACTAGCCTGCTAGCATGTTATATAATGACATTTTACCGTGCACGCAAAAACGTACTTATCTGCTTAGATTAATCATAAATCTAAGTGAAGATTAAAGAAGCTTTGCTCATTGAAAATGATTATGAATTGCTACATGATCACCGACAGATTAGAAACCGCCCAGCCCAGAGTAGCTGCAGCCCTGCAACAGGAACTATCACAGCAGCATCAACAAACGCGAAGAGACCGTTTGATTGATTGACACTTCTTTCAGCGAATCATATACGTGATTCTCCACAAGTAGGCGTGTTTAAGCGGACAGTGGCGTTATTTTGAGGTTGATAACGTCATTTCCAAATTGAACCGTAGTTCAATTTAATAAAGAAGTAATTTTATATATGATTACAACCGTATTCACCTAATTTATCGGGTAGGCCCAGTTACTTTATTTCAAATGTGTTAATAGTTCTTTAATATCATATGGGAAAGTGGTATGTGCAGCCATAAAACTCAGAGAGCATTGCCAGACAGAAAACCTGAAATTCTGTGAAAACAACAGTAATAGCTAGCTTTATTGTTCCTCAATATTCACACATCTAATCACATATAGATTCCATTACAATATAAGCATTATTATATAATGACAAATGCAATTATATAATAATCATATATTAACATAAATAGATGCTTTATATGCGCCATAAAGCACATAATGTTTCAATAGGCTATTTGAACTGATAATTGTGGTTATAACAATAGCACAGCTTTGTGAAATTCTTTCTCTTGGCTCATATTGTTTTCCATCCAGCGGTTCATGCAATAAAACAAACACAAAACCACAATTAAACAGCAGTTAAATATTAGTATGTTTAAATAGCCTTCACATTGGATTTAATATGTGAAATAATTAATTATAAATAAATTATTAAGAAGTTGGTCCCGCAAACAGCTTCTTCCTGCCCTCCATGCCTGACATGGCATCCACATTTTTACGCCAGTCGGTCACTTCCTCTTTCTGTGTGGATTAGAAGTAAATGCATATTATAAACTGTTATTATTTGTATTTACAACAATGTTATGTTTCCTTGGGCTAGAAAGAGAGCACAAACAATGCAATGTTTTTTTTCATAAAAAAATCATATCATATTAGAGACATTATTTGAGTGTGTTGAAAGTTATGTTATAATGCTTCTCTGTGCGTTCACCCGGTGGCTTCTATGAGACACTTGTTGCACACTGCAGTAAGCTAGATCAATATTAGGCATGGTAAAACATGGTACTCGCAGTAAATCAAGAAAACCAGATTTAAACAATAAGACTAACTGTGTTGAGCTATATAACAATGATTCGTTTTCTGTCGATGAATGTATCCAAACAGTTGCTCACCTGTCTAATAAAACACATAATATATTAAAGTCTCTTTGGTGTTTCCATGGTTTCTACAAAATTAGCGCAGGTATGATGTCATTGATAGGCAACGCACAGACATGGTCCTGGTTCAAATTGCTTATTTCTCTGGATTTAAACATTGTTCTTGTGCCTTTAAGTCAGCAACTTTTTTTTTACAGTGAATAAACAAAACAAAAAAAACTTATATTATTTAATGAGATTTGCATAATTTTATATTACATAAAAATAAATAAACCACTGAATCCATAAAGATTAAGTATGATATTGATATGAGATGTGTTGATTATTACCTTTTCCTCCTCCTTCTTCACAGTCTTGAGGTTAGCTTTAAAGTCGATGGATTCCTTGTGTCTGGCACCTAGCAGAGCTCCCAGCATGGCATCAGCAGACACCCTCACTCTCTTCAGGGCAGGTCTCTTCATTTTACCCTTCAGCTCAAAGACTTTGTGGTTTAACTCTGCAATCTATACCAAAAGCATCAATCATGACTAGTAATCAAATGCACCAATTAATGCTTTTACGTTTAGGTATTTTAAATGCAGTTTTAAAGCATAAAAATGTACCTCCTTTTCATGTTTGCCAACTTTAGCTTGGATGTCATATCGTTCCTCATCAACAACATCAATTTTTTGATGAAGATCTTTGCACAGATTCTGTAAGCAGAGCATCAGCATGTAAGAACAAACAATGTCAAGGGAAATCTGACAAAAGACCAAAGAATAGCAACCTGTAAGTCCTGTATGGACATTCCAGACAGTTTGAGAGGAGGAGCTCTCTCAGTGAGCATTTGCTCTCGCTCAGACGTTTTCTGTTCCTTCTCCTCTAACAGCAGTGTGCCAGCCTTCTTCAGTATTTTGGTCTGCAATGCATTAAAGTGAGGATGCATACCCATATATTCATATGCACATCATGGTAGTTGCTTTAAAACATAAAACTACATAAAATGATTCAAGATACTGAAATTAAATGTCAGAAATGCAAAAAAAAATAGATACTAACCTTTAAAAATAACCGCCGAGATGCTGAAATCTTGGGCTTTTTCTGAAGAAGAGAGACGATATGAAATGAACAACAATGGGACCCAGCCAGCTGCAATATTATATAATAATACTGTAATTAAATACTCACCGGACTGACACAGATAGAGCCAGGAAAGAAAACATGTACATTTAACATATAAATAGATTTGTAATTTCTATCATATGTTTAAAAATGTATTATTTCTATAATATAATATTTGAAAAATAATAATAATAAAAAGTTCCTAAAATACTTACGTTGCTTCAGACATGTTGGTGCCTTTGTTTTTTCCTGGAGGCTTACAATTGAAAAAATAAGACTTGTGTGCAGGGGTAGTATAACAAAATTTTATAATATAAAACAATATTAAAATAGACTTCCTATAAAGAAAATGTTTGTGTAGCCATACAGTCATTTACTGTAAAAAAAAATTTTTTTTTAATTCTGATGTAATGTCAATAATGAGATATAAGGTAAGAAATCTACAACTACTATGTCTATCTAATACGCATGAATAACTAGCAGAAGGTCCTTACCTCTCAGATGATGGAAGTATGACTTTGTTTTGGCCAAAGGGAAGAAACTCTGCAGATTTATAGATTCAGATGCACTCGTAAGAGGCTCACTAAAATAGACCACTGTCCGCACCATTATTATTGTCAAATGCTTTGCATCCCAGGCTTTAGAGCAGCTGGTGCTTAAATGTACTTTATGTTTTCTAGACTAAGGGTGAGCACAACAATACAGGATTAATGAGACTATATGTGTACAGCGTATCTAGTGTTGAGGGTTATGCATTACAAGTAATGCGAGTTATGTAATCAGATTACTTTTTTCAAGTAACTAGTAAAGTGCAGTAATGCATTAGCTACTTTTAAATTTATAACAAAATACTGTATCTGAGTTACTTTTTCGAATAGTTGCTTTGTTTTCCTATTATCCCCATGTTGAGAGAAATCAGGGCTAAGTGCAGAGGCGTTGTGTGCGCTGTGTAAACATGATGGGTAGATAAACACAACATTTGTGTTTCTTTTTATTGTTTTTATTGCTGAATTAAGAGTGTTGAACTTTCTTCTCCTGCATCCTATTCTTCAGCAATCCAGAATGGCAGAACAGTTGAGAGGTTTGTTTAAGCTGCGCCTTCTACTGTACAGGTGTGAATGTGCATTTTCTTCCTGATTTATACTTCTGCGTTGACGTCGCTACGTTGTAGGCTGTGCACCTCTCCAAAAACGTAACAACGCGTCAATTCGACACGGACCGCAAGCGCTGTGATTGGTCTGCTAGAACCGGACCAATCACCAAAGAGGAAGCGATGTGATCTGTCTGCATGTGTAATTGCATGTTGACATGGACAACAGCGCAGAAGTATAGATCAGGCTACGGCATATGTCCGACGCAGAAGTATAAATAAAGCCTTTAGTCTGAAGGCCAAAGTATACTTCACTTTTTATGCATACACGAGGGTCAGCACACAGTGCGCAACGCGGACTCCATCATCATCAGAAGAGTACGCACGTACTGTACGTGCACCACCGGATTTTTGTAACCACGCATACTTTGTACATGCAGGTCGCACATGCGCATTTAATTTTTTTGCAGTATTTACATGGGTTGTAAATATATAAAATTGTTTTCATTTATGCGTTGTTGTCTGCACCAACGTGCAATTACACATGCAGAGGGAGCATGATAACCCCTGAGGGAGGGGTTCTGGCAGACCAATCAGTGCTTGCGGTCCGCATAGAATTGACGCATTGTTACATTTTTTGAGAGGTGCACGTCAGGCTACGCCGTAGGCTACGCATGCAACACACAGCCTACGACGTAGCTATGGCGTACACTCGACGCAGAAGTATAAATTGGGCTTAACTCGCTGCTAGAGATTGCTCAAAACTGTGCATGCATCGAACGCCTGTGTACGCATACGAGTCAAAAGAATTATACTTTGCAAAGCAGTGTTCGACTGTGCGTATGTGTTAAAAAACAAAGTATACTTTGGGCTTGGCTTAGTCGTTTCACTTTTGGTGTGAAAGGGCCATTTGCCAAAAAATAACTTTTTTTGTTGTTGAAAAAGTAACGCAATTAGTTTTTTTTTTTTAATGGACTAATGCAATATTGTAACGCATCACTTTTAAAAGTAACTTTTACCAACATCGGTCTTATCCAATTTAATCTAAACTGACATGGTTTCATGTACGATTGTTTTTTGTATTTATTTTTGATTAGTCATACAGTTTGTACTATATATCTTGGCAAAAGAATAGTATGATAGCCCCAGGTTAATAATATCATATCCTAAAGGTTAATAATATCATGTCCTAATTGAAAGTAACATTCAAACAACTTGTGAAGACATTTTATGGAATATTACATTATATTTGTATATTTTTTTAAATCCTATAAATAAGTCAGATGTGAAATCACATATTTTCACAACCATCAATAAGAGACCTTAAGCATAATAGACATTCTGGGTTTTTCTTCTTCCTGATATGTTGTTGCAGACTGCCATCAAAAGCTCAAAAGAAGAACTGCTGCTGTATTAAATATGACAAAATGCGTAGAAAGAGCTTTTAATTTTAAACCATTTTACAATTTACCATTTACAAGTCAGTGTTAAAACATTTAATTTTGATTTACTGATCAGATTCTCTTTTTTGCATTTAAGGTCAGTACTGTATCGACACATGGTAACACTTTACAATAAGGTTCAATTAGTTAACGACATTAGTTAACGTGAACTAACAATGAAAGATAAAGCATTTCTTAGTTAATGTTAATTTCAAAATTGTCAAACTAATAGTTTGTTAAAATCAAAAGTTGTTTGTATTTGTTAATATTGTTTAATGGGCTTGAGCTAACATGAACTAGGCTAACAATAAATAGTTTTATTTTTTATAAACTAAGGTTAATATAGACTAATAAATACTGTAACAAATGTTTTGCTCATTGTTAGTTAATGCATTTACTAACGTTAACTAATAGGATCTTATTGTAAAGTGTTACTCTGCATTCTGTGAAATTGACGTTATAATCAGCTGTTTGCCTTAAAAATGAAAAAGAAAACACACATTAACAATAGCATTGTTAGACATTCTCAAGGCTTTTTTACTTTTTGAAAATGTACTTTCTGAAATGTTTACATTATTGGTTTTGTACTGCTGTAACTTATTTTAGTTTCTTGTTAGCTCTAGTTTATATCTAACCAACTTATACATCTAGATAGATGTTTTTATGAAATAAAATATATAAATTAAATGATGAATATATATATATATATATATATATATATATATATATATATATATTGAGGTCCCCTCAAATAAACAAAACAAACAAACAATGTAGGCTATACACAATGCGACTGAAATTACTTTTATTATCTCTGGTATAGCCTGTTTAACATTGTTAACTCTTATTTCACACAAACAGTCTATTTATAAACGCATTCTATCTAGCATTATCCACGCATTACAATCACATAGGCCTATAACATTGTTAACTCTTATTTCACAGTCTATTTATAAACGCATTCCATCTAGCATTATCTACGCATTACAATCACATTTAACATTGTTAACCCTTATTTCACACAAACAGTCTATTTATAAACACAATGTCCGCATTACAATCACGACCGAAGACAAAATCAACATCCAATCGTCGTCACTCTCTCAGCCCCTCAGCGAACACCTTGGACAGCGTAATGACCAGGCCATGAGAGCAAAGAAATACAAATTAGAGAACAGGGGTTAGATAAGTGATTTAATACAATATGAATACGAATATACACGGGCTACTCCGATTTAGACGTTTAGAACTTGGCTTTCCGATAACGGAGTGCTGCAAAAGCTCTCGAGTACACCTGGCTGCAGCCTGCAGAATGGGGCGGGGCTTCACCTGTTGCTCCGCCCCATACCTACTCTGATTGGCTCGTTCGTCTTGCATAGGCATATACTGTAGGAAGTTGTTCGGAGTTGGTGTAGGGCGGAGTAGCTATATGTAGTTCAAATCTATATTAACTGGAAAAGCTGAGCAGTTTCACAAAGCCTTCAAATGCACGGAAGAAAAAAACATTAGTCTATCTTGCAATGTCCCTGAAATTATTAGCTAAATTAAGCTGGTTTTTACACTAACTCACGAACAACCCCACAACATTTAAACAAATGGTTTTAACAAAAACTTAAACAAAAAAAATCATGGTTGATTATCCACAACAGGAGGGTCAAGTCTTCAGGAATGAATTATGAATGAAATGATTCACAAAATGTGATTTCTTCATATCACCATAGTAGCCTATGAGAAAGGAAATTAAAAATATGTCAGTATAATTTAAATTTAAATAACATGGCAAAACGCTTACTTTACGGAAGGTGTTGTTGGTTTTTATAAGCAATGTCGGGTGCAGTTAAATGACACTGCAGGCTAATGTGTCTGCCTTGTTAATTTAGGCTAGTTTTTATAAGACTTCTCTACTTAAGTAGGCTACAGGGTATATGTGCACCGTCCACCACGAATAAACATTTCATAATTAATTTCTCTTGCCACTGCGGCATGTAGCTAATGTTGTATTGTCTCGTCTGTACATTACAGTGGAGACAACTCAGGAACACATTTTTTATCATGCCTATGAAAGACGACCGAGCCAATCAGAGTAAGTATAGGGCGGAGCGAGACGTGTAGCCCCGCCCCATTATGCATTTGTAATGAAACTAAAACTGTCAGTAGGTGGCAGCAAATTATTGTCATAATGAGTGAGTCATTCAGTCACTCATTCAAACGATTCGTTCAAAACGCGTACTATTTATAATCATTGTATTTACCTTCTATTGTCCAGCATCAAACAACTTCTTTCTGCCCTCCATTCCAGACATGGCCTCCACATTTTTACGCCAGTCAGTCACCTCTTCTTTCTGTGGAAGGTAAAGACACAATTATGAATATTAGCACTGCTGTCCATTTAATTTATTTGATATCTTATATCATACCTTCTCCTCTTCTTTCTTCACTGTCTTCAGGTTAGCTTTGAAGTCAATGGACTGTGAGTGTTTGGACCCCAGAAGGACACTTAGCAAATGTTCAGCCGACAGTTTCACTCTCTTCAGGTTAGGCCTCTTCAGCTTGCTCTTCATTTCGTAGATCTTCTGATTCATTTCCTGTATCTTTATCAACACCATATCAAGACCACACACATGTTCATGTTGCACCATAATGATATCCTTTGACCGAGCTGCTAAGCTAACTGTTCAATTCAGTGTTAACAGAACACCATAGCTTTATCATTGAGAATTGTTTATCACATGCTGATGTTTTTCATACCTCTTTGTCATTTTTGGCCACCTTAACATCAATGTCATAGCGTTCCTCATCAATTACATCAATCTTGTGATGCAACTCCCTGCAAAGCTCCTACACACAAAACAGTGTCAACAAAATAAAATATGGTAACACTTTATTCAAAGGTTTTAATGCTGCAGGTGGTTTGTGAGTTGATGAAAAAGCTAATTAATTAATTTAAAAAAATGTAAACTTTAAATATCCAAGCAACATTGACATATTCTGTGATATTAAATTAAATTAAATGTTAACTTAAAGGGATAGTTCACCCAAAAATGAAAATTCTGTCATCATTTATTCACCTCCAAGTTGTTCCAAACCTGTATGAGTTTCTATGTTCTGTTGAACACAAAAGAAGATATTTTGAAGAATGTTGGTAACCAAACAGTTGATTGACAGATGATTGACTTGACTTAAATAGTATTTTGTTCCCTACTATGGAAGTCAATGGGGTCCATCAACTGTTTAGTTCCCCATATTCTTCAAAATATCTTCTTTTATGTTCAGCAGAAGAAAGAAATTCTTTCAGGGTTGGAACAACCTAAGGGTGAGTAAATGATGACAGAATTTTCATTTTTGAAACTATCCGTTTAAGATCTGAGAGGATTCTTCAAGTAAATTAAATATTTTAGAGTTTGGAAATCCCTGCTGTAGAGTAATACATTATATCATAAATAATGGTAACCAATTAAAAGTGCATTAAAAGTAAAAATTCTATGTCATATAGGTTTCTAAAAGGAAAAGAATATGGCAAGAAAAAAGGCCCTAAAGACATGGTGATAGTAAAAAATTTTTTTTTAAATTTGCGTCCCTCTGAGAAGCTTTGTGTTTCTTCGCAATACATTTGTGAGGGAAATAATACGAGGTGGGACTTGTGGGAGGGAAAACTATATTTCTCTCAAAACTTTTACATTCTTCGCGAACTAACACAAAGTGTCTTGGGGCAACACAAAAGTTGAGGACACAATTGCTTTGGGCTCTACGATGGTTAAGATGATCAGGGTGAGTAAATGATGACAGAGTTTCCATTTTTGAGGGGTTAACTGTCCCTTTAAGTTGTATAAATGGTGTTCTATGATCCATTTAAATGATTTAATTGTACCTGTAATTCCTGTACTGACAGGCCGGAAAGTTTGATGGGAGGAATTCTTTCACTCAGCACTTGCTCCCTCTCCTTCTCTTTATCCTGCTTCTCTACTATCAGCATTTCCAATGCTGTACTCAGCAGCCTCATCTTCATGATGACAGGTCAATTGTAATCACATCAAGGCAAAACATGTATTACTTTTGCTATAAATGTAAAATCTCACAATTGGAGCAAATTAATGGCCTTTATTACAGTTGCAATATTTTAAAAAACATGCTTCGGTCAGCTTGAGCACACAAAGTAGCCAAAATGTATCAGTGGTCAGCAGATGGCGCTCACCTTCAACCCCAGCCGACGGGCTGAAGTTATCTTGGGCTTTGGCTTTGGTTGGGGACTTTAGTTGAAGCAGCCAGTGTAGAATATAGATAGAAGAGAATGTTGATAGAGACATATGACAGATATCATAATTCAAATAGTTGGTTATTACTGATAAAGGTGAAGATACTCACGCATCAGACATACTTCTGCAGTTCTTCCTTATCTGCAAAATAAAATAACCATTTCAAACAGTCATCACTACTCTGAAACACATTAGGATATTAACAAATGAGAATATTCAGGATAAGCATTTGAACCCTATCCTGCAATGTTATTTTAGACTTATTTATATAATATTATAGTATTTAGTATATCATTTTTAATTAGCTTTTGTTTATATTTCGGTTTTAACTTTAATTTAAGTTTTAATAATGTTGTTATGTGCTTTTTTTAATATTTCTAATTTTATTAGGTTTAGTTAACAACAATAAAAATACTGATCCTATGGTGGTATGAGATTTTTTTTTGGAAGAAAATTTAAAATATAAAGTCACTTAAAGGTAAAGGCTTGAATTATGATGTCCTTTTGCAAGTCACAGTGATCATTAGTTAGTTATGATAGTTTGACTACCATATACAAAAAGACATATTTAATCAAAACGGCAACTTTTGTATGATTGAATACACTTTTCATATTTCATAAATGTGTATAATTTATGCAATCTTTGAAGAATCATGCATACATTAATTTGGAATCATTAATGACAGTGGTAATCAGACCCTTGTTAGTCCTCTATACAGCGGTAAGAGTTCTGTGCATAGTTTGTGCATACATTGTGCCCTATTTCTTACCAGTTTTGAATAAATAATAATTAAATCCTTTAAAATATACCATCACAGCTAGATAATCTATCTATAACCCCTTCTAACAACTGAGTAATGACACATTTGCCATCAACAAATAAACAAACACATAAATGTTAGTCTCTTATGCCCACTAAAAAAGACATACCTGCTAGAAGAAGAAAAGAGAGGAGTGTGAGTTAACTGGCTGACGAGGAAAGAAGAAAATCCTTCGATTTATAGTTTCAGTACCCATGAGAACGTCTTACTAAAATAGACCTCGTCTGTGCCACTCTACTGACATTTACTGTTCACACAGTAAACTAGCGTAGTAAAACTTTAATTCTGGCAGAGACATGCAGGTATGCTGTGTGGACTGGTTTGAATGCCTCTTTTTGGTGGCCAAAACCAGAGTGACAAGTACAAAGGTCTGAAGGTGATGCTTGTCATAACAGAAACAAATCTGATGGGAAATTACAGTCTAGAAGGGTAAATAAGGCAAACTGCAATAAACATTTTGCACTTGTTAAGGTACTTGTGTTCATATTAGAAACATTGTCTGTAAAAAAAATAGAAGGGATGAGATGTCAGACCATATTGAAAGAGAGAAAAGAGTGGAAGTGGATAAAACAAATAGCAAATAGTTTTTGCAATCTAAGTTTATACCTGTTAATTGCAATGTGATGTCATGCCATGACATCTATCTCATGAACGTGATAATTTCCATTCACATTAAGCAACTGATAGCTGGCAGGAGGCAATGTGGTATAAATCATTTCTTGGGTTAGTGAGGACAGTGAGCAGGTGGAAGGAGAGGTTGCATTGTAAAAACATTTCAAGGGGGATGGTGAGGTCATGGGGTAGGGGGTGCGTTTCTGTAGCTAAAAATGATTACAAAATGTGTCTAATTTTTAAAACATTAAAAGAGTAGATTAAAAATCTACATAGGCAGTATAAAAAGCACCAGACTCTCTATCTCTCTCTTTCTCTCTCACTCTCACACACACTCACACAATCCCTGTGCCAAACTACCTAAATAATGCCTTCAGGGGGCACTGAAGTGTTTATAGTCTAATCAACAGATTTTTTGAAGAAAACAAATAAATCTATAGTTCCAAATGACAATTATTTTTAGCCCCACACTTTTCAGGGCTCTAACAGTGAATGGTAAAGACAAAAGAAAAGGGTGATAATTTCTGAAAGGAACGCATGCATTCCCCCATCCTCCCCCCCCCCTCTCTCTCTCTCTCTCTCTCTCAGAATCGTCTCTCATCCCTCACTGTCACATGCAGGGATAGGGATGTTAAAGCCACAATATGTAATTTTTGCCGCTAGAGGTCGCTTATTCAAAACAAAGGTGTAGCTTGATGACGCCTGGATTTTGCGTAATGACCGCTTCCGCTTTTTCCCGTCATGCGTACACAGTGCTGTTTTATCATGTTAGATACATTATTTGTGTGTGTTGAAAGTTATGTTATAATGCTTCTCTGTGCGTTCACTTGGCAGCTACTATGAGAAACTTGTTGCACACTGCAGTAAGCTAGATCAATATTAGGCATGGTAAAACATGGTATTCGCAGTAAATCAAGAAAACCAGATTTAAACAATAAGACTGTGTCCGTGTCCTGATTAAAATTGCTTATTTCTCTGGATTTAAACATTCTTGGAAACATTTGGGATAAGTACACAATTCAACAAAATATATCAAATTTTTCTAGTGGTTTTTGGATAATTTCATCCAAACATCTTACATATTGTGCCTTTAATGGGGGGGGGGGGGGAGGCTTTTTGGTAATTTTTTCAACAAGGGGTGCGGCAATCCCCCACATCCCCTGGGTGGAAGCCCGTCTTATTGTAAAGTGAGCTGCCCTACTCACACCTCATTCTCCCTGAGAGGTGACACTCCAAGAGAATTACCACCTGCCATTTGTCCTGTTATTATTTTTAGGCCTTATGTCCAGATGATGAGATGCCAAGTTCTTGACTTTAAATGGCTTTGTATAGCGTTCATATAAACTGCAACAGCCAGCATGATCTGCTAAGAACCACTCTACTTTGCACTGTTCAGTATGCCAGATGAATTGTAAATACAGTCGCATTATCACGGTCTATTTGTCCGACTTCACCAAAATTGGATTGACACATTTTCAGTCTGTCTATTGAAGCGTTTACGTGACATTTTAAAAAGACAAATTATTGCTTCAATCCGACTTACAGCTTTTCAAGTATGTGTATTTTTTTTCAGTTGCACCAATTTACAAATATTTTTGATTGATGTTAGAACAACTGAAGGTATTCCCGGGACACAACATTTATGTTATGTCTGCTATGAGGTGAGGTCAAATAGATAAAAGTGTATGGAAAGGTCAGAGCCTACAGGTCCTTTTAGGGCTGTTGTATCTAAACATTTTCTGTTCTGTTTCATCTTTATTGCTGGCAGTTAGTATTTTTAAAGTAATAGACAAAATATTTAGTCTTTCCAATCTGTATTTATTGTTAAGTCAGAAAAGAGCTGAACATCACAAAAATCATTAAGCAGCACATCAAGTAAGTCCGAGACATTGTTTTCTTGTCTAAATGCCTTAAAACATGCAGTGTCCTTTTCAACTAAAACATAAAATGAAGCCACGAACGCAAGCTATTATTTAAATAGAATTTGCATATGAACTTTCATATGAGCATTGATTTATACATGCATTTTAAGATGTTTTTGAATTCCTGAATTCTGGTGTCAGATCTCATGTAGTTGCCATCTGTAAGAAAACAAATAAAATGAATAAAAAGTCGAGATGAAATATTTAATGTAAGACATCCTTAATCTAAAGTTCATTGAAAAACAATGCATTTTTTAATTTACCTTCTATTGTCCAGCATCAAACAGCTTCTTCCTGCCCTCCATTCCAGACATGGCCTCCACATTCTTACGCCAATCAGTCACCTCTTCTTTCTATGAGAGGAACCGGTGTAACAACGTGTATGTGTTAAAATAGCTCAAAAATACTGGGTAACACTTTAGTTTAGGGTCCAATTCTCACTATTAACTTGTTGCTTTATTACTATGATATTGACTGTTTATTAGTACTTATAAAGCACATATTAATGCCTTATTATGCATGACCATATTCTACTTCCCTTAATCCTACCCAATACCTAACTTAACAACTACCTTACTAACTATTAATAAGCAGTAATTAGGAGTTTATTGAGGCAAAAATAGTTTGTTAATAGTGAGAATTGGACCCTGATCTAAATACTGGAGAATTGGACCCTGTGATTAAATACTGAATTGAATTGAATGATTCGATTCATATTTCAATTATTCAGTTTTGTTCATGAAAACGTCACATGACTTACCTTCTCCTCTTCTTTCTTGACTGTCTTGAGGTTGGCTTTGAAATCCACAGACTCTTTGACCTTGGAGCCCAAAAGAGCACCCAACATGGCATCGGCAGAGATCTTCACCCTCTTCAGTGCAGGTCTCTTCATTTTGCCTCTAAGTTCGGTAATCTTGATGTTCAAATCTGTAATCTAAAGCAGACACATAAAGTTCATTCCAGCGCATTTTCTGTTGAATCTAATAAGATTCAAAGTGATTCCCCTTATGGTGTAGTACCTCCTTTTCATTTTTGGTAACCTTGGCCGAGATGTCGTACCTTTCTTCATCTACAACATCAATCTTTTGATGGAGGTCTTTGCAGAGAGCCTGAGAACACAGTATTGTTTTCAATTAATTTAAAAATAATAAACCATCATTTGCACCAGTTAATAATTTGCATTTCATACTAAGTATACTACAAAACCATTAACATATTTACTGACATATCGCTTGAGACTTAGTGATATAAATATTATAATTAACTTTATTTGGAGTACTTCTTTATTGCACAATGCACATTTCTTAATATTAAGCCTAAAATGTGTTTTAATATCACTATTAGTAAGGATAGTATGATCTCTGTATAGTATGGATAACTAAAGTGCGTTAAGTACAAAATTAGTTGTTCCAGTTTAGCAGACTTTAAGTATACCAATTTAGTGTACCAAAAGTACAATTACAGGGTATATATTAAGTACATAAATATGTAAATGTATTTGTAGTATATTTTGTAGTTTATAGATATTTGTAGTATATAGTATATTTCAAATACATTTTAGTATATGTATTTTTCACTAGGGAAGGCGATGTCCAATTTCAAAAACGGTTTACACAGGATGAATTTTGAGTGTTTAAGCGGAATGAAACCTAATTTATGATCATTACTAAAATATGTCATAGAGGAGAAAAGGCAACAAAAAAGCGCACCAAGTGTCCCGCTACCGGGACACTGACAGTTAACAGGCTATATTAGGTTTACCTGAAGCTCTTGAACAGACAGACCGGACAGCTGTAGAGGTGGCACTCTCTCACGCAACGTGGTCTCTCTCTCTCTCTGCTTGTCTTCTTTTTCATTTACAAGCATAGAGGTTGCTTTCTTCAGGAGCTTTGTCTGAAGCAAAACATACCAGAAAGCATTGCTAAATGCATCATCTTTAGAAATGCTTTCTTCTCTATAAAACAGACAGAATCAAATACCTTTAAGAACAACCTCCTGGATGCTGAAATCTTAGATTTGGGTCGCTGAAAGAATAAGCACATTTATTGGATTCTGTTTAAAAAAATGAAATTCCCATGTACAAAAAGTGGAAGTTATAAAGTCCACTTACCTGTCTAAAGTGCCAGTTTTCAATTTATGAAAAGGAATAGTAAAAGTAGTATTAATTTACGAAAAGGAATACTAAAAGTAGTATTAATTTATGAAAAGTAGGGATGTATTTAACCATGTACATTTACAGCAAGATGGCAGATAATGTATGCATATAGATATTAACAACTTAAAAGACAGAATACTTACGACTCAGACATTGTGACCTTCTTAAGTGCAAATCTAAGTCAAAAATCTGAAATATAAAGATTGGTGAAACACTGATAAGCATGCAGTTATTATTACTAAATAATAATGCACTTCATAAGCATAATCTTGGAGGTACATGCCACTTGAACAAACTATATATATAGTATGTATACAGTATATATAAAATCACCACTTCTCAACATCACACACTTATAGATTCCTGATGGATGAACCAGAATCAGAAAGCCAAAAAAAAGGAAAAGACTTTTACTTGAATGTCCTACAGCTTCAGAAGAGATCTCAACAATGTTACCAATCATGTCTCATCAAATTTTTTAAAGACCAAACTATCTAAGCTATGCTACACATTAATTTTATGTCAGCACTTATATCTCATGGGTAATTCTGTTATTTTTAGAGCAATCAAATGCATTGCTTTTACTGTTAGCTGTGCCAAATAGTGCAATAGTTCATACCTGTTTCTCCAAAGTCCACTCCAAATGAATGAGCAGAGTGTGACAATGTCTGAGCACAAGGAAACCCAAGCAAATTTTATGGCCTCTTTGGCTTCCTCTGAGTGGCTCACTAAAATAGACTGAAACCTTCTACCCAGAGGCTCATTTTACTCAGCACCATCAAAACACAATTGCATACATTGTCCATTGCCAGTCCCTCTTCATTTCCCATTGTTTGACCCTACAAGGCAGAAAAAGCTTTGCTGAAGTCAGCCGGTAGCTGTATGGCCTCAACTGCAACTAAAAGTGACCACAGAGCCTAGTGAATTTTGAATTGATTGATTTATTTAGGAAGATAACATGAATAAATTAATCAGTGTATCTGTTGTTTCTTTGTTTTTATACACATACAAATGGTTTTAAACACATCCCAAAGGGTTTCCGTATAGTGAGAAATCCAAATAAATGATACCACTCTTAACTTGGCTGATTCAAACGGCATTGAATGTGGGTAAATATACACACAACATGTGGTAACCTAAAACCAGTTATGCACATATACAAGATACACAACCAAGTGCAGAAATGCATTTCAAGGACACTGTTTGTTTAGCAGGGGAACTGTATGGTGACACAACACGTTTCTTTGTTGCATGGGGTCATTTAATTTTGAAATGCCATTACATTGCAATTTTTACTTCCAGTAGTAGAAAGTGTTACAATATCTGACATCTTTTATTCCTTAACAGCACTAGTTCACAACATTACATACAATTAATTGTGTTGATTATATTTCTCTTGCATATATGATGTATTTAGCATATCATACACAAAATATCATATTTAGTTTCAAATGTAAATACTTTTGTACAGAATGTCCACAAATTGCAGCAAAATACAGGAACTGGTAAAGATACACTAAGAGCTAAGGTCACCTACACAAACACTTAAACTATGAACATTATAAACAGTTTTGTGTGTGTGTGTGTGTTTGATTGACATTATTAGTCATAACAAATCGTATTTGTATTTGATTTGGGTTTTCTTGATTCGAACCATGTGTGTTTCCCTGCCTTGGCACACATCTGTTGCTCTCCTTTCTTGTTACAAAGTCTGAAAAGTAAGAAAACAATGTCATCTTTCAGTCAAAATGCTTGTTTTTACAGCACTCAAACAGTTAATTGTGACAAATTTGCTTTGTACCTTTTTTATTGTCCAGCAGTGAACAGCTTCTTCCTGCCCTCCATTCCAGCCATGGCCTCCACGTTCTTACGCCAGTCAGTCACCTCTTCTTTCTATAAATGGAACAAATAAATAAAATAGGTTTGGAATGAGTTTCGGTTTGTTTGAATTAATGAATTTATATTTCTAAAAGACTAAAACGCATCACCTTTTCTTCTTCTTTCTTCACTGTCTTAAGGTTGGCCTTGAAATCTGCCTTCGATGACATTTTGGATTCAGTCAGCGCACCAAACATGGCATCATGTGACTTCTTAACCCTCTTTAGTTTGGTTCGTTGACTTGAACCCTTCATTTCCCAAATCTTCTGGTTCAAGTCCTGGATCTGAAATAGACCACAATGACGGTAACTTGCAAAACAACCTTTTTAATGTCAGTTTTGCATTTATTCGTCTGAGAGCAGAGTTATTATTGCTAACAAAAAAAAATCTGACATTTTCAGAACTGAAATAAAGCTGAAATAAAATAAAATATAAAAATTAGGTGAAATCTTGTCTTGGAAACTAACTGAAATAAATACATTGTTAATAATAAATACAAGTTAAAGTACTAACATAACTTTGAAATAAAAACTAAAATATGTAGAGATATTTAAATTAATAATAATGATGACAAGCACATAACAAAATTACTAAAACTTGACATGCTAATAGTGACATGCTTTACCTTAGAGCTAACATTTGTATTCATTAATAAACTACTATTAATCTTTTGTTTGTCTTTTTAAAAGTGATACAACAACACAACCATTACCTCTTTTTCATTTTTAATCACTTTTATTTCAAGATCATATCGAGCCTCGTCAACAACATCACTCTTGCGGGAAAGCTCTTTGCAAAGTTCCTGCAAAAAAACATTGATGTGAATATATATACATACATATACTTTGCATTTTGTTAGTGCAGAATTTTTTATTCTTGAAAATACCTGGAGCTCCTGTGCAGACAGACCAGATAGTTTGAGAGGAGGAACCCTCTCATTAAGAGCATCATCTCTGTCTCTTTTATTCTGCTCTTTCTCAGCTTCCAGCATAGAAGTGGCTTTCTGCAGTAATTTGGTCTGTAACATAACAGCACTGACATGACTATAAAGTTCCAGCAGATTAGCACATAGCTTAGTGCATAGCGCAGCTTACTGCTAACACAGCTGGCCATTTTGTCATGGATTCTAGTTTAGCCTTTCATTACTGTAAGGAAGTTTAATATGTGCAAACAGTTCTTATGTTACTAACCAAATCAGCATTACTAAAATAATTATACAGTATTATTGAAAAGTTTGGGGTTGAAAATATTAAAGTTTTTGAAAGAAGTCTCTTAGGCTCACCAATACAGTAAAACAGTAATATTGTGAAATACTATGCAATTTAAAATAACTGTTTACTATTTGAATATATTTTAAAATGTAATATATTCCTGTGAGGACAAAGCTGAATTTTCAGCATCATTACTCCAGTCTTCAGTGTCACATGATCCTTCATAAATCATTCTAAAATGCTGAGTTGGTGCTCAGAAATATGTTGAAAACAGTTGTGCTGCTTAATATTATTGTGGAAACCGACACATTTTTTGCAAGATTCTATAAAAAAATTAAAAAGTTCAAAAGAAAAGCATTTATATGAAATTGAAATTGTTGTAACATTATAAATGTCACTTTTGATTAATTTTAATGCATGCTTGCTGAATCAAAGTATTAATTTCTTTAAAAAAATACTTAATCCAAACTTTTGAACAGTAGTGTATTTTATTAAAAAAACAGACAACTTACTTTTAAGAGCAGCCGCCTTGTGGCAGTATACTTAGTTTTTTTCTGAAAAGCAATACAAGTCAGGTTTAATCACTCCAAATTATTTTGTGACCTGCTAAATCTTATGAATTAGTTGAATTATTGTACAGTTTGCCAAAAGGCAAGCTACTTACAGGTCTACAATGATGAATCACAGAGCGCAGCAATAAGAAAGAAAAGAAACACCAAAATAGATTAACAAAATAGATAAATTGATGCACTTAAAAAATTTTATCACAACGTTGTTTATGTACTCACCCTTCAGACATTGTTGTTTCTCTTTATGGACCCTAAAAATGGAAGATATTTTATGAGTTCTCATTAAATTAATTTAAAAACACACATAGGCCTGGTTTCACAGACAGGGCTTAGATTAAGCCAGGTTTAGGCCTTAGTTCAATTAGGGCATTTAAGTAGCTTTTATAAACATGCCTTACTGGTGTGCATCTTGAGACAAAACAATGGCACTGACATATTTTAAGATAGCTTTCAGTTAAAACAGCTCAAATATGCATTTTAGTTTGGGACTAGCTTAAGCATTGTCTGTAAAACTGGGGGATAAAGTGTTTAAATGGACCAAATGATAAATTATATTTCCAATAACAAAGGGGATGGATTTCCAGATATGTGATCTTAATTGTGTTTCAGGTGATGAAAATATTCAGCGTATGAATCTGTGCGTCAGATTTGCGTAGAGTTGCTAGGAAACATTCTTACAGTCCACACATAGAACAGTCTGGAAAGGTGACGAGTGCCAAGTATTTGAATGGCAGAGGAGTCACAATGTAGAGGAAATTTTAATTTGAGTCCCCGGTATCCAAAGAAGAGTGCTTTATATAAAGCACTGGTGCCGAGCACCCTGTCCGTAACTATTCTTTGCATTCGTACCTATTGTGCTTGAGAAAGCATGTGGTTGTTAGTATTTCCAGCCTGACTAAATTTGAACATTGCTGCCATTCTTTCACATGGCCCAGTTTCAAGCCCTAGCCTTGAACTCACCACACTGGATGCAAATGCTTTCATACGGATCCTAGTAGCCAGAACTCAAGTTTTGGAAAAGATTGCTTGTATTTTGAACTAAATTATCTGGATTATATTTTTTTATTAAAAAGTGAAAAAAATGCACTTTGAATTTTTTTGTTAAATGCATTTTATTTCCCAAAAAAATCAACCTACATTTTCGTTATGGCTAATTTGTACGTACAAATGTAGGAAGTAGTCATTTAATCAAAAACTGGCCACTAGTTCAGATGCATTTTTTCCCCTTTTCTTTTGGTTACTCATCAGATCAAATTATATGCCAATTTTTTGAGTGACTAAATTGCAAGACAAACCACCTGAGATCTGTTTTCTTCATCTAATTGGTTCTGGCAGGCAATTCTTTCAAGAACGTTTGATCTCGGATCCACATTTCTCCAAGTTTAAGCTAGCCGTAAAACAGTATTTCATAACATACATTCCTTAAAGTTGAAACAAGCTGCTTGTTACAAAAATACACAGTGCGGCACTTGCTAGTCCCTGTGGGGAGCCACGGTCGTGACACGGGAGAATGTAGGATGGATATGCATCCATCCTCCCAACAGTGTAGGTGTAATTCTGATTATCTCCAAATGTGTACTGTAAATCTTAGAGTGATGAACAGACTGTACAGTACAAACCCTCTCTACTGTTTAGCAATAAACTCAATGTCCTCAATATAATAAGTATTTATGACAACATGTGTGGGTCCATTAAACTTGGGCTGTGAATGTGATAGCTTATAGGACTTACCTTGAATTAGGAGACAATCAGGGCAGGTTGTGTTGTGTAGTGGCGTCGAAGAAGAATAAATGTTATATGGTTTTTTTTTTTTCGTGAAGGATTTATGGGTTGAATCCTGCGTGTGAATGGCTAACTAAAATAGACCCCCGTTACGCCTCTTGCTCTCAAGTGTGCAAATATCTGGGCAATTTGTTTTCCACCTCCAGGTCATGGACATGCACACTTCCAAATGACAAACACTAGCACAAGGGTCATAATAGGGTAAACATTTTTACAAATAGATATCACCTACTTCCAGTTGATTGATTGGTAACACTTTTCAATAAGGTTTCATTAGTTAACATGAACTAATCTTGAACTGCACTTCTACAGCATTTATTAATCTTTGTTAATGTTAAATTCAACATTTACTAATACATTATTAAAATCAAAATCTGTATTTAGTAACATTAGTTAATGCACTGTGAACTAACATGAACAAACAAAGAAACAGCTGGATTTTTATTATTATTAACGTTAAGAAAGATTAACAAATACAGTAACAAATGTATTTCTCATGGTTAGTTCATGTAAGTTAATACATTAACTAATGTTAACAAATGAAACCTTATTGTAAATGGTTATTGACTGATTATATGAAAGAATTACAAACATTTTTCTCTAAACAGTTCTCTGAATTGTTTAAATGTGCAAATGCACAAAATTTGCACAAATCACCAGAAAAGAAAAAGCCAGGTTCAAAATTATTGTTTCATTTTGTGTTTTTTACAAAGGGGATGTAGGATATCATCACTCTATAATAGGAAAATACTATCGAAGATTGTTTCCGCCACAGAATAAAAAATAAAAAAGGTAATTGCAACTTTTTATCTCACAACATAAACTCACAATTCTGACTTTATAGCACACAATTGCGACTTTATATTACGCAATTCTGAGATAAAAAGTTTGTCTTTTTTTTCTCAGAATTGGACTTTATATCTCGCAATTGCAAGATTATATGTCACAATTCTGAGAAAAGACAGATTTGCGAGAGAAAAAAGTCAGAATTGCAAGATGTAAACTCGTTTAAAATGTTTATTCTGTGACGGAAACAAGCTTCCATAAAATAGTCAACAAAAAAAATCATGTTTTAGGAATAAAATTATGTATAAAGTCTGTCAAATGATATATGAATAAACCCTTCTGTAAAACCCTTTAGAATACAAGGTACATTTGCACGACAATGATGTACTAAAAACAGAACACGTAATGCGCATGACTTCACAGTTTTCACACATTTTTAGTTTACACGGAGAAGATAGCGATATCGCTTTCAAAAGTTAGCATTTTTAGGTCCTCAAAACGTTGTTGTTGTGTAAATGAACGGCCAAAACCTTTTGAAAGTTGAAAAAGGTGTCGTGTAAACGGCCCCTAAGTGCTACTGCTATATTCAGTGCAGAATATAAATATTAAATTACATTAAATATTTTAATTTAAACGATTTAATTTAATTTAATAGGACTGTAACTCTATTTTTTGTTAACTCCACACAGTTGTAATAAAATGTTCTCCTCGTAAACGCTAAAGTTAACTGGCCTCTTTATTAACCTGCGTGCTTGTGTTTGAGGACCATAAAAGCAAAGTTCTTTAAGGCTATGGTGAGGGCAGACAGTAACTCATGTGTACTTGTTAAGAAGCACATTCCTAAAAGTCGGGTTTTAATTATAATTTACACAAGATTGTATAATTATAATAATGCATGCAAATCTTGTTGTCATCCACAAAAAGCTGCATACTCATACTCTATAATTTTAGAATTCATAATGGCGACACGCTCAATGACAATGTGACATTGTGGTATTTTTATGAGATTTTTTTAAATGATACTGTCCTTTCTATTCAGATGTGTCATGTAGGTCCTGCATGCTGTGATCATTTACTGTGACTAATTACAAGTGCTATTGATAATATTGTGCCACGAATTTTTACTGTGTGACAGAATGAGACAGGGGATTTGCTAGGGCTTCTCAAATCCTCTGCTGACTGCTGGCATGTAGCGGTAGTTATCAGTGTCAGCAGAAGTCATGTTAGTGCTTAAATGTGGAAGTTTGCTTATTAGGGTCGCTGTTCTCATCTTTTTAAGTGTAATGAAAACTATAGCACTATTCTGTAGGGTATGTTTAAAGACAGTCTGGCTAATGGTGTTTACTTAATAGACAACTGCTGTTTAAAGAGAGAGAGAAAATATATATATTGCTTTTATACAATGATCCAAATAACCATACTAATTACTCTTTGAACTGACATGAGCCCTCTAGTGGTAATTAGTAGATTTTTTTTTGCCTTTTAGATGGTATTCATTTTATATATATATATATATATATATATATACACCGATCAGGCATAACATTATGACTACTGACAGGTGAAGTGAATAACACTGATTTTCCCTTCATCACGGCACCTGTTAGTGGGTGGGATATATTAGGCAGCAAGTGAACATTTTGTCCTCAAAGTTGATGTGTTAGAAGCAGGAAAAATGGGCAAGCGTAAGGATTTGAGCGAGTTTGACAAGGGCCAAATTGTGATGGCTAGACGACTGGGTCAGAGCATCTCCAAAACTGCAGCTCTTGTGGGGTGTTCCCAGTCTGCAGTGGTCAGTATCTATAAAAAGTGGTCCAAGGAAGGAACAGTGGTGAATCGGTAACAGGGTCATAGGCGACCAAAGCTCATTGATGCACGTGGGGAGCAAAGGCTGGCCTGTGTGGTCCGATCAAACAGACAAGCTACTGTAGCTCAAATTGTTTAAGTTAATGCTAGTTCTGATAGAAAGGTGTCAGAAAACACAGTGCATCACAGTTTGTTACATATGGGACTGCATAGCCGCAGACCAGTCAGGGTGCCCATGCTGACCCCTGTCCACAGCCGAAAGCAGCAACAGTGGGCACATGAGCATCAGAACTGGACCACGGAGCAATGGAAGGTGGCTGGTCTGAAGAATCACGTTTTCTTTAACATCACGTGGATGGCCGTGTGCGTGTGCGTCGCTTACCTGGGGAACACATGGCAGCAGGATGCACTATGGGAAGAAGGCAAGCTGGCGGAGGCAGTGTGATGCTTTGGGCAATGTTCTGATGGGAAACCTTGGGTCCTGCCATCCATGTGGATGTTACTTTGACATGTACCACCTACCTAAGCATTGTTGCAGACCATGTACACCCTTTCATGGAAACGATATTTTTTTATCTTTGAGCGTTAGGGTTTACAGTGTGTGAGTTCAACTCAAATATAACTGTTAGTTGAATGTGTAGTTGAAGGGCTTGATTTTAAGGCAGACTTGAATATCAAAGATTTTTTTTTTTTTGTGAGAAAAGCTTCATTTCTTTGTGTGCGTCAGGCTCCTTCTCTTCCTTATCTGATCTTCTGATTTCCTCTAAATACAGATAGAATCTGAAAAGCCATAAGAGGATGTTCGATTTGATTCCACCGGCACTTCAGTACCAGACAAAAACTTAACTGAGTATGGTTTTTCTCTTTCTGTTCATTCTTTCATATGTCATAATGAAAATCTCACCTTTGCATCTCATTGAACTCCCTCCGATGGAATGTTCTCAAAAGGTAAAGATTCTTTTTTCTTCCCTTTTATCTATAAAACATTAATGCAAAATGAGTTAATCTTTCATAATGCTTTTTTCTGAAAGGGAGTAACTTGCAAGGTTCAAGTAGGTAAGTAGAAGTAGATGTTTTCTCTAGATTAACAGTAATGTGAGGTTTTTGAAGACAAAATCAAAGATATGTTCATTAAATATTTCATTGATGTCTTAGGTAACTGCTCAGATGAGGGTTGGGTGGTGCCAAGTTATAAAGCCCCAGGTTCTCTTGTTGTAACTGCAAATGTAAAAGCCAAGAGGGATGATAGTGGACAGTTTGCGCCAATTATATACCTTACATGGAACCAATTACCAGACGGTAAGGCAGACGATGTTCAAGACTACAATATTTGAAAATAATCGAATCCTTTCAGTCAAATCGACAGGAAACCTTCTTATGCAGAACCTACAGTTGGTCCAGTTGTTTTCGCAGCATAATTATCTATTTAAAGGTTTTTTTCTTTATATTATTTTCCTCAGCTGGCATATTCTCCCTTAAAGGGACTGAAGTGCGAGTGGTTGAAATGGCCACAAATCACAGCGTTTGTGTTCGTTACATTATTCTTAATAGACTGCTGCAGACAAATAACCCAAGACACGGCATGGTATGAGTACTAATGCTTTGTATATATACCATGTAGTATTATTCATATATCATTCAGCTTTGTTTTTTCCTTCATCTTTTTAGTGGACTTTTTCTTTGGACAGAATTGTGGTCATCCCCAATTTTAAATACCAGGTTTTTGTAACCAATTTACCAAAGCCAGACAAGGGAAGTTGTACAACTATAACCAGCATCACAGTTCCAGGTGAGAATTAATAAATAATGCAATCTTTAAAAAAACTATTGAGGTTTGATGATTAGATACTGATTTGTAGCAGTTATTTAAAGGGGTCATGAATTGAGAAATCAACTTTCTCTTGAGCTTTTGATATATGGCAATACATGGTTCATGGTAATACAAGAATATCCTGTAAGTTTCAGAGCTGAAAACTTCCTTGTTAGTCAAAGAAAAGCTTTTATTGACACCAGGCCCAGAAAACAGAACATAACTTAGCACGCTGTCAAAGGCTGAAGAATCCTTTATTTGTGGTTTTGTTGGTTTATTGCGATTCGGGATCAGATTCAGGTGTGAATGGGCCAGGGCTCGCAAAGCCCAACGTCCTGGGGCTGTGTGTTTTCCAGACGGGCTACCAAAACTTAAATAGTGAAATAACATTCCTTTCTTGATGTGCGTTGTTCACTCTCTTGACTTGATATTTGAAGGAAAAATAAAATCGCAGTTTTGATCATGCTGTCTGGAACGTACTTGGCGTGCGTGTGTGTGTGTGTGTGATGCACGGTTCACGCTTATATCCACCGATCGGGCGGGCCAAGTAATAAAAAAATAACATTCCAATCAGTCGCGGGTGGATGAGAGATAAATCATTGTGTTTGTTTGATAAAGACGTTTTGCGAGTCCTCTGGGTGATTCATCCCAGTTGCCGTTTTCCCACACGCTTCAAAACAATCCCTCACGTGTACTCGCGGGGGAGCCTAAGCTCATTAAATATGCAAATCGTATCCAATCCTAGCCGTGGGCGTTTACTTTCAAGTCTTCAGTGCGGCACGCCCATAAAAACCGAGCGTTCCATGAGAGAGCCTCAAAACCAGGCTAGAAAATAGCCTTTTACTGATTCATTATAATGTTTTTAAATGTAAAAACCACGCAAACGTCTTAAGTATAAAATTTTTTAAAAAGCCAGTTCATGACACCTTTAAAGTCAGCATGAAATGGAAGGGTGGGACTTGATTTTGTCTATGGGGAATTGATTGGATGGTTGTGGTTTTCTATTTGGATGGTTGTGGTTTTCTATTGGTCGATCTCATGTGAGTGACAGGTTGCCCCGCCCTCTCGCCAGTAAAAACATCATCAGAGAAGAGATGTCGCTGCAAGAGGGAGGGGAAATTATTTTGATTACAGATTATGAGGGCATATCAGTTAAATAAATAATGTTGTGCATGGATAAATAATTTGTAATAAATACTGCAATAGTCCATAAAAAAACAAGAATTGTCAATTTTGATTTTCACGGTGACTTTAATCAATCGATCTAAAGCAAATGCTTGAACATGTTTTAAACAAGGAAAACCCCCTGTTTGTATAAATCTGTTTGTCATTCTAGAGAGCATTTGGGATAGGAATAAGAAGGTAGAATGGTCAGTGAGAAACTATAAGAAAAATGACTTGGTGATAACCATAGAATTCGAACCACAGGACTTCTCTGACCAATACAAAGTCTCCATCTGCAGTCCTGACCTTCACCCAGAAACATCTCGCATTGTCACGAAGGTACTTCCGATGTTCAATATTCAGATTTAAAGAAAAAGACTCCACACTGCCACCTGTTGTATATTCCTTCATAAATGTATATTCATATAGCAAGACATGAAAATAATTCTGTTTTAAAGGACAACAAGACATTTCTAAAGGTTAATTTCACACTGGAAGCATGGCGGATAACTCACTGTAGTTTGGACTTGGTGGTGAGTTAAAGTATCATATGTATGTGTGCTGTTTGTTAATATAATATACAGTAGTATGGGAATGTTTTGAGTCTGATATCATTAAATGGCTGAAAGATGTCCTGTTCAACAGATTCAGCCTCTGTCTGTTCAAAGCATGAAGAAATGTCTGGATTACAGAAAGAAAGTTAATATCTGTCCCTGTACGTATTACACAGTAACAGCATTCAGATTATGATTCACAGCAATGCAAATGTTTCAGTGTATGGTCTTGAATGCAAGTGAAGTTCATTTGACCTCTTTTATTTTATTTGGATAGCTACCATTATCTCTATTAACATATTAATGTCAGTTCTTCCAGATGCTCCTGTTGTTTTCACTGTTTTGGTGATACTGGGGCTGTTGTTCGGGATATTAGCAGCTGTTGGTTGCTGTGTTGCATTTTTGCAGAACAAGGATTCACATAAAGGTTAGTGCAAATAAAAAGATAAAATAAATACATGTAACTTAAAGGCACAATATGTTATTAAAAATATCCAAAAACCAACAAGTGCAACAAGTGTCTCATAGTAGCTGTCGAGCGAACGCACAGAGTAGCATTACAACATAACTTTTAACATGCATAAAACAGCACTGCGTTACCACACATTCACATAAGCGGAAGAAGCGGAAGAGCTGAGACTCTGTACTTAACAGCTTTAGTGAGGGAAAGAACTACAATCCCATGAAGCATTGCGAGCGACATAAATTAAAGAGATAGTTCACCTAAAAATGAAAATTCTGTCATCGCTTACTCAACCTCATGTTGTTCCAAACCTGTATGAGTTTCTTTTTACTGTTAAACAGAAAAAAAATATGGTAACCAGACATTCGACGGTAGCCATTGACTTTCATAGTATTTATTTTTCCTACTATGGAAGTCAATGTCTTTACCGTCAACTGTTTGATTACCAACATTCTTTAAAAATATCTTCTTTTGTGTTCAGCAGAACAAAGAAACTCATACAGGTTTGGAACAACATGAGGGTGAGTAAGTGATGACAGAATTTTCATTTTTAGCTGAACTGTCCCTTTAATTTATGTTGCTCGCAATGCTTCATGGGATTGTAGTTCTTTCCCTCACTAAAGCTGTTAATAAATGGAGTTTTTACTTCTGGAAACCAACTGTTGCACTCTATAGTGTAATAAAATCAAATATAGGCTTCTGCACTTTTTAATTGTTTTGCTGATTCTTCCACTCACTCTTTATTTATTAAATGTGTTGATGGTTTCAAAGCTTTTGTTTCTTAATAATAATCATGACTTTTGATAGAAACGCCATCCTCAGACAGCTCTACCTGTGCAAAGGGTAAACTGGAGTGGAATCCTGTTCAAGAGCATAAGAGAGTCATCATCATCTACTCTCTGGACCACCCCTTGTATAAAGAGATCATCTTGAAATTATGTGCCTTCCTAAGGGCCAAATGTGGCACAGACGTCACTCTGGATCTTCTAGACTCCGCCTGGCTCAGCACAATTGGCAGAATTCAGTGGCTAGATACGCAAAGGGAACGAATCTCCAAGTCCTCAGATAAAGTCCTGATCCTGTGCTCTCCAGGTGTACATGCGAAGTGGAAGGCCATGTGCGGTGAGCACAAAGTGAGATTGAAGGAGGATGAATGTTCACCCATAGGAGACATGCTCACGCCAGCCCTAAGCCTCATTATACCGGATTTTGTCCACACATCAACTTTCCACAAGTACATGGTGGCTTATTTTGATGACGTGTGCTGTGAGGATGATGTTCCAGCACCTTTTAACGTGGTGGTGAAGTACAAGCTCATGAAGCACTTTGAGGAACTTTACTTCCGGATCTTAGACATGGAAAAACATGAGCCAGGGCGGCTTAAATGCATTGAAGGCATAAGGGTGAATGATTACTTCAACTGTCCCTCAGGACTAGCCCTTCGAGATGCTATTGAAGTTTTTCACAATTACCAGCTGAAGAATCCAAACTGGTTTGAAATGGAGCTTTTGGACACTGATGATAAGGAAGAGGAAACCAATGTTTTCTATAAACTATAACCCTGCCACTGAATGCTATAAGCTGATTGAAGAACATAAAGCTCATGCATTTGTCAATATGATTAAGTGTCATGATGAACACGTCTTAAAGTCTTCCATCGCAAAGACAGGCATATTACTGGACGAGAATTCTTCAGTTCTTACCGCAGATGTGTACTACAGTGGTCCAGTCCTGAGTAGCTTTACAACTATAGATGTGAAAGGTTTAGCAACTAAACCTGTCACAAAACATGCTTTGTGTTTACAGCCTCTGTGAATCTCTTTGAATTAAGCTTGACATAATCCAACCACTGTAACTTTCTGAGAGACCAAACTTATGTCTACTGTATGTATAAAATGGCATATCAAGTTATTATGATATTACGTTTTGACACAGAAAAAAAAGACTAGATTTTGTAATCTAAAGCTATGAGTGCTGTCAAATCGATTATATATATATACAGTATATACATGCACATATTTCTTAAATATACACTCACCTAAAGGATTATTAGGAACACCATACTAATACTGTGTTTGACCCCCTTTCGCCTTCAGAACTGCCTTAATTCTACGTGGCATTGATTCAACAAGGTGCTGAAAGCATTCTTTAGAAATGTTGGCCCATATTGATAGGATAGCATCTTGCAGTTGATGGAGATTTGTGGGATGCACATCCAGGGCACGAAGCTCCCGTTCCACCACATCCCAAAGATGCTCTATTGGGTTGAGATCTGGTGACTGTGGGGGCCATTTTAGTACAGTGAACTCATTGTCATGTTCAAGAAACCAATTTGAAATGATTCGAGCTTTGTGACATGGTGCATTATCCTGCTGGAAGTAGCCATCAGAGGATGGGTACATGGTGGTCATAAAGGGATGGACATGGTCAGAAACAATGCTCAGGTAGGCTGTGGCATTTAAACGATGCCCAATTGGCACTAAGGGGCCTAAAGTGTGCCAAGAAAACATCCCCCACACCATTACACCACCACCACCAGCCTGCACAGTGGTAACAAGGCATGATGGATCCATGTTCTCATTCTGTTTACGCCAAATTCTGACTCTACCATCTGAATGTCTCAACAGAAATCGAGACTCATCAGACCAGGCAACATTTTTCCAGTCTTCAACTGTCCAATTTTGGTGAGCTCGTGCAAATTGTAGCCTCTTTTTCCTATTTGTAGTGGAGATGAGTGGTACCCGGTGGGGTCTTCTGCTGTTGTAGCCCATCCGCCTCAAGGTTGTGCGTGTTGTGGCTTCACAAATGCTTTGCTGCATACCTCGGTTGTAACGAGTGGTTATTTCAGTCAAAGTTGCTCTTCTATCAGCTTGAATCAGTCGGCCCATTCTCCTCTGACCTCTAGCATCAACAAGGCATTTTCGCCCACAGGACTGCAGCATACTGGATGTTTTTCCCTTTTTTCACACCATTCTTTGTAAACTCTATAAATGGTTGTGCGTGAAAATCCCAGTAACTGAGCAGATTGTGAAATACTCAGACCGGCCCGTCTGGCACCAACAACCATGCCATGCTCAAAATTGCTTAAATCACCTTTCTTTCCCATTCTGACATTCAGTTTGGAGTTCAGGAGATTGTCTTGACCAGGACCACACCCCTAAATGCATTGAAGCAACTGCCATGTGATTGGTTGATTAGATAATTGCATTAATGAGAAATTGAACAGGTGTTCCTAATAATCCTTTAGGTGAGTGTATACTTGAATGAGTGTGTATTTATATATACATAATAATTATACACAATACACACACATATATTATGTAAACAAGAACGTTTATTTGGGATGCGATTAATCGCAATTAATCGATTTGACAGCACTAAAAGCTACTGTTGCATTCAATGTACACATTTTATCATTCAACATTTGATATTTTTGCATTCCCTGGGAATTGAACCCATGATCCTGGCATTGCTAGTGCCAAGTATTTTGTATAATAAATCAATTGCACATGAAATTGGTATTGTCCGTGGTTTTAGTCATTCCTGAAGTGTCAAGGAAAGACAATTTTTAATATATTTTTCATAGGAAATGACAGAATTAGGGTTGTGATTTTTTTTTCTTCCTGAAAACTATAAGCAAGAAATATGTAAATATTATTGCTGATGTTGCATGATTTATAAAGAATACATGGAGTACCAATTGAAATGTTGTTGTCGGTCGATAATTTTTATAATCGTATCAATTTTAAATCTTACTTTATGAATTATTAAATCGGACACTTAGCCTATTTAAATATGGAAACACTGTATTCTCAATTTTTTTTTACTGATGAATCAATTAACTTTAAAAATCAATGCCGTTCTGAGGCAATTGGTGCTGTTCTCGGGTAGTACAAACAGACCCAACGGGATCAAAGTTCATCCTAGTGGAGTCGAGCCGAGAAGAATGCTGCAAATAGCCTAAATCGAGAAGTTAATATACAAAATAAAGATTTGGATTGATTTAAGCCGACTGAAGTCACTTCTAGTGAGTAGCGCGTGAGAAGCGTTTTAATGAGCGAACACAGCTTCTTCTGTCACCCTTTACTGAACGTTGAAGTCCTAAATTGTTTGCGTACAGGACCCGTATGTTGATTTTATTTCTTTTGAAAATTGTTACTTTCATATAACAGCACGTCGCTTGTCTCAAACAAACATATTGAACATTTTGGAAACTCTCCAGCAGGCGGTGGTTTGATGGTGTTTCTGTTGTTTTCGAATTATTGAGTTTTGCTGACCTGAAGCTCCTGTTTTGAAGATGTGGATGTTACCTGCTTTTCTTAGACGTTGCATTACAACTTCATCCAGCAGACATTGCAAAAAAGGTAAAGTAGCACAAACCCACATTAAAGATGTTTACAGTCAGAGAAAACTCCCAATTTCATGTAACTCTGCAATTCACAGTCTTATCAATGAATAATTTATTTAAAATATATATATTTCTGAATGTCTCTGAACGTTTAGATTGCCCATGTTTTTTAATGTATTTTTTATACATTTTGAACGAACATTCTATTAATGTCAGTCAATTACCATACGCCTGAGAACCAATTCAAACTTGGTGCAGCCTGTCTTGGGTTGCCAAATTTAAATGTTCAATTGTACAGTGGTTTGAATACAGTATTTATTGGGTGAACTATTCCCTATTTCTCCATACAGACAGCCTGTTTACCATTCATCCTAATGTGAAAGAGGCTTTAGCAGATCACAGGCCAGTTGTGGCTCTGGAAAGCACTATTATTACACATGGAATGCCTTATCCCTACAATCTCAGGTAGAAAAAGAAAAAAAAGAAGAAGATAAATCTCTTACAGTGCTTTCAAATACTTATTCTGAATTGTTCCCTCACATCATTCTGAAGTTAGGGTTGTCACATGCACCTTTATCTTAAAATACAGTACAGACTGTTCTGTTGTATTATTGCACAAACTTTTTAAAGACTAGAAAGTAGAGAACTTTGAATCCGTGCTCCCAAACATCTGATCCATATCTGGATTCAGTATTTACCAATCGGCTGCATTTTCTCTCTATTTCAGCACAGCAAAGGAAGTGGAAGCTATTGTGAGGGCTGAAGGTGCAATCCCAGCAACCATTGGGATTCTTGAGGGAAGGATTCACGTGGGCCTTTCTTCGGATGAACTGGACTTCCTAGCACAGAGTAAAACAGCACTAAAAGTGTCTAGAAGAGACCTTCCTTATGTCATCAGCAAGGTCTGGAACTGAGGTAAACTTTTATTTGTATCAATATGAATACACATTTTTATGTGAAATGTTTGTTTTTTTGATAATGCAGGGTCTGTCGGGTGGCACCACTGTCTCCGGTACAATGATTGCGGCTCACAAAGCTGGGATTCCTGTCTTTGTAACTGGAGGCATTGGAGGAGTACATAGAGATGGAGAAAACTGTACGTTTATTTAACAATTGTCCTTATTTCAATGCGAAATATGCACATTACACATAATGAATACTGCCTATATTCAATGACCTATATATTATCTCTTGCAGCCTTGGATGTGAGTGCAGACCTCACTGAACTGGGTCGAACACCTATTGCTGTTGTGTCTGCTGGGGTGAAATCCATCCTAGATATTGGTCGCACTCTTGAGTTCTTGGTAAGTGCTGAAAAGTCCCCATTTTTTACAAGATTTCATGTAAACATAAGAAAGATATTGGACGGTCAACTTGTGAAAAGTTATTTTTGTCTTTTCCGTCATCTAACGCTGACTTAAAGCCACAATAAGTATTTCTTCGCCGCTAGAGGTCGCTTGATATTATGCATGGTAAAACATGGTACTTGTGGTAAATCAAGAAAACAAGATTTAAACAATAAGACTAACTGTGTTGAGCTATATAACAATTCGTTTTCTGTCCTGTCTAATAAAATACATACTATATTAACGTCTTTGGTGTTTCCATGGTTTCTACAAAATAAAACGGAAATTAAGGGTAAAGTGGGTATGATGTCATTGATAGGCGACGCATGGACACGGTCCGTGTCCTGGTTAAAATTGCTTATTTCTCTGGATTTAAACATTCTTGGAAACATTTAAGATAATGTAAGCACACAAGTCAACAAAATATATAACATTGTTCTAGTGGTTTTTGGATATTTTAATCCAAATATCTTACATATTGTGCCTTTAAAGATTACATTTACACAATTTTCAACCCAATTTGAATTGTTACAGTATTGGTAGTATATGTAAATGAACAATGTTACTCATTCTCAATTTTATTTTATTTTTTACCATAATATGAAAATAGTTATAATAGTAGACAAATTTGAATACCCCTAGTAAACGGGGTCAGTTTTGATTTCATATGTACTTAAGTTCTAATTCATAGATCAATGCCTTTATTTACAGGAAACTCAGGGTGTGTGTGTGGCCACATATGGAGATTCAAAAAGCTTCCCGGCTTTCTTCACTCAGCAAAGTGGATTTACTTCTCCTTACCATGTCTCCAGTCCTCAAGAAGCAGCAGATCTTATTGGCAAGTCTGAGTGTTTAAGCTTTTACCGCACCTACATTTGAGTAAATGTCAATATTACACATTTACTGAAAGCTGTAGTGATTGTAATTGAAAGAGCTAGTTAAAACGGAGATCCTAGATAATGTTTCTCTAATGTAACTCATCTTGCTTGCTTAGTCATTCATGAAGTGCTCTTCAACTCTCTCTTTTCTCAACAGCAAGCACACTATCTTTGGGGCTACAAAGTGGTCTTCTGCTGGCCGTTCCCATCCCAGAAGAACATGCAGCCACGGGACAACAGATAGAAGACGCCATACAAACAGCTATGACTGAGGCCAGGTAGAGAAAAAAAATGCCTGGACATATCAGTTGCCACATAAAATGATAAACACTTCTAACACTTTCTTTGTATATTTGAAGCTCAAAAGGTGTCACAGGAAGAGATGTCACTCCTTTTATCCTTCAGCGAGTCAATGAGCTGACTAAAGGGAAGTCCTTGCAAGCCAGTATCCATTTAAGATACAAAACAAGTTTTGCATATTGATTTCATGCATCCTAAACACTGATACATCATTCATATGTACCTATTGCATTGTGGTTGTAGTTTAAGTGGTCTGCACCATATGTTTTGTTGTATTTTCCTGAAGTTCATTCATTTTCAGATATAGGACTTATCCATAACAATGCCAAGGTGGGCAGTCGGATTGCATGTGCCCTTTCTAAACACAAAGAAAAAGGTGAAGGAAACTTCAGAGGCAACATTAAGACCAAAAAGTCAATAGACCAGAGAATGGACTCCAAACCTGTAAGCTTTTATGGAAAGACTAATGCAAAATAAATAAATTTTATTTTCAATGCTGTTGTTGGTAACTAAAATGATTTAAAAATAATTGGTAATTGAAACAATGTTTAAATTATATATATATATATATATATATATATATTAGATTAAATGCTTAAACTTAAAGGGATAGTTCACCCAAAAATGAAAATTACCTTATGATTTACTCACCCTCAAGCCATCCTAGATGTATATGACAGTCTTCTTTCAGACGAATACAATCAGAGTTATATTAAAAAATGTCCTGGCTCTTCCAAGCATTATAATGGCAGTGAGTGGCAGCCCAAAATTTAAAGCCCAAAAAAGTGCATCCATCCATTATAAAAGTAATTCACACAGCTCCAGGGGTTAATAAAGGCCTTCTGAAGTGAAACGATGGGTTTGTGTAAAAAAAATATCCATATTTAACATAAAGTGAAATTTCCGTATTCCACCTACCATATTCAACTGTAACTCAAGTTCAAAACGCTTACACTACGTCCGGTGTCATCGTTGCGCCAGTTATGCTTTTTCCGTAAGTTAAATACAGAAGCCGGTTATAGGATCAGATTCCCGCCTAATGTATTGCAGTCACGCATCAAAAAATAATAAGCGTAAATCAAAATTTTAAAAACGTGAAAATATAACGCACAAAACTGAAAGTGTAGCACAGAATGTGGAAACAAGGCACAGGCATACAAAAAATAAAAATAAGAGCAGAAAACATGATTTTGTGTGCGATTCAGATAATTTTGAATTCATGATTCAGTTTTGAACAATATCATTTTAAACTTGTTTAAATGTTTGATTCATTTTTATTTCTGTGACCGCGTTGTTTGTGATTCTGGTTAACTTTGCATTGATTTTTCAGTTTTGTGCGTTATATTTTCACATGTTTTTAAAATTTTGATTCTCATTTATTATTTTTTGATGCGTGACCGCAATACATTAGGCGGGAATCTGATCCCATAGCCGGTCCGCCAGAAGTTAGATATTTTACTTTATAACGTTAAATATGGATATTTTTCTTTCAAAACCCATCAATTTGCTTCAGAAGGCCTTTATTAACCCCCTGGACAATGTGGATTACATTTATAAAGGATGGATACACTTTTTTTAATGCTTGGAAGAGCCAGGACATTTTTTATTATAACTCTGATTGTATTTGTCTGAAAGAAGAATGTCATATACACCTAGGTTGGCTTGAGGGTGAGTAAAACATGGGGTAATTTTCATTTTCATCAATTTTCAACTATCCCTTTAAAAAACTTAAATGAAAATTAGAAATGTTGCCTAAATAAGTTTAATTTGAAGTACTAAAATTACTAAAATAAAATGAAGCTAAATAGAAATATAAAAAAAAAGAATAAAAATGACAAAAGCACATAACAATTACTAAAACTTAAACTAAAATGAAAACTGAAAATATAAACATAATAGCTCATTTAAAACACACTTAAGACTTAATTTCCCTCAGATTGTTATTGGTGGAATAAACGTTGATTTCATCGCTAAAGGAACAACAAAGAAAATGGTGGTAAGTCTAATAACAAGCTACAGGAGCTTAAGTTACTTGTTAATGACCGTATGCAGGTAAATATTTGTGTTTAATTCAGTTTGGTCAGACAAATCCAGGAAGTGTGTGCCAGTCATTTGGAGGAGTGGGCAGAAATATTGCTGGTATGTTATGTGTCATTTAAATTATTATGAATGAATATGTACAATTCCTTGGTTTTTGATTTTCCCTGTGTTTCCTGTAGATTGTTTAAGCCGATTAGGATGCAAACCTTTCTTCATCTCTGCCATCGGCAAAGACTCACACAGTGACGCTGTGTTAAACTATTGTAAACACATGGTGAGTTATATTTTCTATAGTGCTGGGGAAAAATTTATCGTGATTAATCACATCCAAAATAAAAGTTTGTGTTTACATAATATATGTGTGTGTATAATTATTATGTATATATAAATACACACACATGATGTATATATTTAAGAAATATTTGCATGTATATACTGTATATATAATTTCTTATATATAAATATAATTTTTTAAATAAAAATATAACATATTTTTCTTAAATATAAAAATACACACACATGCATGTATATATATACATAATAATTATACACAGTACACACACATATATTATGTAAACACAAACTTTTATTTTGGATGCGATTAACCCCGATTAATTTTTCGCCAGCACTAATTTTCTACATTGCATTTTATTGCTTTTGTAGGCAAAACTTCATTGTAGTTTTTTTGGATTTTACTCATCAGGATACAAGTGCAATTGCCAGGTTAAAGGACCAAAGGACTGCGACCTATTGTGCTGTCATAACTGAGTCTGGAGAGTTGAGCCTGGGATTGGGCGACATGGACATCCATCAGCAAATACAAGAGCAGTATGTACGTATATTAAAAAGTACACTACTGTTTGAAAGCTTTTGTGTAGGCAAGATTTTTTTTTATGTTTTTGAAAGAAGTCTCTTATGCTCACCAAGGCTGCATTTATTTGATCAAAAAATACAATAAAAACTATATATTGTGAAATATTACTACAATTAATAATTGCTTAATATTTTAATATACTGTATGTTAAAATGTAATTTATTCCTGTGGGGAAAAAAAAATTCAGCATCACTACTCCAGTCTTCAGTGTCACATGATCCCTCAGAAATCATTCTAATATGCTGA
The DNA here is from genome assembly GCA_039654625.1 of Rhinogobio ventralis. Taxonomy (NCBI): domain Eukaryota; kingdom Metazoa; phylum Chordata; class Actinopteri; order Cypriniformes; family Gobionidae; genus Rhinogobio; species Rhinogobio ventralis. Next base: position 15,820,045 of record CM077216.1, on the reverse strand, counting down.
TTTGCTGCTCATGAAACATTTCTTATTATTATCAATGTTGAAAACAGTTGTGCTGCCTAATATTTTTGTGGAAACCGTGATACATTTTTTAAAGGTAAACGGAGGAAAAAATATTGATGACTCATCTTGCACTCACTCATTTTGTCCAATCAGAGACTCTTTAGAATAAGACTGCCCCGCCTCCTAATAACACCTGCAACCAACTAGCAAGTAGCAAATCAATCCATAAATCAAAAAAGGACATGCGTCAACACTGGGGCTAACACCTATTTTGATAGCATTAATCTTTTTTATGTTCAGGTATCTCAGTTTGAGGATCAACTTGCATCAGCATCTCTTGTAGTTCTTGATGGCAACATTCCAGTTTCGACCATTGATTACGTGTGCCGTATCGCCCAGAAACATGCAGTTCCTGGTAAACCTCACTTATCTAATACTGATTCCGATTGTCAACATCATAGTTTAAAGTCAGTTATTATGTGCATATCTATGTCTTCTTCTTTTGCTGCAGTGTGGTTTGAGCCCACGGATGCAGATAAGGCCTGTAAGCCCTTCCTGTCAGAGAGCTGGAAAGCCCTCTCCTACACCTCCCCCAACCTGGCTGAGCTCTGCACCATGAATCATACACTAGATCTGCCCACTCCTACAGGTAATGTAGTTAGCAACAACCTAAAATAAGCACATAGTTGAATACTGGACAGGAAGTGGCAGAGCTACTTGAATAGTAATCAAAGCATAATTTTGTTTCAGAGTTGCCCAGATCGCTTGAGGATGTATTAGGCTGTGTACCGGCTCTCTGCTGCCCCCTGCTGGAGCATCTACATTGTGTGGTGGTCACTTTAGGTTCGCTAGGTGTGCTGGTGTGGGGAGAACATGATGCTGGAACTGTAAATTTGCAACCACAAAAGCAAAAACGGGTATGATGGGCGTATTATTTTACAGTGATTGTGTCTCTTCTCACCGAGTCTAGTGGTAGATCATTTTATTCAATGGTCTGATGCTTCATTTTTAAATATTAATGCTTCTAAAACAAAATAACTCTGTACCTGTGTTGCCTACTGTCATAAAGGGACAGCAGGTAGAAGTGGTCAAACAATATAAATATTTAGGGACAGTACTTGATGATGAATTAAATTTTGAAGTAAACACTGATATTATTAGAGGGAAAGCTCTCCAGCGTATCCATTTTCTGAGGAAACGTTGTAGTTTTAATATGGAGGTTTCTTTAATGAAAAATGTTTTATACCTGTTTTATTGAATCTGCCTTAAAGCTGCAGTCCGTAAGTTTTGCATCTTTGTCGCCATCTCTGCAATTGCAGTTATTTGCGAAATTATCATCTTTATATGGGTTGTGCATCTTCACGGCTCCTCAGCGTGGATGATTCTAATGTTTTGGGGAGAATGTGCGGCTTGCTGTCAGTCAACACACCAGTGTGGATACATATTCTACGTCTTGGAAGTATGACCAAAATAAGAATTTTCACTGGAAAATGTCATCTGAACAAGTAACATGTCTGCCACTTTTGTTCTGACCAACTGAGAAAAAAAATCATTACAATAAATCGTGCCAACAGTGATTAAATCTAACGATCGCTTATCTCATATCACATCAAACCGTGCAAATTATTATTATTGTTATACTTTATTCTCAAATTGTTAATGTTAACAACATCAGCATTGATTGACTGTGTATTAGCGTTACCTGTAGATTTAAATTTCTGTACGGTCTAAACTTTTGCTTTTGACTACAGGGAATCTCCAGTTGTCACTGATGATTGTCGTTTGGACCTTTCTTACAATCTGCCATCAAAATGACAATTTTAATAATTCCAGCTGCTGTGAGAAAAGGCTATAAATGATCCGCCACTTGCATCATCCTCATATGTACATCCTACTAGCCGGAACTCCTTTGCGTCATTACGTCACGTCTGTATACATAAAGATGAACGGCGGAAGCTCGAATTTCCTGTGGAAAGCTACCAGTACCACTCATTTTGGATAGATTTGAACCAAAAAAGTTACAGACTGCAGCTTTAAGTTTTTTTCTATCATTTGTTGGGACAGCCACCTCAATGTGAGGTAAGGAGTAAATTGAGTAACATAGTTATAATGTGCAGCAGGATAGTGGGGACTGACTTAAGGAGTATTACACAAATTTATGAACAAAGGGCGATTAGAAAGTCACCCATCCATTGTGTACTGAATTTCAACTGTTTCCCTCAGGCCGGAGATTTAAACTCCCTTTGTGTATATGAAATAGATATTAGAATTAATTTATACCTGCTGCGAACATGTTTTTATATGACTTACTATAAAATGTGTGTTATTGCATGTATGTATGTATGTATGTATATTGCTGTCTGTCTACATATCAAATTGCCTTTCGAGGACAATAAAGTAAGTATTATTAAAGTGCCCCATTTTAAAAGCTCCAAATTTTGTCTCCTACAATAGGTTTACATGCATCCAAGGTCAAAAACACTTTATTTTCTCATAATATACATTGCAGCATCACTTCTTTTCTCACAGTGTCTGAAAAGGTTCAATAAAGGATTCGGTCTCTCTAAACCCCTCCTTTCTGAGAGCCTACTCTGCTGTGATTGGTCAGGCATCCTAGTCTTTTGTGATTGGTCTACCGCTTACAGTGCGTGTAGACCAATTCCTGATCAGAAAATCAAGTTCTGCCCTACATTTTTTTTTTCTTGTTCGAGAAGCCGTTTCTCTCGAATATATACGTTACAGTAGGGAAGAAAAGATGATCGTAACTTCTGTTTCATGCTGACTTTGTGTCTTTTAAACTCTTTTACTGTAATATTAAAATATTGCACATTATTTATGCCTTTTTATACCAGAAGCGACGACTGTGTGCTGTTCATTATCCTGCGCTGGCTGTGAGCTCTAAAGAAACAGTAAATGTGTCTGGAGCTGGTGACAGGTATGTTTATTTAAGTAAGTATTTAACATTGTGCGCAATGAATAAAACTGTTTCACATTAGTCTCTATCTCATCTAGTTTTGCTGGAGCAATGATGGTTGGGATCTTACAAGGGATGGACACAGACAGCTGTGTGCGAATGGGTCTCCTTGCCGCCCGTACGTCCTTGTTGTCTCCTCATCCAATAGATCCATCTCTGACAGCCGATGTCATCCATCCAGAAAAGTCGCTCTCTCAACTGTGGTCAAAACCTACATGTGTGTGGATGGAGGACTGAAATATAATCTAAAAGAGGCAGCAGTTTTAAACAAATGCAATGACTGGTGCATGCAGCCTTCAAGTGTGTTTTAATTCATTGAAATTGAACATTGATTTATTGTTAAAGTTAATGAATCTAAACCTCTATCACATTAAGCTTATCAGCAATGTACAAATCCTACCTCATAACTGTAAAAACATGATAGCTGATATTTTTTATAGAGGACCAGAGTTAGGATCTAAATTTTTTTTTAATTACAGATTTGTAATTATTAAAAATCTACTACTAACTACTTTTGCAATGCATTTTAAATTTAGGAAATTAAAATAAAATGTTTATAATTTAAAAATATGTATTTTAATATAAATTTATTTTGTAAACCATTGTATGTATATTATAAATAGTTTAATTATTTCATATTAAATTGGAGAGTACGTTAAATTTGTATAATACATTACTATTTGGGTGAACTGCAAATAAGATTGTGATATATAAATAAAATTGTGATAAATTTAAGTCATAACTGTGTAATAAATAACAAAAAGTACTTTAGTATCGCCCCTCGTGACGAATCTAAAACATTGCTGATTCTGAAAATTACGTTTACTAAATAAACTACATCTCCCACAATGCATTGTGCATCGCATCTTGCGCAAACTCAATGAGAGGTGACTGGTTACTGTATTCCCTCCTCATTTCAATGTAAGATGGTGGTAAAGAATCTGCTACCTAAATAAACAGTAAAACTGAGTAGGAAACATCTAATCAATATTGAACATCTGAGCTGTGGAATAGTGCTCATTCCAAACTATCAGATAGGCACATCTGATCAGTTGCAAGGCAGAAACCCCCGCCTAAACTAGAGTCAATATCCCTTGGAGTGGAATCCCTGCAATACAGGACCAGCTAGTTGAAGTGAGTACCCTACAAAACAACTGCTTTAATCGCGATCAATACACCTGAATATGATTACTTCAGCTGTATTAGGTTTGCATATGTGTGTTGAATCAGACTAACCCCATGGTTAAAGCATAAAACATTGAGTTAAAGTGAAGGGTGACGTCAAAGGAGGACAGGCAACGGTTCCACCTCTAGTCGCCGGGCCGATTAGTAGTAGAGTCGCAGGCTTTAGCTGTGTGTAGGCCGCAAAATAGAAACGTTCAGAAAAAACTCGTTGTCTACAAAAATATATGTGAGGAAAGTAGTTTTATTATTTTATAAGCAGTGCAAAATATACGTGCCTTTATGTTTGTGTGTTATTGGTTGTGGGAGAGTGAAATCGGTGTTTTAGGCGTTGTGTTTTGTGCCGCACGTCAGTTGAAGTCTGTCCCAGCTGTGGAGACACCTGACCGGCTTTCAGAGCGACTGACACGCCACTATACATATATGATGTGCGATATCAATAATTGCGATTTTAATAAAGACTCATAGATATTAAAATAAGGATTAAATGCGTTGTTTATTTAATTATTGGCATTTTGAAGCAGAAACGGGCTCTACGGAGGTCTGCGAATTTAAACAGTGTTTTGATCTTGGATGATGTGAGAAATTTAACTGGAAATCTTTTATATATGCGTTCGCTGAAAATAAATAGTATTTTGTTTTTAGGATTTATATTTTGTGAGAAAATATGAGCTACGTCGTTTAAAAATGCGCTTGTTGTGATACAATGTCAGTGCTGGACAAAAGACGGACTGAATCACGTGTTGCGATTTGCAAATCATTTAGCTATAGTATTGTGTTCTGAATATAACATTGGTTCTGTATTCCTTGTTAAAGTCATTTACATGAAGTGCACATAATTTAAATATTTGGATATTTTTTATGTGTGCATGGACTGTGAATACCTGCCATACATTCATCTCTGACCCAGTGATCCTATTCTGCAAACCTAATACATCAGCATGTTTATAGACAACTGGGCCAACTGACTGTAATGCGAGTAACATGAAAAGGCTTAATGTGCTTTGTGGTAGCTTGACGTTTTGAACTGCTTTAAGCCCATGACAGCTGACTATATTAAATTGTAATGGCTGTTAAATTTGTTTTGTGCTAATTTTTCGATATGAATATTTAATAAGGTCATATATGTACTAGCTAAAAGTATTTTCATCATCCAGGCTGCCATGTTTTAATCAAATCTCACTTCATCCCAAACTACTTGCTGTGAATTTGCATCAGCCCCTTGGCCAACCTGCCAGAGACTCTCCTGAACTTGCTGTGCAATAGGATGTCCCGCAGTCCAGAGCTGAAGGAAGACCCCATGGAGTGCCCACTGTGTATGGAACCGCTGGAGATTGACGATGTCAACTTCTTCCCCTGCACCTGCGGCTATCAAATCTGCCGTTTCTGCTGGCACCGCATCCGCACAGACGAGAACGGCCTCTGCCCTGCTTGCAGAAAGGTAAGACGCCACTTGAAATTTGTACACAAGCTTCTGATGATTGTGATTGTTATATATTGTGAAAAACATTCTAATACCAAATTCACGAAGTATATAGTCATCATTTTCGCAGGTTATTGGGTCACCATTACACTGTATATGAGAAACTGTCCTTGATCTGCAAGTAAAAGTCAATACCGATATGGCCGATAGCAATATCTAAAACAGTGGATCACAACTCGAACAGCAGGAGAAAACAGCGTTAAATACAAATATTGAAACGCAACTAACAGTCTATATAAATGTGGATAGTTTGTAATGCAAAATAAAAGACTTCTAAACATTTTTTTAAATGGAAGAGACATTGCTTAACATTTTTTGTTGTTGTTGAATGCATCATCCGCTACAAATCTATGCAAGATTAAAGAAAACACAACATGGTTTGTGCCGACCGCAATGTGATGTGAATATTTGGCTGCCAAGAACATGAATGCCAACACTCAATTGAAGACAATTTAAGTTTTTCCATTGGTATTAAACTAATTTGTAATTTTAAGTATTTAATTAATTATTAGCTATTACTTGATTTATTAAAATAATTATTAAATATAAAATTATTTATTACAATATTAATAAAGATTAAATGTTTGATTTTAAAGGTACACTATGTAACTTTTGGCCCTGTAGCGGTTAAACTAAACTGCATGCATTTTGCAGAAGGACATTGTTTTGGTTGAGCCTGTGTGGATGAAAATGGTTATCCTGCTGCTCATAAAACATTTACTACTAAGCTTAAGAGAAATAACCATCTTAGATGGAAAGGATTTCAAGTGACTAGCTAAAGACGTTACTGTAGCTTTACCCATTCATAGACATGGTACTTCCTTGAAAATAATTCCAGCGCAGCGCTACAACAACCCATAATGAAACAACCCTTCCCAATAGATAATGCTTTACAGTGAACTCTTTTAGAGAGCTACATATGGCAATTTATCCGTTCAATAAAATACTTTACTCACCTGTTGAGTTATAAAAACGCCATCTCTGCATCGCCTTTAAATTTCATATCCCTCAGTTTTCGCTATCTTAGAAAAGCCAAGCCAATGTTGATTCTAGTTTCATTATAAGCGCTGTTGCATTCTGTGTTCAGATTTTTTTTTTTAAACGTGTGATTCCCCAGAGGTTTGAGATTTAGCTGCTCCATGTCAACATTTCTCACTCATTGTGACAACTAACCCATACCACTCCCACACCGTACATGCGTCAAAGTAGCCGGAGCAACTTTTCTCTATTTACGGATATAACAGGATAGGATAGGACCTGAGGGTGAGTGACGTATGTATGCAATTTCGGATGAAATTATAAATGCTTACAAATGCTTGTGAATCAGGGTAAGAAAAAAACGCATTTTGAAAGAAGGATTGGTGTATAGACCAATTTATTTTTTTTGAACAAAAAAAGGTTACATAATATGCCTTTAAATAGAACATATATGTTTACATTTTGTATGAACTATGTTCACTCAAAAAAGAAAATTCTGTCATTTACTCACCCTCAGGTCGTTCTAAACCCGCAAGGGTTAGGTTAGTCTTCGAAACATAAATTCATATATTTTTAATGAAATCAGAAATAAAAGGGATTTCTGTCCATTCAAAGTCCTATCCACCAAAACTGTTATGTTTCAAAAAGTTCATAAAAACATTCATAAAACGAATTCATATGAATTAAGCAGTTCAAGCCAAGTCTGAAATGGAGACATGATCACTTTATATGATGCACAGTTTTAATTCAGGCTTTTATTTTACATATAAACATTGATCAACACACATCTATATCTATATAGCTCATCAAAAAGCTTAAATATTCTTGTTTGATGCACCAGTACAGTTTCCACAAGAACCAATGAGGTTGGTTCAGACTTTTACAATCTCTTTATGAGCTTTTTAAAGCGTTAAAGCTTTGGTGGAATGGACTGTCAATGGAGGGACAGAAATCTCTCAGGTTTTATTAAAAATATCTTCATTTGTGTTTTGAAAATAACGAACCCATAAAACTGTTTATGGGGTTGGAACGACATGAGGGTGAGTAAATGATGACAGAATTTTCAATTTGGGTAAACTAACCCTCCCTTTAAACAATGATGTTATGTGTTGGGTCGCCACTTGTTGCCCAATATACAATCTGGTTTGTGAATCAAAATCAGTTCAAAATCAAAACTAGAGAGCTAGATGGTTGATGTGTATTAAAACAAGAAGTTGCCGTGACTATATTGTTGATTCTAAAAAAAAATGTGTTATGCACAAGCACATTGGTGAAATATTGTCTGATTAACCGGGCTTAATGTTCTCAAGCCTGGTTTTGCATTTGTGGCTAAAGCGTGTTGCACCACTTTCTTGGCAAACCACACTTCCCAAGTGTAAACGCGATGTGGTTCATTTCATTCACTGTGATGGTGTCAGCCTAAAAACTTGACCTATTTGCAGAGTTCTTTGAGCATGCTTGCCCTCAGGATACAGGTTCAAGTGAGGTAACGAGTTCTGTGTGTGTTCTGCAGCCTTACCCAGAGGATCCGGCAGTATACAAGCCGCTGTCACAAGAGGAGATCCAGAGGATAAAGAACGAGAAGAAGCAGAAGCAGAATGAAAAGAAGCAGAAGGTGACGGAGAACCGCAAGCACCTGGCCAGCGTCCGTGTGGTGCAGCGGAACCTCGTGTTTGTGGTGGGACTTTCTCAAAGACTCGCGGACGCGGAGGTGATTGATCCTTTGTGTTTTTTATTATATAATGACTGTTTAGTTTTTTATTTATTTATTTGGATCTATTGAATTATGAACTTTAATATTTTTTTAAATAATAAAAATGTTATTGTTGTAATTTGTTCTATTGCATTTGTTTAAATAGACTTTCAAATAATGAATATACTCCAAATTAATTCAAAAGATTGGGTCAGTTTTTGAACATGAAAGAAGGCTCTTATGCTCACCAAAGCTGCATTTATTTCAACAAAAATACAGTAAAAGTAGTAATATTCTGAAATACTACAATTTAAAATAACTCTTTTCTATTTACATATATTTTAAAATTTTATTCCTGTGATGCAAAGCTGAATTTTCAGCATCAAGAAACATTTCTTATTACTATCAATGTTAAAAACAGTTGTGCTGCTTAATATTTTTGTGGAAACCATGAATGGAAAGTTCAAAAGAACAGCATTTATTTGAAATGGAAATAAAGTGTAACATTATAAATATCTTTACTCTCACTTTTGATCAATTTAATGCATCCTTCCTGAATAAAATTATTTTGAGCAATATAATGTACATGCATCTAAATCACTGATCATGTAAAGATGGGCAGATCACCCAGTGCCCACATCACATCAGTGAGAAATGTATCACTTCCTGTGGGAGGTAAATGAGAATGGCACAAAAATAGAGCTTTATCATCAGGGAGCCGTTTACCTTTTGCTGAATAAAAGGAAATTTCCACCCTCAGAGTCATTTCACAGTTTTATTGTGTGATTATAAGTAGTCTGTTTTGTTGTTCATGCAATAATTCACTTCATGGAATCACTGTCACTTTGATCATTTCTTAGGTCCTAAAGCGCCCAGAATATTTCGGGAAGTTCGGCAAAATTCATAAAGTGGTCATCAATAACAGCACATCATATGCAGGTTCACAGGTAGGATGCTCATGTGCTTCTCGTGTGTTTATAGCCTGTGAAAAAGTCTCTGGCTTATAGGGATAGTTCACCCATTTACTCACCCTCAAGTCGTTCCAAACCTGTTTAAATTTCTTTCTTCTGCTGAACACAGAAGATGATGTTTTGAAGAATGTAGGTTATGGTAGCCATTGACTTCCATAGTATTTTTTCACATACAATGGAAGTCAATGGCTTCAGCAGAAAAATGGACATATCTTCATTTGTGTTTTGAAGATAAACAAAATGAGGGTGAGTAAATGATGACAGAGTTTTCATTTGTGGGTGAACTATCCCTTTAAGGCTACAGCAAAACCATAATATAGAAATGCACACTTATATTTTGACCTTTCACTCCACAGGGTCCTAGTGCCAGTGCCTATGTAACTTACATTCGTTCAGAGGATGCCCTCAGAGCAATACAGTGCGTGAACAATGTCATAGTGGATGGTAGAACGCTCAAGGTAAGTGTTAAACCATCACAGCACAGTCCTTTTAACAAATGTGATTCAGAACGTCCCTTAGATGTCACTTCTTAAATATATTATATTTAAGAAAAATATCTCTGTATTCTATCACTTTGAAGTTGTTTGTTATTATTGTTATTTCTTTCCGTTGCTGTTTTGTCCTCCAGGCTTCTTTAGGTACAACAAAGTACTGCAGTTATTTTCTTAAAAGCATGCAGTGTCCCAAACCAGATTGCATGTATTTACACGAACTGGGGGATGAAGCGGCTAGTTTTACAAAAGAAGAAATGCAGGTGAGCGATTATGCAGATGCACTGCAAGATCATTCAGTTCAGACAAGTCAATACATACATTCATTTTGCGCTCTCTGAAATCTGAATGTGTAAATTTTGTTTTTAGGCTGGGAAACATCAAGAGTATGAACAAAAATTACTCCAAGACCTTTACAAAGCGAACCCTAACTTTTTACAAACGTCAACATGTGGGGAGAAGTCGAAGAGCAAACCCAACTCCACTCAGAGGTGATGTTTTTAAATATTGATAATTTTTTTAATTGTTTGTTTTTCATTATATTGTATTTATGATATTATGTTGTTAAATGTTTAATATGTATCTGCCATGTAATAGCCAGTGATGCCGATGCATAACTCCATCTACTACTACTACTACTACTTTTAAATCTTAAATTTCATTGCTGCTCACACCCAGTATGATAACCATATTCAGATTTTTAATTGGCAGTGAAAAAAATTAAATAATTATTTGTTCATAATTGTATTATAAACAATTATATTAAAATATATAAAAAGAAAAAAAATATCCACTACTGTTCAAAGATTTGGGGTTAGTATGATTTTTTTTTTTTTTTTTTTTTTTTTTTTTTTAAATAAGTTTCTTATGCTTACCAAGTCTGCACTTATTTGATCAAAATTACAGTAAAAACAGCAGTATTGTGAAATATTAATTTTTATTAATTATCTTTCCATTTTAAAATAGTGTTTTCCTTATATTTGGATGACAACTGTATTTTCAACATCATTACTCCAGTCTTCAGTGTCACATGATCAATTCTAATATGATGATTTGCTGCTCAAGAAACATTTCTTATTATCAATGTTGAAAACAGTTTTGCTGCTTGATATTTTTTGGAACGTGATACATTTTTTCAGGATTTATTGATGAATATAAAAGTAAAAATAACAGTGTTTATTTGAATATATATATATATATATATATTCATATATATATTCATATATATACACTCACCTAAAGGATTATTAGGAACACCTGTTCAATTTCTCATTAATGCAATTATCTAATCAACCAATCACATGGCAGTTACTTCAATGCATTTAGGGGTGTGGTCCTGGTCAAGACAATCTCCTGAACTCCAAACTGAATGTCAGAATGAGAAAGAAAGGTGATTTAAGCAATTTTGAGCGTGGCATGGTTGTTGGTGCCAGACGGGCCGGTCTGAGTATTTCACAATCTGCTCAGTTACTGGGATTTTCACGCACAACCATTTCTAGAGTTTACAAAGAATGGTGTGAAAAGGGAAAAACATCCAGTATGCGGCAGTCCTGTGGGCGAAAATGCCTTGTTGATGCTAGAGGTCAGAGGAGAATGGGCCGACTGATTCAAACTGATAGAAGAGCAACTTTGACTGAAATAACCACTCGTTACAACCGAGGTATGCAGCAAAGCATTTGTGAAGCCACAACACGCACAACCTTGAGGCGGATGGGCTACAACAGCAGAAGACCCCACCTCCATCTCCACTACAAATAGGAAAAAGAGGCTACCATTTGCACGAGCTCACCAAAATTGGACAGTTGAAGACTGGAAAAATGTTGCCTGGTCTGATGAGTCTCGATTTCTGTTGAGACATTCAGATGGTAGAGTCAGAATTTGGCATAAACAGAATGAGAACATGGATCCATCATGCCTTGTTACCACTGTGCAGGCTGGTGGTGGTGTAATGGTGTGGGGGATGTTTTCTTGGCACACTTTAGGCCCCTTAGTGCCAATTGGGCATCGTTTAAATGCCACGGCCTACCTGAGCATTGTTTCTGACCATGTCCATCCCTTTATGACCACCATGTACCCATCCTCTGATGGCTACTTCCAGCAGGATAATGCACCATGTCACAAAGCTCGAATCATTTCAAATTGGTTTCTTGAACATGACAATGAGTTCACTGTACTAAAATGGCCCCCACAGTCACCAGATCTCAACCCAATAGAGCATCTTTGGGATGTGGTGGAACGGGAGCTTCGTGCCCTGGATGTGCATCCCACAAATCTCCATCAACTGCAAGATGCTATCCTATCAATATGGGCCAACATTTCTAAAGAAAGCTTTCAGCACCTTGTTGAATCAATGCCACGTAGAATTAAGGCAGTTCTGAAGGCGAAAGGGGGTCAAACACAGTATTAGTATGGTGTTCCTAATAATCCTTTAGGTGAGTGTATATATATATATATTCATATATATATATATATATATATATATATATATATATATATATTCATATATATATAATATATATATATTATATATAATTTTTTTTTTTTTTTTTTTTGTAACATTTATAAATGTCTTTACTGTCACTTTATCAGTTGACTGTGTCTTTGCTGAGTAAATGTATTCATTTATTAAAAAAAAAATCTTACTGTCCCCAAACATTTGAATGGTAGTGTATATACTTCAGTTATTATATATGATTAGTACATTTCTATTTTCTTTGATAAGTGTGGTTCCCATTTTTAACTTGCCATTTTTTTATTCCCAGACCAAATAGCACCAATAAAGAAGGGTGGCCCTCATTACAGAGCTATGGGAAAATGGTTAACGGTTTAACCACAGAGCATCGCAAGTCCCCTCCTCTTTTAGACTGCCTAACAGACTCAGACCACATGACTCCAGACGAACCAGACCCTGAACAGGGAACGGAGCAGAACATGGGCCTCCCACCTTTCCCATCGTCCTTAGAGCCTACCAGGTACTGTACTGCAGAAGCGTAGCCAGTAGTGTTGATGGATAACAATATCCATATCTTGAATCATATCAAGTGACGGCACTTAATTTTTTCCTTTTGTGGGTGTATGTGTGTTTTGATGCGTGCTTATTACACTGCTTTCATTTCAGTCCAATTGACAAACCATCAGAACCCATAGGAAGTATAGGAAATGGGGAAAATATATCACAGGTAAGTGCTAATAAAAACAGAATTGCTGAGAATAGTAGTTTTTTATTTATTTATTTTTTTTTTATACATCTGTCTGTATTTGGTTTGGCAGACATCCAGTAGCGATTCCCCATCTCCTCCACCTGGCCTTACTAAACCCAGCCTCGTTGTGCCCATCAGCGTGGCCGAACTCGCAGCACGCTCACCCTTCGAGGGTGCGGCAGCAGAGTCTCAGTCTCTTTTCTCAGACAACAGCAATTTCAGACATCCCAACCCCATCCCCAGCAGCCTGCCCCCCTTCTCCAGTTCACCACAGGGAGCCTCTGACTGGCCCATGACTCCAGAACCACAGAGCCTTTTCACCTCAGGTAGGCGCATGCAATGAATGCAATGTAGTTGGATTTTGAAACAATAAGGCAGAGCTAATTGGGTAAACCCATCAATCTCTCTTCCTTGTTGCAGACACTATCCCTGTGTCCTCATCCACTGATTGGCAGGCAGCCTTCGGTTTTGGCTCTTCTGCCAAGCAGCAGCAGCAGCAGCAGGACGATGACCTTGGCTTTGATCCATTTGACGTCACACGGAAGGCTCTGGCCGACCTCATAGAGAAAGAGCTGTCAGTCCAGGAGCATTCCCCCCTCTCTCCCAACCCCTCTTCCCATCAGTCCAGCCTCCCCAATGGCCAACAGCGCCTTCCTCACCTTCAGCACAGAGGCCTCTACAACTCATTCAGCCTTCCCCAACACATGGCTGCACGCCACCCCTGGATGGGCCTCCCTACCCGCAATAACCTCACACACTTGAACCACACGGCCACCGCAGCAGCCGCACACAGCCATTTCTTAGACCTGAGCATGCCGACCCAGCACCACAGCACCGGCCTTGGGGGGATTCCTATATCAGGTTAGGGGATGCATCTGTCTTGTGCGCTCCAGTTTTTTTGTGAATCACCTGTGTGTAAAAAAAAAAACACCTGGTCTAAGCAAAGTACAACAGATGTAGCCCACTGATCCAAATAGGAAAGTTGTTGAACTCATTCCCATTGTTTATTGTTGCCCAGAGTTGCATTTTAATTGTTAACTTAATTTTTTTTTATAAAGCAGACATAAATATGTATGCATAAATATTAAACAAAAATTAGAAATGTTGACTTGGCAAATAGAAATTGTATTCAGTGATGACACCAACAGTAAATTGATGCCCCGTTCTATTCTTGATGTTCTGTTGCAACTGCTACTACTGACAACAGTACAAATGGTACAAATTTTCATAATTTTTTTTTTCTCTTTCAGAAAACAATGGCTCTGTGGAAAGCATAAATGTGAAAGAGTGGCAGGACGGACTGCGAGCACTCCTACCAAATATCAACATCAACTTCGGAGGCCTCCCGAACTCTACCTCTTCCTCCTCCTCTTCCTCTACTTCCAGTGTGAATCACATCGGGGTGCCGATAGGCTCAGCTGGAGTCTCGCACAGCCTCAGCTGGGACAGTGCGGCCAGTTGGATGGACCCCGCCATCATCACAGGTGCGGTTTGTGTTTTATAAACTCTCGGACTAGTTCCGGATAAAACCTTCACTGCTTATTCGTGTCCATTTTTAAACTCTAGGTATCCCCGCATCCACAGGCAACAGTTTGGACTGTCTCCAGGATGACAATCCGCCACACTGGCTCAAGTCACTGCAGGCGCTCACAGAGATGGACGGACCGCCCAGCTCCAGCGCACTCCCACAGCCCCCGCACACTGGCCTCCTGGACGCGGCAGCCCAAATCTCCTTACACAGAGCCGCCTGGGCCCCTTACCTCCCCCCGCCCACACTCACCCCAAGTCAGTTCCACTCCCCACCTCCAGGCTTTCAGACAGCCTTCAGACCCGCAGCACAGACGGCCACAGACATCCTACAGAGTGCCGGTATTGACCGTCACTAAAGACAACCCTTGATTTAACTGCATTACAAACATGAAACTGCAAATATACCCCTTCCATTAATAACGTAACATAAGCTCTTGTCTTTCTACCCTTTCCCTCTCCATCCCTTTCCCATCAGGATTTGTTTGTCTGTCACTTTTTTGAAGGCACACATACATCTCTGTATTATGAGCACCATCAGCGCAGGGTAATGTTTTAATGAAGGTGCCTGGGAGATTCAGACAGACACTGAGGGTCTTAATACATATACACACACCTTCACATATGATTCTAAGAGAAAAAAAGAGTGACATTGAAATGTGCAGAGAAAACCATGAGCACTGATGTGCACATGTGACTAATAATGGCTAAACGGAATGTGCTTAAACGAATAACATGTCTGATTGGCCTCACTCCTTCATCCAAGGTATAGACTGCAATTTAATACTGTGAATCTTTACACTTCCCGTATGTTAGGTCTCACCACCACTCAAAGGAAACGGATTATTTTGTAATGTCTGTAATGCTCTCTGCTTCTTACACGCTTAATGTTTACGGAGACATGAGTAAGATGTTTGAGGGCATTTGTAGAGTCAAGACCCTGGTCCTCCTTGGAAGGGACTTCATTAATGACAGAGTGGTAGCTTCTATATCTTAGAGAGGAACCCATTTTGTATTCAGGGGGTTTGTCTAAAGCATCTTTGGGCAAGGACGGTGCGAGACCTGACATTCTACTACAGGATGTCTGCAGTAACTTCATTCCCATGAAGGCGAGCAAGACTACTGTGGAAGTGTTTATTGGCTTGCCTATAGAATAAGCCATTCATACAAGGTATGAATCAGGAATCGAGTCTGGAACCTTGGGAAGGATGGTGATGGTAATAAAAGGGAGACATGTCAAGGCATGATTGCAGATAATACGAGTGTTGACAGCGTAAAGACAGGCACACACTAACATGCCCCCATTCCAAGGCCTTCAAATGATTTCTACTCTTTTCTTTCTCATATGTGTGGCCATACTAAACAGTATTTATCAAACGCAATCACTCATTCTTTCAGGAAAAAAATCAATGTAGTCCAACATTTGGGTTTAACATGCTGCTGAAATCATTTAATACAAAAAAAAGCGCTAAAAGAGAAGAACTGACCCCTTTTCTGCTGGTCTGGAACAATGAAATCTTAAATAAAATTGAGTATTCAGTGCCTCTGTTTGATTCTCTTTTTTTATGATGTAGAAACCGTAAGATTGTTTTCTTACATGAGGCATTTTATTGTCCAATGAAGAAATGATTGACTTTGAAAACAATTACAGCACATTATGAAATTCATGGTAAATCATACATCTTTGAAACTGTGAATTTGTCTCGGAATTCAAACACAATCTACTGAACACAAAGACATACACCAAGGACATGCTGAACTCATGTCATGATGAAAGCTTTTATACAACTGTACAAATGTGCTTTCATAGATCCTTCTTTTATAGTCCCAACAGCCATGGCTTGTCACCTTCCAGAACAAAATGTCTTTCAACAGCTTCTGTGATTTTAATACCCATAACAAAGTCTATGAACAAGTTTATGTTAATGTACCAAGTGTCACAACATGTGAAGCTTCAGCACACCGTTCCGTTCTCCATGCGAGACTTAGGACAGGAGGTACGGGATGGTGGAGGAGGCTGAATCGATGGTGCCAGGGTGCAGAAGAACCCGGCTATGAGGGTCAGTCCCAGCCCTCCCCAGGCACTGAACATGGACCAGCCGTAACCATGGCTTATATCATCTGGGAGGCTGAACAGATAACGTGGGTAGCGAGACAGTTCGAAGTTGATGCCGGCCACACAGGTGCACAGAGAGATGATGCAGAAGGTACCTGTGGTGGGACATGATACTCATTGGTAGATGTTCAAAAATGGGGGAGATCCCTAAAACACAGTAAGGTGCCATTTAGGGAATTCACATACCTCCCATAAGGAAGAGTAGACCAGCAACGTAATGCATGAGGCCTTGCTGCCAGCAACAGCCCAAAACGCCAATGGTCCAGCCAAAGAGAATGATGGATAGAGCCATGCCCATGAAGCCAGCTGTCATCCGACGCAAATCTGGAAGTGAATATAGCAAGTTACCGGGGGCACCCAATCCTGCTCCTGGATGACTACTTTCTTGTAGTGTTTAGCTAATTCTGAAGGCATTGATTAGTTTGTTCCAGCTGAACTTGACAGGAAGGTGGCAATTCCAGGAACAGGATTGGATACCCTTGCTTGAAACTCTACTGCTATTTCAAATACACTCATTTGCAGGGCCTTCAAATTTGTTATGGGTAAGCAACCTTTAAGGTACAGTCACGTTTACTGTTGCTTAGCGAAATTATGTTGGCGAAATCCAATTCATTCCAATCAGAATCCTTGCGATCAGGAATTTTGCGCAGATTTTTTTCATGTTCAAGAATTTGCTGTGCTGACCAACAGAAAAGCGATTGGTTTGAATGTTTTATTAAGAAAGTTCGGGAGGAACACGTTCAAATTTTGCCAATCCAATCAGTATAAGAGGAGGCCTATATATATACACAGCTGACTCACCTATGTTCCTCGACAGTTTTCTCCACCACCCCGTCTCCTCACACTTGCCTGGTTACTATCCTAACCAGAGATACGGGGGGAGTACTCTTTTTACTTTTACGCATACTTACAAATCTAATTATTTGTAAGTGTGAAATTGCTGCACACATCTCTATGCTATTGACAATGGATCTTTGGATTTCCAATGGATCTCGCTGAAATTTCGCTAATGTGACCGCACCTTTATCCAGAGCCCAGTAAGTACACTACATAAAGGGCCTTATTAGGAGGACTCCTTTGTAAAAGGGCCTGGGACAACACTGATGCAAACCAAAAAGAGCAAGTCCGACTTACGCAGGGCATGCCAATCATCTTGCTGGATAGTCTTGGTGATGTTGTAGGAAAGATCCTTTCGCGTCACTGCAGAGGAGGAGTAATAGTACTTTATAAAGGAGCAACGCTCGATAGTTCCTGGAAAAACAAGAAAATCATAATCAGCATTATATCCAATCCCAGTATGATCCCAAGCTCCAAGATGTAAAATGGGGTGGTGGTTGTCAAGCTCAGGGTTAGGTGGACCAGGTCCCCTGTTGAGCTGAGGTTGCTTGTGCTTACGGACAAGTGTCACATTTAGATGCGTAAACTACACAGATGGTCAAGTGAGTATTGCTCATTTGGACTAAATTAGTAGTTCTCAATCCAGGTCCCAGAGTACCCTAGCAGACCATGTTCAGTTCTTGGAGCCTCTACTAATGAGTTGATGAGTGTATTGAATGAGGTGCACTTCCAAAATGTGCATTGCTCAGACACTCCATGCAGGACCAAGATTGCGGACCACTTATCTAACCCACTACCATTCATAGAGAACAGAGCGTATAACTACAAACTGTAAAACCAAGATGTTCAGAGGTGTTCATTATGTTCAATATTGAGGAAAATGTCCAATGAGTTTTTCTGGTGCCTTGTGCAACTGATTATAATGAATTGGGATTTTACTCTGATGCATTCATAGGCCTGATTATATACATTGCAAAGCAGATGCTACAATGAGAGCCTGGAAAAAATGCCATTTCAAGCTAGAAGACATCTTCTAGCTTGAAATTGCATTTTCCAGGCTCCCATTATTGTAGCAT
Source organism: Rhinogobio ventralis (assembly GCA_039654625.1). Taxonomy (NCBI): domain Eukaryota; kingdom Metazoa; phylum Chordata; class Actinopteri; order Cypriniformes; family Gobionidae; genus Rhinogobio; species Rhinogobio ventralis. Next base: position 15,801,517 of record CM077216.1, on the reverse strand, counting down.
TTGCTTTGCATCAGCACAGCCAACACATTCCTATAAGACTCAGGTGGATGATTTTACCTTTCTGAATGAGCTCTTCGATGTCTGGGTCAAATCCCACCCTGTAGCATTTGCTCCACAGCCCCATGTTGGTTGAATTGTAGCGTCTGCTGCACTCATCCGCCGCGCTCATCGCGAACAGCTGGCGCCGGTTTCTAGTCAGCAGCAGTCGGTTTTCCCATCGGTCCAGGCTCGCTCGGCTGGCTCGCAGTGGAAGGCTGTGGTTGGGGATGTAAATAAAACCCGGATCGCTCCTGCGGTTCGAGAAAGTTCGGCAACGTTCCTTGTATCTCCTCGCGTCCGTTTCGTACCAGTGATCCGATGAGATTGCGATCGTTAAGAAACACAAGGCGACGAGAGACAGACAGAGACCCGTGTAGAGAAGCCACTTCCCCGTCGCCATCGTTCTGCCAGGCCGCCGATCAGCACCTCATGGTGGACAGCTCCTTTGACCGAGGCGGCGAATCAATCCTGCTTGAGCATCTTTTTTCGTGTTAAAAATGCGAAATGTTGTGCTTGCGCTAAACATGCCCTTTTAAACGAATGAGATAAGTCGATTATTACAACAAACCCGTTCCGTGTGTTATTTCCTCTAGCCTGCTCGCCGACTGTATTGGAGGAGCGGGTTCCGCTCTGCCTCTCAGAGCTGCTGCAGGCAGGGACACATGACAATCACACACAGAGGAACTGAATCTCATTTAAAAATCTGAAAAGGAATTTAAAAATAAAAGAACTGTTTTTTGTTTTGTTTTTTTAAACGGAGGAACTGAAAATAACTAAAAAATGGATTCGTTCAAATAAATCACTGCAAACACCAAAGTAAAATTTAAATAACCTCGATTATTTTACCTAGGCCTACTTAAAATTTTGCAGTTGGTTTGATTTGCGACACTTCAAATTCTGCTTCAGATTCTAAAAAGTCCACTTTTTCAAACTTCACACACTATATAATTTAAGGAAACAATAGGTTAAATTACATGTGGCCATTTTCCATAACCGTCAGAAAATTCTTCTTAAAATATCTTATTTTTTATAGGTGTATAAATACAATTTACAAACCTGATTATCTAGCAGGTTCCCCAAAGAGAAACATTTGTGCATTTAACCCCATATTCACTTGGCCTTTGTTGCTTTCTCATGTTATGCATGTTATTTGAGGAACAGCAGTTAAAAGTTCTGAACAAAATAAGCTTTAAGACCACTTTAAAGACACATATAAAGGTTAATGACAGTCACATTCAAAATTAGAATGTTTATTGGTAATACCAAATAACAGGGTGCGACTTACACAATGGCTTTCAGGGGGTCAGAGTTGGGGGTTATATGTGTATATACATATGTACATATACACATATATATTCCTTTAACAGGCAAGAGTGGAAAATGGGCATTTCATTACACTTTTTATATAAACTTCAGTGAAACATATTCAAAGGCATCTATGATATATTTGCATCCAGAATATATATATTTTTAAAAAAGTCAGTCGTCAATATTTCTGTTTTATGTGATGCAGCATATTTTACTTTTTTGCATGTATAACATGTCTATCCCCCAGTTTCACAGACAAGGCTCAAGCTAGTCCCAGACTAAAATGCAAGTTTTGGCGGTTTTAACTGAAATCAACATGCACTGGCATATCTTAAAATAAGTCAGTGCCTTCTTGTCTCAAGATGCACACCAGTAATGTTTTGTTTCTTAGGCATGTTTATAAAAGTTACTTAAACGTCTTAATTGAAGAAAGGCTTAAATTGAAGACCTGTCTGTGAAACCAGGCCTAAATGTTCTAAAAGTTAGGCATTTAGAGGTTTTCTGTTTTTACACTGCTGAACATACTCAACCTTCTTGTTTGAGGGTCATTGTCCTGCAGTTTGCACCAGTCCTAATAAATAAAAAAAATGACTATAACTTCCAAGTAAATCTGAAGACCTTTAAAAAGTTTTGGTGCATTTAATTCAGGTTGGAGCTAAACTCTGTAGGATGGTCCTCCATGAGCAGGGTTGGACACACCTGTTCTACCCTGCAAGAAAATGTAGTTGAAAATGCAAAGACATAAAGCAACTAAATATAGCAGTTTAACATGTGAATATTAACATGTTCAATTTATAAACTATTGTGAATTAGCCTTTTTTTCCCCTTACCCTAATCTAACATTTCAGGGGATACAGAGGTTTCAAAATGTACTAAATAACAGCATGAACTTTATTTTCTTTGTCAGCATATTAAGACAAAGCTCACAATTAATATTAGCATCATAATTGCTTTTTTAAACAAGAATATTACAACTACTTTCCACAAAGTCAGAGCGTCCAGTTCCAGCACCATGGGCGAACATGTTGATTCTGGGTCATTCCTGGGATTTGGTGCAATGAGTCCCCACAAGATCATGATTTTAGTGCCTACATCAATTTTATACCAGTCTTATAGTAATAACACCTTTTAAACTAAGCATATTGAAGTTAATTAAATGACTTTACAGCATTAACCACCATTTAAAAAACAAAGACCTCGTGATTTCCAAATGTTGTACATTGTTGGTATTAGCAGTAATGAATCACAAGGTATGGTTTTATTATACGTTTAACTACTATAATTAAAGGTTAAGCTTGTCCCTCAATTTACCCACTTTACTGAAAGTTGAAAAAAAAAAAAAAAGTGACGACCTATCATAAAGCGGACATCCCTTCTTTGGAACTTGGGGAAGTGAAACTTATTTGAATAGTCCATTTTATATACAGTTTAGCCTTAGCCAAATTTGATGTGGTCAACCTCAATAGTGAACCAAGACTGTGAAAATGACGGCTATTGCTTGCTGGGCAAGTCTGTTGAGGGAAATGAGTGTTAGTAGATTTAAAAATGTGTAAAACCAAACACAATTTGATAAACCGGTGTTTTAACTTTGTGGATAAATAAGAGTGGACAGTTGTATACACCGAATAGGCAACACCGCGAAACGGTAGGCCTAACTTACCATGTGTAGGCCTAGTTGCAAACAAGCACTTTAACGAGGGTTGAAAAGCTAAACACTCGACACAAAATACAAAACACTTCCAGTACAGTACTCAGTCTTTATTCAGTGCAGTTTACGTTTCAGTTTCTTCAAAACAAGAACATTGATAGATTTACCACAAAAAAGGCTGCCCTTTGCAGGCTACTTAGATAGGGGGCGCCACCAGATGAATTTTGCAGTGAAAAACAAATTTAATTCATGCAGTTATTATTTCACACAAAACACTACGGTGAGAGAAAGAGTACAACAACCTACACAAACACAAAACATGATTCGAGCACTTACACAAGTCTGTATGTTGTACACAACACAACCAAACGGCTGTCTCAGAAGAAGCCTAACCTGCAGCGAGTGTCTGAGCGCGGGCATATTTGCAGGATCAGTGGAGAGGTCCGCAAAAGTTCGCCATGCTCAATTTAATCTGCTCAGCGTGCTGTAAACCCACAGGCCTGAGACATGTGCAGCAGAGGTGAACTCTTCACGGCAGCAGGACTGTCCGCGCACAAAACACTCAAACCTGTGAGACCGAGCATCAGAGTACTCTAGAGCTTTTTTAAAACGCATCGGAACCACGGAAAACTTCCTGTAATATACTGAAAGCTTAAGACAAAACAGTATAAATACCGTACAGGAAGCCAGAGAGCGTTAGGGTTAGAAGAAGTACTCTGTTCTTTCCTTTACGCGGTAAGGGTTTATGTAGTGTTGATGACGTCATGATTATGGACCCTCCCGCTGCTCTCTGATTGGCTAGATCGCCCGCAAAAATTGCTGATTAAACTCAATCACATTTGATAGCCACTAATTGCATTAATCAACTCAAATGAGATAAAAACAACATAATTACATTATGAATATTGTCGTGGAAATCCCCAAATAGCCACATTCTTGTTAATTGGTGCTGTTCGATTTATTGAAATAATACTGTGGTTAACATTACTTGAAAATACTTTAAGGTTTTTCCCACAATATAAAATAGGCTACGTGCAATTATTATTTACAGCTAAGCGCTACATTTTTTTTGTAGGCCTCACCGTTTCTCTCGACAAAACTTAAATATTGGCGTGCGGATTATTGCAATAAACAAGCTCTGTGGCCAACAGACGTTTATGATTCATACACATTTTGTTAATCTTACACATTTTGTTAGTCACAAATGACCACAACTTTTATAAATTTTGAAGCCTAAATCTGCAAAAAACTAATGTTAGGCTAAACGAACTACACCACGATTGCATGCTTTCAGTGTCACTAAACTGTCGACAACTCATAAAAAAACATACCCCTGAAAGTTGGAGTTTGAGTAGTTTGCAAGAGTGTAATTATAATTAGGCAATTATAATTTCAGGCAATTTTACAAAAAAAAAAAAAAACTATTGACCTCAGGAAGCAGACGTGCTAATGCTAACTCGTTTCCAGGTTTTGGCCTACAGAAACACGTCATCCCTGCAGCACTCCATATCATACAGAGTCATACATCATGAGGGTGAGTAAATAGTGCGAATTATCATTTTGAGCTAATTATTCCTTTAATCTTTCAAATTAGCTGTTGTTGTTTCCAGTAGATGGCAGTAGAGGCACACTCGCTGTCTTCTGTGTGAGAGATCATTTACTGTGTTGCAGAACACGTCCTCTGCTGTACTTGAGTGAAAGTGAGATGTCCACCACCGGACACCAAGTAGACCCCCACCTAAAAGGATTATATTTCTGCACAATAATCCTTTGTCTATTAATATGCATTCAGTTTATTAACACAATAATCTAACATGTCACTTGCATGACAAACACACATGTACCAGAGTGATACTCATTATGATTGTTTTGAATCCCATTTCAAAATATAATTTGCTTTTAGCTATCTTTTGGGTGCTGAGGCAGCATTAATTGGTGGGAAGGTGAGCTGGGTAATAATGCAGACAGACAGCATATTCTGGGCCAGTGACAGTGAGTCAGCACCACAGCAGAGGGGGAGGCAGAGAAAGAGAAAGGGCGGGGGGATAAAGTTCTACATCGCTTACAAAAAGCTGCAACCGACAAAACATAAAAAGAAGCATGAACACAATTCATTTTTAAAGAGCAAGCAATGGGGTTTTTGCATATACACTTTGTTGCAACTGCTGAACTGATACACCTGGACATATTGCACCACACTGCAGTGAATCTCTTTGATGCCGTTGAGCTGATATTGAAGAGGCTTACGGAATCTTATTGCATTCGTTGTTCTTTATACATACCTTTTTGACTGTCACATTCATGCTTGTTTGCAGTTATTTCACATTCTGATGCCAGGACTGATTTCGATGGCAATGAGTGAGATGTTTCTTTGCTGCAGGAGTTTTTACCCACACACACTCTCTCACGCAGGCGCTGTAAACTGCTGAATTCTCTGCTTCATGGAAGACTGCAGAAGCCTGCTGGGAGCTGCTGAGCCTTCCTGACCTGACTGTCCTTGACTGCTCTTGAGAGAATGATGGAGAGAGAGTGGGAGATAGAAAGAGAGAGCTCCGAAGCACTGCCACAAAACTCCTCGCTCTTCATGCTTCACAAAAAAAAAAGCGCTTGGCTCATTGTCATCATCTTCAAATTCTATCAAAGGAAACCTACTCAACAAATGTTTCAATGTAAAACATGAGCTATTTTTTAATTATACACTGCCTGGCCAATAAAAGTCTCTGTTTGGATTTAAATAGGCAAATGCTTAAGTGTCTATGATTGGATCATTATTGCAGTGATTATTATGTTTCTAGCATGTTATATACACAGTTCTTCTAACCCTAATTGATGGAGTGTGTAGTTTTTTATTTCTTAAACACATGTAGGAAGACACATCATGGCCATTGACAATGCAAGCATCCAGCACTCTGTGAAGTCTCCTCCAGCACATCCCAAAGACTTTCAATGAATTTAAAGGAGTAGTTCACTTCAGATTTCAAATTTCAAATCACTTTGAAGCTGCATTGTGACTGGAATTTAGACCTTCAACCCATTGGACCCCATTGAAGTTCACTATATGGAGAAAAATCATGGAATGTTTTCCTCAAAAACCTTAATTTCTTTTCGACTGAAGAAAGAAAGAAAGACATGAACATCTTGAATGATGTGGGGGTGAATAAATTATCAGGAAATTCTGAAGTGAACTACTCCTTTAAAGGGATAGTTCACCCAAAAATGAAAATTGTGTCATTAATTACTCACCCTCATGGTGTTCCAAACCCACAAGACCTTTGTTCATCTTCAGAACACAAATGAAGATATTTTTGATGAAATCCGAGAGCTCTCTGACCCCTCCATAGACAGCTATTTAATTTGCACTTTCAAAAACTTTCAAGGTCCAGAAAGGTAGTAAAAACATTGTTAAAATAAAAGTTATTTTTGTTTGTTATTTTTGCGCACAAAAAGTATTCTTGTCGTAAAATTAAGGTTGAACCACTGGAGTCACATGGACTATTTTAACGATGTCTTTACTACCTTTCTGGACCTTGAAAGTGTTAATTAAATTGCCAATTCATGTGTGAAAATGATTCTTCATGCTCCCTCACAACCATTCTTTTTACAGTTTGAGTCTGATGAATCTGGAATATGGCCATAATGTGTCTTCATACATGTTTGTTTAAGAAATAAAAAGCTACACACTCCATCAATTAGGGTTAGAAGAACTGAGTATATAACATGCTAGAAACATAATAATCACTGTAATAATGATCCAATCATAGACTCTTAAGCATTTGCCTATTTAAATCCAAACAGCCACTTTTTGGGGGCTGGGCAGTCTGTATATATCAAAAAATAATAATGATAATAGTTACATTTTGCAAAAAGATATTAAAACGATCATTATTCATGAACTGCTGTCACATCAAAGTCAAGGACGTTTGAAAAATGTAAACTGTCTAAAATGGGCTGCGGCTGATGATGTGATACCTAAGAAGAGTGACTTTCATGCTGCCAACAATGTCACAATCTGAGCGTGTAGATCATGTGATCCAGAGAGGAGGAGTCACACTGAACCTGAGAGTGAAGGAAATAAACTGACTGGTTAAAAGACAAAAGTCAAAATATCATAAGTATTTATTACTGATATAAATTATAAAAATATATTCACATCATTTATGTTCATAAGATATCCATATTCTGTCAAAAAGTGTCAATTCTTTGACATTCTTCTAAAATTATATTTAAACATTCTTTTGGATAATATTACAGAAATCCTATATGTATGGCTAGACATTTGCAGTGTTATAAAATGATAGATGTTGATTTAATCAATTTTAGGAACTCGTAAAATGTATTCAAAATATCATTGAATGTAAAATAAATAAATAAATAATAAATAATAAATAAAGCAACAATATAGATGAAATATGTAGCTAAATATACAGCAATTATTGTGGTCCAAGTGCATTAAGACATATAAAAAAATGATAATAATAATAGTAAATTTAGCCCTAAACAGCAATTAACTGTGTTTAAGACCCTGCGTATATAAAAAGAATAATATAGTAAATAATAATAATAATGATTCTAATAATGACCTTGAACGGAAATAAATAAATAAAAATAATAAATTACTATTATTAATTGTATTATTATTAGAGCAGCACAATCAGTGAAAGAGGAAAAGTAATAATAATAAAAACAACAACAACAATTATTATTATTATTATTATTGCAGGCTAATATGCAAACATTTATTGTCATGAAAGATATTTTGATAACACTTTACAATAAGGTCCCATTTGTTAATGTTAGGTATTGCATTAACTAGCATGAACTAACAATGTTAACTAAAATTTATAAATGCTTTATAAGTATTTTGTTTTTCATTGTTGGATGTTAACAAAAGGAACCAATGAATCTTTCTTAATGTAAAGCAAAAATAATATCTTAGTAGAATTTGTTTGTTTGTTAGTTTTGTTTTTATTAAAAAAATGGGTTAAAGAGTTATGATGAAATGAAATATGTTGGAGAGTTGCACTTATTGACAAGTATTTGAATATGTTTTTCCCAATAAAAATGGCATTACTGTGAAAACATTAGTGTCAACGATAATCAACCGCTGTGCAATATTTCGCTCTCTAAAATCTTAAATGGAGTGAACATATAGCATGCATCAGACATATAACAATGACTGGAATCACAGCACTTCTGTGCACTGACTCTATCACATTACCAACAAACAGATGATCCTCTCGAACGAGTCTGATGGAACTTATATGACAGTGTGAGCTGTAGATTGTAGATATATGGTGATGGATGATGATTCAAAGTCTCCTCCCGTCCTCAGTGCCGCAGGCTGACACAGCTGTAAGGAGTGATCTGTATTCTGGGAACAGTGAGGTCAACCAATGCTCAGCCACTGCAACTTATTAAAAGGGTAGATGTACGGACTGTTAGACCTGAGAGAAGCAGCATATGCACTGCATAAGCACACTTAATGTACTGACTGATACATACATGTGCTGATACAAGTGCCGTATATGCATATGGACAGCATAAAAACATGCTACCTGACAAAAACAAAAACAAAGCACAGTGCTCTTTTTTCCCTTTATCTTGTCAATTTCAATCCCCCAAACTACCGAACATATGTTCAGGGCTATTACTGTATCTATCCATACGGCGCATCAACTTTTACTGGCCTTGGTTTGACAAAGAGCACTGTGCATAGTTTACATAAGATGGACGAATTGATGGACATGCCTTTAATTATTAAACACGGCTGACGGCAGCATTACAGAGATAATGCGAAGAGGAAGAAACCATAAAGTGAGCCAAAGGAAAAGCACAGACTGAATGAATGGATGGGTGGATGTATGGATTGATGCATGCATTAATATCTGCATTACGCAGTCCGATGCGACCATCTGATTTCAGAGCAGCGCAGTCAGTGAGAGGGGAAAACGCTTTATCAGGTAATCAGAACACATGACACATGCAGGAACAATGCCATGAGTGATGCAGTGTGATGTGCTTCAGATGGTCGCAGATCATTCAAAGCTTGCCGAAGACACAAAACAGATCTGAAAGACGTACATTCGTCAGGACATTAATGTTGCATTCAGATACAGGAAAAGTATTGCATGATGACAGCAGGATATGCATGATTCATCTGTATTGAGTTGCGCAGAGTTTCCGTCTTTAAAGGGAGTGACTAGCAGCACTGAACGTGCCAGAGGCCTGACTAAGGGAAATGCAAAATCCCATTAGCCCGACTTTCCATCTGATTTATGAGTATTTACATCTCTCTCTCTCTCTCTTTCTCTCTCTCTCTCTCTCTCTCTCTCTCTCTGTGTGTTCCCTTCAGAATTAATTCAGCAAATTATAAAGTATTTAAAACAACATGTGACAGCTTGTGCACACAGAAATGTGACAAACCAACCTGACATGAAAATACTCTTGACCTGTAAACACAGTTTGATTTTTTGCAATTTTTTGATTTGATTTTATATAGTTTTAGATAATATAATATAATATAATATAATACACTTGGGGGCAACTTCCAAGATAGAGATGGGTATTAAAGCACTGGATTTTTAGTATTTTATATTGTATCGTGTGAATAAATAAAATAAATAATGGTATGGTAATGGTAATGTGTATGGTAATTGTATGGTATATGGTATTTGTATATTGTATATTTATTGTATATTTAGGACAAATACCATATATATATATATATATATATATAATGCGTACATTTAATATATATTTATATTGCTAATTTTTATTCATATATATTCTATTAATTAGAATATAATATTTATAATTTTATATAAATACTAAATAAATATACCTATTTTACATATGTATATATTTAGTATATTTTTTATAAAGTATTCTTTCTAATAAAAAACAAAAAATGCAGTGCTTTACCCTGTTAGAAAGTTGCCCCGAAGTATTTATTCTCTAAATGATCGAAGGACACTGACTTTGCACTCAAGCCAATAACCTTGTCTGACCTCAGATAACATATACTGTATCGCGGGGCTTTCATTAGGGCGGTCTGTTTTTGTGACTGAGAAATCCTCAATCAGCGCAGCAGACGGCAGAGATTACACAGACTGAAGTTGCTGTTAATTGCGAGGAAGAGTTTCCAGCTATATCGTGGCACAGCTGGAGGATATATGTGAACGATTTTATCACAAGATAAAACTGTTTTATGACAGGGAACACATGCAGATCACTCTCAGATCCTGAGCACTAGGACGCATGTGGTCAGTCAGGAAAGGACAGGACAGAAGCATGAGACACAGGAGGCCAGAGCTCGCTGCTCGTGTGTGTCTCTGCCTTAGGAACTGCACTGGGCCTGACGCCAGCTCACCCCACCCCAGCTCCAGCCTGCAGAGGACTGCTGCAGCTCCAGAGGGCAATGCAGAGGAGGAGAGAGCAAGGGTACTCCAAGCACAAGCCACTCCAATATCATGTTTTGAACTCTCAAGGGAAACCAAATGTGCCTGATGTGCGTGTATATAAAGGAAAGCGGGCGGTAGGTAGATTGAAAGCAGGAGATAGGCATCTTGTTGACGATGTAAACTGCCCGTTCACATCCTTTTGTTGTCATGTCTGTTCGTTGTGAGCTGGATGACTAGGGCTTTCTGTTACAATACACATAACCACACAGAAAGCCCTATAGACCGTCCTCATTACCATTATGATCACTTTTTTGTCACCTTGCTTAAGGATGTTTTTGATAAGTTTGAATTAAGGACATTGTGTTCAGCTCTGCACTGCAGGATATTCATCATATGTCCTTCATCATGACTTAATATTTGTCACTTTCTACAAACAGGGTTCAAACTGTTCTTTTTCATCTATTGGACAATGAAATCATCAACACTCATCAACGTAAACATCAGATAGACTAAACGGTAGCTCAAGCATGTTTGCTTGACGTGCAAGAACCAATGTTGACTGATCAGTGTTTATATGTGAATAAAAGCCTAAATTCAATCTGTTCATCATATAAAGCGATTGCGACCTCTTCTGAAAATTTGGACTAAACCGCTCAATTCATATAGATTAGTTTTACATTTTATCTCTTTGTGAACTTTTTGTTGTGGTAGTTGTGTAGACTGTCCATGGAGGGACAGAAATCTCTCAGATTTCATTTAAAATATCTTAATTTGTGCTTCAAAGATGAATGAAAGTCTTACAGGTTTGGAACGACATGAGGGTGAGTAAATGATGATTTTTTTTTTCATTTTTGGGTGAACTATCCCTTTAAAACCCTTTTTTGTGTCATTTTATAATCATAACAATAACTGAAATGCTAAAAAAATCATACAATAATTTGGGTTACAAAGGTAAATGTTTGATCTTGGCAAATGCTAAAATAAAACTATTTACTTGTCATCCAGTCATCCTATAGAAAGTGTTGGAATGACGTCACTTCCTGCATGTGTTTATGTAATATTAATGCAGAAAATCATGCAGCAACAGGGTTGGTCATAAAATATCTGTTATTCGTGATAAATGAAAACTCAATAAAAAAAAATCAATTTTGGTCATTAAAATTGTTTCAATTAAAAATAGTTGTTACTGCTAAGCACTGAATATCATTTAAACAGATTATGATACAATTATTATATTAAATCTATGCAAGATTAAAAAAAATAGAAAAACAACCAAATAAATAAATAAGTAAAAAACATTATGGAAATACACTTTTATAGAATCAACTGATTTTTTTTTTTTTTTTTTTGCTAAGCATTGAATAATCATTTCAACAGATTGTTAAAATTATGATATTAGATTTTTTTAAAAAGCACCATTTGAATGTGTTTTAAACTAGCTACTTTTATGTTTATTTTAAGTTAGATAGTTTATGAAACATGTCTAATTATCAGTACAACAAAACGAAAAAAAAAGTAATGGGACACAAAATTGTAGTGCATTCATGAAAAGTTAATGAAAAGATATTTATCAAAGCTATAGCATTTCAAAATATACCAAAGCCACTGTCTCCAAAAACCAGTAACATACACCTGACAGCTGATAATTAAAAATTTATTGATTCGGATGTATGATCAAATCATATTTGACATAAGAAACAAAAGAACCCTTGCATAGATCACAGACCATGCCTTTGTCAATGTACATTAAAAAATAATTTAGCATAACAAAGATTTTAAAAAAATCAACGTACAGAAACATGTTAAGACGACATGAACAGTTTGACCAGATGTACATGGAACAACCATTAACATGGAGTCATCATCTGTCTAACATAAACATGTAACTGAGATGGTCAGTAATGACTAGGTATCCTGCTTTCTTTTTTTTTTCTTTTTTTTGGCGGAATTGAATGTTTTGTCAAATGCATCATTCCATGACATTATAATCCATGACTTGTATCATTCAGCATCCTGAAAGCAAACAGCAAAATCTCAAATGAAGCCAAAAGAAATCAACCGAATATACGGAAATCTGATCAGTGGAGTTTGACGGATTAAAGAATATTTCCCAAACAAAAGGGAACAAAAATAACACTGGCGTATAAATAATGAAGATGGCTTTAGGAACAAATGACAGCAAGGGCTTAAAAAATGATGCAACCAGAATATAGTTGATCCTCAGTTTTGAAAGGCTAAGCTCATGCAGTCTTCCATACACCATGCAGATTTTTGCAATTGCTAGGTTGCTGTTGAGTTTTGGTTTGGTATGGCGGTATGGAGTTAAGGTTATTACAAAAAAAGTACAATGTACAGTACATTTTCGATGCTAATGCCATTATTTTAGTTATTTCATGATATCGATAATACAAGCTATAATCTTCCTATATATTTGTAATGGCTTGTCTTATGGACTCGTTTGTGAGTCTACTGTAGTTTTATCAAGGGCATGGGTTTGTTATAGCACAGTTAACTATAGTGCCACATGGACGTAACATGGTAATATAGCTAGACGAGGCCACGCAGGTGAAGAAAATAAGTATGTCTGCAACATCCTCCAAAAGGCCACAACCTATAGGGTTCCTCATCTTTCGACAACTAGCTTTCACATCAGGTAACTTAGTATCAAGTGTTAGTTATGATGGCACGTCAGTCGTTTACTACAGTGTATTTGACCTTTTATCTCTTCTTGAAATAAGGTTTCAGCTTGATGTTAGGAAATTCTGAGCGATGCAAAACAACCAAATAAATCAGTAAAAAAGAAATAAAACATGTAGTATGTTATGGATTTACACCTTTACAGACTCAACTGATAAAATCCCTACCTCTTAAGCCATAATTTATTTCAAATCTCAGGCAAAATAAACTTCTTAGTACTACAGTACTAACATAATTTGCTTCAATAGGGAAAAGGAAGCAACACTTCCACTTAAAGGAACATTTCCTTATTTTCTGTTATAGTCTCTCAACATAAAGTACATGAAAAATGATCATTGGTGGAAATCGTTTGCCCTCTTGCTTGTTTAAGTCTCTATTCTTATCAAAAGTTTGTTTGCCACAGCCCTTGGTAAATATCAAAATAAGCATTCTGGACAGTCCTGCAATACACTTAATCCCTATTGCTATGATTTATGGTGTAGTTATTAAATATAGGATTATGCATAGCACCATAGGGTTTGATCACCACTCACATGCCCAGTAGAAACAGTTCATCCTTGTTTCATTTACCATGTTAAAATATTTTGCATGATTTGTAGCCTGGTAATTCTAGATAAAAAGTAACACCATGATTTGTTTTGTTTGCTAAGACCTTTTTTTTTATGAATTCTAAACACATTAATAAAACCCTGAATACTTCTTCCTGACACAGAGCTACAGCAGAGGTGACAAAACCCATAGGAAACTGCCCAAGGTAAAATACTGCTGTTTGCCTTTCATTACAATCACACCTCAAGGATCAATAAAGGTCACATGATCTGGCTACTTGTTTACGAGCTGTTCTAGCAGACTTGCTTATGTTTGTTAAATGAAATTACACCCAAAAAGACTAATTTAATCGTGGCCATTTTTTAATTATCAAGGGAAATGAAAAACTTGAATATTTCGCATTTAGCTCTATGCACTGAAATAGCCCTCGTTAGCAAGAACACAAGATTTCACATTACAGTTAAAGTCATCAGAACACTCAATAAATCAATTTGGTAATTTACAGTACCTGTGTGCATATGGTAGTCTTAATTTGAGGTCGCTATACTAATTGGCTAAATATGACTTTTTAACATTAAGTAGACATAAACATTTAAATTTACTTTACACCCTGTGGTATAGGAAAGCCTGTGCTGTTGTCTCTTCCCAGATCTCTCTCTTTTAAAAAAGGACTAAAACAGAACCAAGGTGAATGTTGATTGTGCTTAGCAATGGAGCGTTACATATACGAGGGGTCAGGGACGGTCGCATTGTTGCGTTTGTTGTAAGTGCTTGGAAAAAAGGCTAATTCTAGGGCACACTAAGTGTATTATTTCTGACGTATCATTACACTTCACAGGCTGTTATGCATGTCATGTTCTGCTCTGCAGTGAGCTGTGCGGCGACCTCACTGAGGTAGACTCTTTATTATGGCACAACATAATCAAAACCACAACGAAAGGCAGATCGAAAACTCTAAAAGGTCCCATCATGTGAAAGTCATACTCAAGCTCAGCTGTCATATGAAAACACAGAAAACGTTGGAGTTTGTGCCTGACAACCACGTGTCACGTTCAACAAAACAACGACAAAAATGAAAAGCACTCCGAATACACTGTAATGACCAGCCTCAACATACATTATGACAGTTCTAGAGCAGATATTGTTCCCTTGTCCTGCCTAAAACTCCAGTTACTCTGAGGCACTTTCACCTGTCCGGTTGCTGAGAGGGTCAAAGGCACTAGCAACTAATATGAGTAATTCTGCCATGTTCTCTTTTGCATCCTGCTAAGATAAATTAAGCAATTTTTTTTGTATATATCGTAAATCCTAAATTTGATCGCAAAATGGAAGCGTGAAGTATAATTGCCCATAGTTTTCTTTTTTTTTCTTCTCAAAGAGAGAGAGAATGCCCATGCACTGCACTATTTAAGTTATATTACTTTTTTTAACAGGTGCGCTTAGTATGAGTATATGCATTTGATAGTATCTTGATAGTTCTTTTTCTGTGTCTTTGACTACTTTTTAGATTGAAAAGTTTGCATCCCAGCGTTGGGGCTTGCATATATATTTTGTCACATTTCAGAAAATGTCAAGGAATCGACGTCCCTAGTTTCCCTGATTGTAACAACGACACCCTTACGAGGTATCTCAATTGCAACAAGCTGTTATACCGATGTCATGCATTAAATATACTAGGATACACAGTACCTTAGTTGAGTAGGCCATAATGCAGGTTCTTTTGACATGCTATGATATCATTAAGATTCTGTTTCCCGTAAGGTTAAACATTCAGTCTTTAAATACATCTAAATGATAAGCATCTCAAATCATGACACACTAGTGCACTTTTCATGGCGACAAATAAGGAGGTTGATGGAGAGGGGGAGCTGATGGAACCGAATGCAAAAGAAAAGCAAAACAGGAACAGATGTCCTATCGTCATGAGGTAATGTCCGACGCATGCCAATATCAAAATGAGGATAATCTAAACATGCTAACTATGAGGCTCCTCTTTCGGCATTGTGCTGTCTTATATCTAAAGGGCATGGCATTTAATCACTTGGTGATATCTAAATTACAGCATCTGCTGGAAAATAGCAGCAATGCGGATGTCCATGAGGCGATGACCTTGGCCTCCGTAGCATCCCAGCAGAAGATAAGTCTTGTTCATATAAGGTGCTTTGCTGGTCAGTTGGGGAAGACCACCTACGGAACACTGCACTTGGTCTTTTATGCACTTTCCCGGATGCAGTGTGCAGCTTGCTGAAATGTAGTCTGCAGTCCATGCGTGATTTTTTAGTAATCCGTCGTCGAGTGTCCTTCGATGCCTGTGGACGTTAGCTAGGTGCTCGTGGAGGCTTTTTTCTGAATCATCCTCTTTGGAAATGTATTAGACTAAGTATATACTGAATCATCTGCCTGGTGTTCTATATGTTTTGGTGTAGTATTTTTCTTTCGTCTGCATTGTAAAGATATTCGCATTGCAAGGGCTCACGAGAGGAGGTAAAGTAAGCATTCATATGTGACCAGTCAGTTCTTGACTGAGTTTTCGACTGTGTCTCTAGACGTCGGTTAGCAGCTTACTTTTGTTCACACAGTTCTGATTAGTGATAGTGCAGTTGCCAGTTCTGAGGTTGGCCTCTCTGAAGTTGTCGATGCTGTTGTTTATGTCTCCGTCTATCTCCATGTACTCGGACTTGCTGACGGTCGAGGAGCTGCGACGACTAGAGTTGGAATCAGAGGCGATGTTCGGGTTGCTCACGTTGAGGAGTTGGGCCTGCTCCTCTCCTTCGGTTTCTCTATGGTAGAAATAGTTGAAGTTGGACACGATGACAGGTACAGGGAGGGCGATGGTCAGCACACCGGCAATGGCGCACAGGGAACCCACGATCTTGCCCCCTATAGTCACTGGCACCATGTCCCCATAGCCTACAGTGGTCATCGACACAACCGCCCACCAGAATGCGTCAGGGATGCTAGTGAAGTACGACTCTTTTTCCTCAGCCTCTGCGAAATACACTGCACTGGAGAACAATATGACGCCAATGAAGAGGAAGAAAATAAGCAATCCAAGCTCTCGCATACTGGCTTTGAGGGTCTGCCCCAAAATCTGAAGGCCTTTGGAGTGCCTGGATAGCTTAAAGATCCTGAACACCCTGACCAGACGGATCACCCTGAGGATGGCCAGTGATGTTGCCTGCTCGCCCTTTCCCTCCTTTCCATCCGGTTCCTCTGCTAACTCTGTGCCCAGCGTGATGAAGTAGGGGATGATGGCCACTATGTCAATGGTGTTCATCATATTCTTAAAGAAAGCTGCTTTGCTCGGGCAAGCAAAGAAGCGCACTATCAGTTCAAATGAAAACCAGATGATACAGAGGGTCTCTACAATGAAGAAGGGATCGGTCAGGATGTTTGGTTTGTAGTAGAAGGTGGTGTTGCCTATAGTCTGTATCCGCCCTGCAGGGTCCTCCTTCAGTTCAGGTAAAGTCTCCAAACAGAAAATGACAATGGAAATTAAAATGACCATAACGGATACGATAGCAATTCCTCTGGCCGGCCCCGAGCTCTCAGGATGCTCGAACAGAAGCCAGATTTGCCGTTGAAACTCACGCTCTGGTAAGGGCCGCTCTTCCTCACGGATGAAGCCCTCATCTTCGCGAAACTTCTCCATTGCCTCGACCCCAAGTTCATAGAACTTAATTTCTTCCGAGAACATATCCAATGGGACGTTTGCAGGCCTTCTCAGTCTTCCACCGGACTGATAGTAGTAGAGGATGGCATCAAAGCTCGGACGATTTCTGTCAAAGAAGTACTCATTTCTCAAGGGATCAAAATACCGCATCCGTTTCTTTGGGTTACCTAAGAGAGTCTCTGGAAACTGGGCGAGAGTCTTAAGCTGGGTTTCGAAGCGCAGCCCCGCTATATTGATGACCACCCGTTCGCAGCATTCATGATCATCGTGGTCAGGAGGGTACGTGTCCTGCGGATGTCCCGGCACGGCAGAGGTCTCGTCCATGTTGTCCCCAGCCACAACTGTCATCCTGCAGGTCAAAGTTGGAGCTCCGCAGGAGTTAATTTAATTGAGTAGACATCCAATTGCCCTGCCAAGGCGTCGCTTTCCTCACTTTTCTCCGATTCCAGACCCTTAAATCTATCTCGACCCCCGGGTATAGGGTATAACTTGCTCTTTCCTCAGTGTGGCCCCACTGCGGTTGTCACTGATTCGACCATCGCTCCTTTCCGCTGCATCCACTACGGCTGCCTCTGTCACCGAGTCAGAGAAAAATGGATCGAACAGCGGCGATATTTGCTAGCTCAGCAAGTTCACACTACTTATTTATTTATTTACTTGTTATTGTATGTATACATCACAAAAGTGCCCAGCCTTAAGGGCACAATTCTGAATCATTATGCTTATTTAGGTTATTGAAAAGATGTGACAGGACACTGTCAATTTTGCTCCATCACCACATACATGCAGTCTACTTCTCACTACATAGGGAAACATATTATTGAATAGCTTAGATGTAAGATTGAGTAAATCAATTGATAGGTAAACATGAAAATGACTTTCACTTCATGCTGATACAGGCAGTTATAGTGCTCACCTTGCTACTGAAGGAATGCGTCTTCTGCCGGCAGTCTCCTGTCAGTAATGCACCCTCGATTCCCTTTTGTTGTAGAAAATGCCCTTGTAAAAGGTTCTTCACATCTTCTCACTTTCAAAATGCTCGGTTGCGGTCCATAAATGTCACATCCATAATGGAAATGATTCACGACATTCGCACGCGATGCTTTAATGAAATAAATATGGCTTTGAGATGTATTACAAAGCTTCACATTCAATTTAAACGAGGGCTAAAAGACAAGAAGCGGGGAAAAAGCTAAAAGAAAACATGAAGCCGCAACGTCCTCCCTCCGCTTCTGCTCGTGCGGCGGCACCTTGGTGTAAATGGCTTATACTGCATGAGAAATTGTAATGCTGCAGCTCAGCTCAGGCGGGAGATACATTAAGGGGGCAAAAGCGAACCATACCATTTCCAGACATTACTGCATCAGCAAAATTTCCCTCTTACGAGTAGACTAGATGACGAGCGGTCTTTTTTATCTGGACACACTGACAGGGGGGTATGGAAGCGAAAGGCTTCTTAAAGCGGGGATCAATAAGGGGAGAGGGAATAATTCCTTAATCATGCCCAACATATTGTTGCACTGTATTGCACATGGGAGAACGAGGAGCGGGAGAGGGGGGTAGGACAGTATGGGGGAGGGGTTCGACGCAATGCAGACCGCGCGTGGCCACAAGTGCTTGTCCACGCAATGCGCGAGAGCATTTATGTGCCAACACTGGCGCAGTATCTGATTCGCCGAGCACTAATGTGCACAGATACTTTAACTGACCACACTAACCAATAACCACAATAAAAAGACGACTTCTCTAAAGTGCTCTTCTTTGTGCAATACTGCGACTTTTTTTTTCCACCCAAAAGAGTTATAAAGCCGTGCAGCTCCATGCGTGTTCGTGCGGGGGCTGGAATATTTATAGAATAACGTGGGTGTATGTACTTGGATGGACGACGATTTTTGCAGCACCTCGGTTAGAGCTCTTTCCAGCATATGCCAATTATAGGCATTTTTTCCCTTTAAAATGTCACAAATTTCTCTCAATAATTAACTGGATTTTTTTCTTGAAATGTTTGAATTTGTGTCACTTGTTTTAACATTCTGGTCATTTAGAATACTGGGGGAATACTATAATTCACAAATGTATCATTTTAAGATGCAGTTGACAGTTACTATAAATATTTGTATTCACGTTTGGAAAAATGTTGTGCAGTTTTCTACTAAACCTGGTTTAGCCATTAATTAACAGTACTATTTGTTTGTACTACTTCAAGTCGCCAATTATTTTCGTTTTCAAACAGTTTTGAGCAATGAATATTCTTCAGATATTGCTTTTCCGAGATCCTTAGAAATTGTAATATTGTAATATTAATAAAATGTTATTTTTAAACAATCTATAATGTTTTATTTTTTAAATTTACTTCAACATTTCAAGAATTACTATCATTTTTTATTTTATTTTACAATCTCTAGTTACACAGCCAAGATATGTTTACTTTAAGCACCCCTAAAACTTCATAAACTGAAAATATATGTTCATTACAGAAAAGTTAAAACTAAATAAGCTTAACTGTATTTAATAAACATCACTGACAATTATAGGCCTATATATAAATGTAATATATATATATATATATATATATATATATATATGAAACAATCCAATATAAATCTGACTTTTAAAAAAATATACTTTCCTTAGTTAAATAGTTAAATGAACACAACTCCACGTCTGTAGACGGTGATTCCTCCAATTCACCAGTAGGTGGTATACAAACATCATCAAACGATGTAAACACCACAGGAACGATTGATCTGTGCATGACATCTTCCCATTAGAGTCATATAACACAATATGTGACTTAATTAAGAAACGGAAAAGCTTTAATAAAAAGATACATAACATAAATATAGGCTAAAATATATAAGATGACTTATGAAACTTAGACAGTATATCCAGTTGATCTGAGTTGATCTACTAATTTGTTTCAGAAAAATCATGAACATCCATCCAGTACAAGCACAACAGTTTTTATTATCAGGCAGGCACTGTTAGAACAGCAGCAGCAGCAGTGAGCTCTTAACTGCTAAATATCATGAATAAGAAATGGGCAGCCCTTTCCTCCTCTCACTTTGCCGTTCAATGACTTCCCCTCAAAACATGTAGGCCTACTTTCAGTGAGCAGTGATTAGCTCAATCAACATAAATGCATCGGTAGTCATTAATCAGAGCTGTCTAAAGTGTCATAGATCCCACCTGTTGTACATTATTGATGGAGTAATTGTGCAGTTTTGTAAGTGTTTCATCTCTCTGTTTAAACTGACCATGACCAAATTACTTTATCTTGATTTTGGAGACATAATATGTATGCCTTCACTTCATTTAATTTCAAAAGTTTCTTTAAAAAGGACACCCAACTCATTGCTATACTACCAGTCAATAGTTTTTGGACGGTAAGTTTTTTAAATGTTTTTTAAAAAAGTCTCTTCTGCTCACCAATGCTGCATTTATTAAGAAAAAATCCACAGTAATATTGTGAAATATTTAAAAAATGTAAAATATGTAAAAATATAAAATGTTTTCTATTTGAATATATTTGAATAAATAGAAAGCTTTTGCAACATTTTGGGTCAACATTTTTTTTTGGGGGGGGGGGGGACTTAAAGAAATTAATACATTTATTCAGCAAGGATGCATTAAATTGATCAAAAGTGACAGTATAGATATTTATAATGTCGCAAAAGCTTTATGTTTCAGATAAATGCAGTTATTTTGAACTTTCTATTTATCAAATAATCCTGAAAAAATGTTTACACAACTGTTTTCAACATTGATAATAATAATAAATGGTTCTTAAACAGCAAATTGGCATATTAGAATGATTTCTGAAGGAATTGCATTTTAAAATATATTCAATTAGAAAACAGTTATTTTAAATTGTACAAATATTTCATAATATTAGTGTTTTTGCTGTATTTTGGATCAAATCAATTAAGCCTTGGTAAGCAGAAGACACTTATTTTAAAAACATTAAAACATCTTACTGTACAAAAACTTTTGACTGGTAGTGTATATTATTTTGTGTTTAGTCAGCAAGGAAACATGCTACAATGCTACAGTGAAAAACTGCCGTTTTGCATCATCAGCATGTTCTCATAAATACCCAACAAATACACAATAAAACTGGTAAAAATAAAATGTACAGTATCTTTCACAGGATAATATTTTTGATTACTCAGACATTTACTATTGATCACATGGGTAGTCTATTATTTTAGTTTGAATTTACAGGGGGGAAAATGAAACGTAATTTATCAAGAGAAATGATTCAAACAAACTTTGATTATCAATGTGACAAACTATTTATTTACCAAAAATAAGTTAATTCATACCTCATTAATGTGTTAGAAAAATAGTTTGTTGGTCTGATGCTGTCATGTGGGCAGTTTAACTAACCAAGTGTCAGACCATTTAATTACATTTCATCCTGAGCAAAGGCAACATGTGCAAAGAGCAACTCTTGTATTTTTAAAGCACACAGATTACACAAGGCAGAGAGTTTAAGAGCAATATCTCATAAGGCAATGACAAATCTTAAATCAATTTATACATAATATGTAAATCAGTTCTAGATTACAAATATACAATATATTACAAAAAGCAGTGGCGGCCTGTGAGTAAACATTTTTTACGTTCACTTGTTTTGATGCCCTTCATTAATTTTGTATTTCATTGATATTTTGGCTAAATTTAAAAGCTTCTCTTCACCTGTTGTCTGACAACAAGCAGGTTTGATGATGCACTAACGTCATACTGATATATAATATTATCACATAGGCTATGTATTTGCGTTATGCACATCAATGGGTAAATGGAACAAGTTAACAGTATCAGCTTTGCTTTTACATTCTTTTCAAATACATAAATTTTCCTCTGACGGACCACCACAGACAGAAATGGTCAATGCACACATATCGCATGTTTACGAAGATAATATGTACTTCTGTCTTCTTTATAGAGAAGAAACGCCTTCATACATCTGCTGCATCCTGCAAGTAGAAGTAACATCAAGGTGGTGACAGATAATGAGACATGCACCCATCAGTGAATGTGACATTTGCCTTCAGGTTACAGACTGTAGGACAGATCCCTAACCCCGCCGCAAGGGGGCAATCGATACTCATAATATCACGTTGGTCCTTTTAACTCTTTCCTCGCCAGCGTTTTTGAGAAAAGTTGCCAGCCACCGCCAGCATTTTTGATAATTTTCACAAAAGTTTCATGGCCCCCAGAATATTTTGTTGTATGGATGTATGAATATGCAATATATCAAAAGAAAGAACAGACCTTCTGCTTTATTCTAGCTTCATACATTCCTTTTTTATAAACACTTGAATATGGGTAAGTTTCATAAAAAAGCAACATTTTGAGCAAAATGCTGAGAAAATCACGTTTTTGTCAAAGATTATGTCTGGATGGGATTTAGAATGATGATCAAAACAGATGGAGTAGATTGAGTCCATCAACACCCCTAAAGCTTCACAGTCCTATAGGCCTACCTCGTTCTGTGTCATTTTATTGAGTAACATTAAACAATTTTGATATATATGCTGTTTAATGCTGATGCTCACATTATTTTACATATGCATGTTTTTGATTCTATAATTGGAGATAAATTCTGCATTTCAAAAAGTTAAGGAGAAAAAAACTGTTCACTAACAAAAGTTCTTTCCAGTATCTTATTGAAAACATATTCAAATGTAATAATTATTTTTATAATTAGATGTTGTTGTTTTTTTTTATTTTTAACAAAAAAATAAGACATTTCTTTATAGTATTGTTTGTCAACTCTGTTACTGTCAATTCTGTTATATACTGTCAACATTGTTACTCTACCTTGGTAACAGAGTTTGACAGTAACAGAATTGAAGTATGTAAGGTAACAGAATTGACTTAAGATTTATTTATATTTGACACATTTAAAAAAAAAAAAAAGTTATTTTTAAACAATTTAATGTTGTAGAAAAAGGTAAATGACTATTTAGGGCTTTTATAATTAAATAAATATTACCAAAAGAAAAGTAAAATAAAATATTTTTTGATTATACAATGACACATGACGGAAAAAAATACACTGACTAATTCGGACAAGAAGAAATCATGATTTTCAGCTATATACACAACACTTTTTACAGAAAATATATTGTCATGGCCTGTAACATCTTGTGATTCATGACAATAAGTAACAAACTGTGTCAACTGTTCATTTAGAAGCTTTGTAAATTCTTTGTAGCTTTTCACAATAACTTACTGTGGTGTGGCATTATGGGATTGCGCGGGCTTCAAAAATCCAATCTTTCTGTCCCCCCATTGAGTCTATGCAATTACCACTTTCAAGCCCCAGAAAGTTAGTAAAGACATCATTAAAGTAATCCATGTGTCTACAGTGATTTATCCTAAATCCATATGAAGTGACGCAAGTGCTTTGTTTGCGCAAAAAAACATAATTTACCACTTTACTTACAAAATATTAATCTCCAATGTGCATTCACGTAACAACATCTGCTCTCGTGTCAACACAACACGCATGTGTCGTGGTGTTATTCACTCAAAAAAAAATGTGTCTAAACATAAGATTTATGTATTTGAATTGCATATAAATTTTCCATGCATTTGGATTACATAGTTTTAACATAAACACATTAATAAACTTAATGTGATTTATATTTGTAAGTCATACACAAATGAAACAGGTTAGATTTATGTAATTGTATTAATAAACTGAATGTGATTCATCTATGCCAGTCATATGTCAATGAAACAGGTAAGATTTATGTAATAGTACACAGCAAAACGCCCATGTTCAATTAACACTTCCTAGTGTTCATGTGTGTGCTTACTACTGAGCTAAAGTACCATAGTGTTGACGTTAATAAGATAATTAAGTGCTGATTGACCATTAATGATGAACACTTGATGATAATGAGCAGAATCACTAAAGGAAAGAGAAACACAAGAACTACAACTGACTTCAGCCACAGCCTTATGAAATCAACTGAAGATAAAAGAAGACATTAAATCTCTCAAGATCTCAGCAGAGGAGGATTAAACAACTCCACAAACAGCATTACCAGCTTCACGCATTTCTAACCAGAATGACTTTATTTTTGGCATTTCTGTTCATTTGAAGTCACCATGATGGAGATCAGTGTTTGCTTTAGTTGGGCTCTTGACCCTTGACTCTTTAACATCAGTTTTTCTCTGGCTGCTTTAACTATGTGTTTATAAAGCACATTTGTTATGGCAAGAAAAACCTAAAGAAAATGTGATCAGATGATGTTGGTTTTTCATTTATGATGTCATAATCATCATGTAGAGGCTGAATCACTGATCTCATTCAGAGTCTAATGCTCTTGTTGTAGAAGTGGTTTTTAATAATTTTGAAGTATTCATAATAATAATAGCCATTTGATCTTACAGCATGGGATCCAGCACTGTTGTGGTAATCGAATAATAAGCTGGATTTTAAAAAAAATTGTGCACAAAAGGTTTTAATCTACGACATTACTGAGACACACACAGACATCAAAAATCAACGTATGACTCTCAACAATGGTGACAATCTGACTGGCATATATGAATCACATTCAGTTTATTAATACAATTACATATATCTTACCTGTTTCATTTATGTATGACTTACAAATATGAATCACATTAAGTTTATTAATTTGTTTACGTTAAAACTTTGTAATCCAAATGCATGGAAAATTTATATGCAATTCAAATACATAAATCTAATGTTTAGACATGAATTTATATTACATATTACAGTATACTGTAATTTAGTGAAATTACAAAACAAATGCTGTAAAATATATTTACAGGATTTTATTGGCAACTTTATTGCCAGGTAAATGAGTCTGTGAAGTAAATACTACAGAAAATCAAATGTAATTTCTACACAAAAAAGTTAGTTCAGACAAGAATAAAAAAAACCTAAGTGAATTCTATATTAGTACTCAATTCAAGCTTGTAGAAATTAAAGCATAAATATCAATGATATAATTAAGTAAAACTTACTCAACTTTCTGATACTGGTGTTCCCATCATGCACAGGGGCATTTTGCTGTTTTCCAGCTGTATTTACACTGTTTTTATTGTTAGGTTTAGTAACTTGTGATTTTGTGACATCTTAAGTTCATTTTCTACTCAAAATGAGACATTCATACTCAAATCGATCTATCGAATGTTACAGTCATTGTGTATTGTGTACCAAGTATTGAAGTCCCTGTGTCCATATGCTGCATTACTTACTTCTATTACGTAGATATGGTGTCTACATGATATCTATTGTATTATATACTTAGATGTTTCTAAGTAAAGCATGCACTTTAAAATCATGGTTTGATTCTGTTATATTATATAGAGTTAAAAGTTTGTTAAATTTACTTAACTTAGTTAAGTAGATTTTATTTAATTCTATATGTGAAATTAAATATAATTTATTAATATTTATGAATGTTAAGTTCAATAGTAAGTAGATTTTACTTGATAACAACAGGTTAGAACAATTTAAGTTAATTCTTCTTCTTGGGAAGTTCCTTATTCATAAAGCTAAAGTAATGTCTATCACACCTGCATTTAAGTTTTTCTGTAAAGATCTTAAAATATTTTATGACTCATTGAACTCAATTACTAGAAATAAGAAGTGTATTAAAACATCTCTCATATTGAAAAAAGTAATTTGCTAAATTTTATGTTTTATTTATGTGTTATGTGTATCCCCCAATTTCTGTTTGTTTTTTGTTTGATGTTAAATGTCATTGTATGTTTTTTTGGAAAATTAAAAAAAATTATAATAAAAAAAAACAAACACAGGTTAGTATGAAGCCCCGCACATGACATGCAGGAAAAAACTAGTAGGTTAAATCGTGCGCACGATTTATTAATTCGTTCCATTGATTTATAAACACCATAAATCGAGGGAACAAATTAGTAAATTGTCTGCACGATTTAGCTGTAAATTGCTTTGCAGTATTATACTGTAATTAATTTTACAGCAATTAACAACATTTTTACAGGATTTTACTGGCAACTGTTTTGCCAGTAAATTCCTGTAAATTCTACAGTGTAGAGTTGGAACTCTAGAAACAAGAACCCCCAAAGTAATACGCACAGCAATACTCATGTAATACTCACATAAAAGCTCCTTTGGATTTCTTATACATCTGAAAGTTTGACTGTATGTTCCTCTGATGGTTTGAAATTTGATACGCTCGATGAATTCCAGTCGTCGTCGTTTGAATTCTCTGATATCATGAGAGAGGGTTTACTGTCACTTTTATGCAGGTCACATAGCAAAGGTAAAGGGCGGCCGCAGGTTACGTGCGTGTATTCCACTTGCTCCTCCTCGTTGTTCTCTCGGTGATAGAAGTAATTAAAATTCGACACGATTACTGGTACCGGCAGGGCGATTGTCAGAACTCCTGCAATGGCACACATCGAACCAACAACTTTGCCACCAATGGTGACGGGATACATATCGCCATATCCAACAGTAGTCATGGTAACAACCGCCCACCAGAACGCGTCAGGGATGCTAGTAAAAGACGATTCTGGGTCGTCCACTTCGGCGAAGTAAACCGCGCTGGAAAACAATATAATGCCGATGATAAGGAAAAATATCAATAGTCCAAGTTCTCGCATACTCGCTCGCAGTGTCTGACCGAGAATTTGGAGACCCTTGGAGTGCCGTGAGAGTTTGAAAATCCTGAAGACGCGCACCAAGCGGATAACTCTCAGTATGGCGAGAGACGTGGTCTGTTGAGAGCTTGCCTCGGCCTCAGAAAGGTCTAACCCCAAAGTGATGAAATATGGAATAATAGCCACAATATCTATGGTGTTCATGATGTCTTTGAAGAAGGCAGCTTTGCTTGGGCACGCAAGAAACCTTACAAACAATTCAAAGGAAAACCAAACCACGCAGATTGTCTCCAACAAGAAGAACGGATCCGTGAATGTGCTCGATCTTTTTCCTGAAGTCGTTCCGTTCGGCGCAAGGTGGTTATTAAACACACGGTCATCCTCTCTAAATTCCGGCAAAGTTTCTATACAGAAGATAACAATTGATATCAGGATGATCATCACAGATACTATAGCGATGATTCTGGCTGCCCCTGAGCTGTCAGGATACTCGAATAGCAGCCAAATTTGACGCTTAAACTCACTGGACGGCATGGGCCGTTCATCTTCTTTCAACAAACCCTCATCCTCTCGGAGATGTTGGACGGCGTCATCGCCGATCTCGTAAAATTTAATTTCATCCATAAAAATCTCAACCGGCACGTTGATGGGTCTTCGAAGCCTTCCACCTGACTGGTAGTAATACAGGATTGCATCAAAACTCGGTCTGTTTCTGTCGAAGAAGAACTCGTTCCTCAACGGATCGAAGAACCGCATCCTTTTAATCGGGTCTCCTAGCAACGTGTTCGGGAATCTTGCGAGCGTTTTGAGTTGTGTTTCGAAATGCAGACCTGAAATGTTGATGGTGACGAGCTCGCAGCACTCCTGCTCAGGACGCTCCACTTCGCAGATGTCCTGGAAGGGGGCAGCGTGGTCCACGCTCTCATCGTGGTTCTCTCGGGACATCTTTGCCCCCCGAGAGTGTTGCCTGTTGTTCCTCCGCGACTTGCCGCCACTCCACCAGTTTTTTGGATCCGATAGCTCCAGCCTGACGGAGATCGAGTCCTAAGCTAACTTCTAAAACTTTACTACTTTTTAAAACTGGAACATTGGTGTAGGGGAATAGAAGTCATTCTCACAACATGCTCAGCCGAGAGCTTAAACAGATATAGTAGCACTCAGACTGCTTGAGACAGCAAAGGGTGGGCTGGCTTTGATTGGCACACGGAAGCAATGCGCGTTGGCTGTTTTGAACTTTACTGGCACGAAGTTAGAACCCGTAATTTGAAGACTGAAGAGCTTGATGTTGTTTTAGTTCATTGTATTTACCAAGTACATTTTAATTATAAATATTTAGGCTAGGCCTACATAAAATAGCCTATATAAAAGTTAGTATTTATATGTTTTGTTGAACAATTGACCCCCAAATGACCCATTTATGATTAATTTATAAAGAGTTTTCAAATTCAGAAATGTTTCCAAACAGTTTACTTCACACCCGAAAAACCTTTTCAGTGCTCCTCAGGCCTGGGCCCTCTTGAACTGAGAGGTAAAAGTGCTGGCTTGACTGACACCTGAGCTTCCGCAGAGGATGAAGCATTACAGCAAGTTACACTGTACGACTTTACAACTAACACCACGAGGCCCCAAATAGAAATGTGATCATGCCTCAGGTTCATTGGTGCTGATTGATATGGAGAAAGAGAGAAAGAGTGAATCACCACACCTCCAACACCTGTGTGCTGGAAGTTGTCTGGATCAGCTGTCTTGGTTCATTAATTCTGTGATTTTGCTTGTTTGACCTCAATCTATATTATGGGTTCTCATCATACTAACATGGGTCAAATAACAAAATTGACAATTCTGGATAAAAAAAAAAGTAAAGGCCTGTTCACACCAAGGATGATAACTGTAATGATAACTTTAACTATAAAGTTTTAATAATCACTCTAATTCTGTGAGAATAGGGACAGCTTAACCAATAATGACAAAGAGGAACGAAATTGTTGGAATCACTTTCAGAACGATTCCCCCCCCCCCCCAAGGTAATGAATAATGAAACTTTGACAGTGAAAATAATCAAATTTAAAGAGCTTGAGCATTTAAAGCTGCGGACGAAAAAAACAATGAGAACGATATCGTCTGCTGGTGTGGACACTAATACCGTAGTTATCGTTCTTGGTGTGAACGGGTCTTAAAGGGGTTATGAACTGCATTGTTTTATAATGTTTCCTGTGGTGCACTTATAATGTTAGTATGATTTTTACATCAAAAATGGTCATAATTTAGAAATAAAAGCCATTTTCCTTGATTTTAGCCCTCTGCTCTGAACGCTCTGTTTGAAGGGGCGTGTCTGCTGTGAGACTTCAGTGTAAACGCCCACTGCTGTGATTGGCTGACATCTTTTTTATATGAAATAGCTGAGTATTACATGTGAAACTTTTAGTACGCTTTTACTATTACAGCTCTCAAGATTAACTAATCGTGAAAAGTTTTGATTATAGCATTATATTTAGATCTATGCCATTATATTTAGATTATTTATTTAGATCGTGGCATGAAAGGTTGCAGTGATGAGCATTGTAGCCGTTCACAGACATGTTGAGCGAATGAATGCAGTGATCTCGTAATTGCAACTCGATTTCTGCACTCTCACAAATGCTTTCTTCATAACTAACAGTGCAAACACAATGTAAATAAGATATTTGTTGATTATTATGAGAGTTTTGGCGAGAGTCCAGAACTCAGTCACTGATAAACTCGCGCTGCTTGATTGACAGCTCTATATATACAGTTCATCCTACTAAAAAAAAAAAACAGTAACCTCTGTTCCAACATCGGGAAGAACGAACATTCCGTGCTGATCCATGCCAGCTGGTACGGATATGGTTTTATTTTACACTGTGGGGATGATAGCGGCCGCTCTTTGGAATGTAATACAAAAGCATCAGTCGTTGCCTTGATAACACAACGGTTTACTGATGATATGAGATGTAAATAACGGCCGCATTATGGAGGATGATCAGATATTTTGTTTAATTTTATTATTAATTTGTGTTTACGTCGCTCAAATAGAGCGCATAGCCAGCTACAGAGAAACTGCTAGCCAGGCAACAGACAAGTGACCAATCCTGAGTGGCGACGTCACTTCATGGATTCTACAAGCACGATTCAGCATGGTTAGACAACTGTGCCGAGAAATCCGGATCGAGAACGGTTTGTAATCGCGCAGTGCCATCACAGGCTGAAGTGGAAACCGTTCCTTACCATTCTAAGAATCGTTCGGCCCAACAATGGAAAAGCGGCTATTGTGAAGTTGACCGTTTAGTCACTGGTTTGATTTACTGACACATAGACAAAGGACATCTGACCGTACATGAATCATTACATATCAGAAATCACTGGTCACAGATCAGGCATTGGAATTAACATGGTTACTTACATGTTGTCACATTACTGTCGAGTCCATATCGTAAAAGTCTGTTTGCAAAGCCTGCGCCGAAATTGCGACTGAATTAAAAAATAATCCACAGTGAAATGTACTGAATACAAATAAATAATGCTCAACTGAGACATTTACATTGTTGAAAATAAATAACCACATACCTAGCATTAGGATCGTTTGGAAGGTAATGTTATTTTTATTCCAGTAATCCTGTATCACTCTTCTCTCCTTGTCATCTCACTAACACACCAGTGGGCGGGGCCAAAGTTGCAATGATGAAGTAGGTGTTGATTTTCTTTAGTTCTGAAAGAGGATAATCTTATAGTATGATGACCTCTTATATGTCAAAAGCTCAAGGAGAATTTGATTTCTCAATTCAAGGTGCCTTTAAGACATGCAACTAACACTGGACAAACTATTGCATCAGTATATAACCAAGTAAGACTAAAACGTTACCAAAAGTTTAATTAGACCTGCATCTTAAAAGAAATTGAAAGTGTATTTTCATCCTTTCCAAAAGCCAAGTTATTTTACTCTCTTATTTGTTACATAGTTGTATTTTATGATTTCTATTTAGCATTGTATTTTCTTTCTTTCAGCATATCTGTCAGAAGTCTGTGACCCATTTTGTTGAGTATCATTATGATTGTAACTTGGTTATAGCTGCTGTTGTACTTCTGTCTTTATTAATAAATTACACAACACTGTTACCGCTCCCAACATTAAAAATAACTCTGCATATGGATATAAAAAGACATGATAAATCAGTGCGGCGTTTTCCAAGCAATCAGTAACAGTAGATTGAATCTTGGAGATACCAGATAAACAGGAAAATCTCTCTAACCAAGGCAGAAAGGCCAGGGATTCCCATGAGAGGATAATGCTGACATTATGCAATATGCAACCTTAATAAATGGCACCAGCATTGGTCATGTGAGTGAAGGACAGCCCTATGGGACGAAATATCATCATTCAGTTCACACCCAAACGTCAGCATGGAATCCCTGTAATGTTCAGATGCCGTCAGGCTCCCCAAGGAATCTGAGCTCACGTTTCATCTTGTTGTGTGTAATGGTGTAATGGTACATCCAAGAAATTGATCATGTTTTCAGGTGACAACCCTTCAAAGATCTTAATGTGGTGCTGATAATCTTCAATGAAAGTTTCTCTCTACTTCTGTGCAGTTGTGTTTACTAGTATAAGAGTCTTTTCCGTGTCTAAATAAAGCTCAGATGAACTTGGAGAACGTCTCTGTTTTATTAACTCATATTACACACTCTTGTCCAACAGAGAGCTTTCACCATCCCCCGTGTGTGATAGTACCTTAAAAAACACTTGTGTGTGCGTGTATAGTGGGACAAATTTGTATTCATTCACAATAACATAAGTATGTTTTGGCTCAGTTGATTTGCATGTGAGGTAACACCTTTTTAAAGGGATAGGTCATTCTAAAATTATTTCGTTTGCTCACCCTCATGTCATTAAGTCAATGTCCAGGCTTCTTTTTTTTCTGGACAAACTTTCAAGTGAATGAAAATTGATGACAACAACATCCACACATGACAAATAAGCGGTTTTGATAATGTAATTACACTGTAAAAACTTACAGTTAAAAAAGTAACCTGGTTGCCTTAAAATTTTAAGTTAATACAATGAAAGAGATTAGTTTAATCACAGAAACTCAAAATATTGTTATCTGAACCACATGAATGATCTAAGTTGATTTGACAAAATATTTTATAAAAATATTTTAAAATTTAAAATAAAACTGAAATAAAATAAAATGTAAGAAACTTATAATTGAATGTATATTTTGATTTCTAAATACAATTTTAATAAAGTACCATTAACAATATTAAATGACAGATCAACTATAAAAAAAATATCTCTTATTTTTAGTAAGACTTAACTACATTCAAAAAAATGATACGTTACTTTTTTATGTCAACAGGTTCCACGTAACTAGGTTATGTTGAATTTAATTAACATTGTTTATTTCAGTAAACTCAAGTTTTTTACATAAGGTTAATTCAATGCCATTTAGTTGAATCAGGTTAACATTCTTAATTTCGTCCAAAACTATTAAGTTCAATTATACTAATATGAATATCAAACAAAAACCAAAACAAGTAATCCAGTTTGATTACAAATTTACAAATGTTAATCTAACAAGAAAACCTTTTACAAAATCTTATTGCCTAGACCAATGGTTTTGTTACATCCGTGGCGAGCCCAAAGTAGTTGTTTTTTATTATAAAATCAACTTGAATTGTTATTAGCAGGTCCTCACCCCAAGCACATGCTCTACACTTCACCACAATGGTAACCTCCAAAAACACTAACATAACACAAACTTTTAAATACCAACATAACAGAACATTAAAAAATAGCACTTTATTTAAACATTTACTCTCCGAATTCAGACCCTTTGCAAAGCATGATGGGAAGTGAAAGTCCTGTTTGATTGGGTTACTTGATTGAAACATGTTATTTCAAAATAAAAACTTAAAAAAATAAAAAAAAAGTTATGTCAAAGAGTAACGGTTTTAAGTCAATATAACATGACGCAATTACATTTGAACCAGAAACCTGATATAATGGTGTTAAATCAAGATGAATTGCTTAAAGTGAACAGCATCATAAAATAATTTTTTTGAGTGTAGCAGCTTCTATAGATAATATAGCTATGTCCTCTTAGTCAGACGTGACAGACTGACATATATGTTGGTTGATTTGAGAGATTTTCTTTTAAATGATCATCCTCTTAAACTTTATTAGCCCATTTTCATGTAGTTATTCTACTGTGACCTAAAAGGAGCATGATAGATTGTTTGCAACAACACCTAATTACTACATTTAAGGTGAAAAATTTGTTTGTCAAAACAGGCTAAGAAACACCTGCTACTGAAGCTCAGCAGGTTTATAGTGTGAGACAGTGCTAAGTTGCTGCTGACTTCAACACCTTAAGCTGCTGCAGATCAAGGCTTCCTCCATAGAAAGTGAATACGACTGCAAGGCATTGCGCCAGTTCTTGGGGTTTGATGGTCACCAGTTTTAGCAGGGTGTCAGTTGAGTGTGATGACCATGTTTTTGCTGATAGGCGACCATGGCATGAAGCAAGGGGGGGTGAAACCCGAGATTGGAGATCCGGAAGATTGGAAGGTTTCTTCTGCATGCCCTGTTCCTCTACTGACTCTTTCCGGATTATGATTACAGTCCTTGATTAAGACTTGCCCTTTTTAGTCTCAGACACACGTCTGGCTGTCTGCAGCTCCGGTGGGATCTGCTGGAAGGAAAGCCCTGGAGTGTGTCCTGCTCAACATGAAAGTGTTGGTTTTGAATGTGAATGAACAAAGGTTTTCTGTAATGTCATTTTATTTGTGGATTATTGGAGGTTTACAGTCCTCTCATTTTTTCTGCTTATTTTTATAGTGAAAATGAGTCATCCTAATATGTTCCTTGTTTCTTTACTTACAAAAACGTGACCCTGAAAAGTACATTCAGTATTTTTGTTGCACTATGCAGTCGTCTTGGACTCACAGTGGCACCTAGTGGTATGGATGAAGCATTACGCAGAAACATGTTTTAATATGAAATTTTAAATAAATTAAACATAATACAAATATATAATAATATAATAAAATATATAAATACCACACACACGTATATAATAACAATATATTATATAAAACGATTATATATATATATATATATATATATATATATATATATATATATATATATATATATATATATATATATATATATATAAATATAAAAACATAAATATATAAACAAACAAACATACATATAAATATAGACACTTTTTTAATTGTATCTGCTTTCTTTAAAAGCACACACAGAAACACATACAAATTTCTTTTTGGAATAAAACTGAAAAAAATTCTGAAAATTGACAAAGGTATGAAATCATTCTTTAAGTGTGTGAATGCTCTAAAGAAAATTAAATGAAAGGGTTTTTTTTGTATGCGAATATCATTTCTTGACAATTTCAAGAAACAGCAGAGCGAGCGGCCATAAACCATTATGTATCTCTTTAATAAAACTGATACTGTAGCTGGAATGTTGACGCACGCGATACAGCTGAACATTGTGTGCACCATTTCTCAATCTTCTCAGTAATACTGTACTGGGAGACACAGATGTTTGACCCTCAGATGCAGCTGAAACTGTATCCAGCCTCACAAGTATCCCTCTGGACTGCCAGGAACTACAGCTAATATTAATAGCTCTCCAGCACTTTCTGAAGAACCATATTGGAAAACTTCCCCTAATACATGCAATTAGTCATTGAATCAATCAATAGCACGTTTTAATGAAGAGCTATAAAACAATCGATCTATGACTGGAGTTCTCTTCTCTCATTCAGCTGATTCATGCATTTATAACAGGCAAACTGGTGAGAGAGAAAGTGGTTGGAAATGTTCTCTTAGACTCTGTTTATTTATATTAATGACAAATTGCTTGAATGCCACTAAAAACCCTTTCACAGACTCAATAAGATCTGCAAGCTTTCTTCTAAAGTTGTGGTCACACGCATTTCAAAGTTCACTGTATATTGTCAATAGCGATATATGAAAAAACACAGCTTACACAGAAGTACCTTTAAAACCAATCAGCTTTTAGTTAGTTAACTGCGTGGCCAACCAAAACCCATTGAGAAATCTGCATGGGGAAATCTTTCGCTCACAAACGGATTTCCTCATTGAGTAGATTCCTATTGTAATTAACAATTTATCAATGTTAAATGTGACTACACCTTAAGAGCTTTAGATGGTTTAGGTGCTTTATATCATCACATTTAGAAGTTACGCACTTCTAAGACCAAACCAGACCACAGGTTTCTGACGTTTGCGTAAAACGATGTGAAATTCGCTCACACTCATTTTCGACCACCTAAATCAGACTGTAGGCATTTAATGCAATGATAAAGATATAGATTAACTAATTATCCTAATTAAATTAAAGAATTTAGTAGTGAGATGTTACCTTTCATCAGTGTTGGGGGTAATGCATTACAAGTTACTCGAGTTACGTAATCAGATTACTTTTTTCCCAGTAACTAGTGAAGTAACGCATTACTTTTAAAATTTACAACAAATTATCTGAGTTACTTTTTGAAATAAGAAACAGAAGTTACTCTGTTGTTCTATTTATTGACTGAGCTTTCCTGTCCCCATGTTCAGAAAAATCGGGAGTAAGTGCAGATGAGTTGTGTGTAAACATGATGGTTACTGTAGTTCTAGACTAAATGGGAGCATGCATTTACCCCTCTCACTTGCACAAAAAAATTAATTTCATCTGCATTTAATCTCACTTTATTGACCAATGTACTTGCTGCTGACCTTCGATGATTCAGTTAAACCATAAGCAAAAATTACTTTAGATTTTTTTTGTTTTTATTGGTGCTTTATTGAAGTGTTGAACATTCTTCTCTTGCATTATATTCTTCTGAAATCCAGAATGGCAGCACAGCTGAAAGGTTTGTTTGAGCTGCGCCCTCTACTGTACATGTGTAAAATTGCATTTCCTTTTTGGTTTTTGGTTACATTTGCCCAAAAAAAATTTTCTTATAAAAAAACAAAACAAAGCAAGCCCAGCCCAGGTAACGTAACATTACTTTTCTTAAAAATTAACTAAGTAACGCAATGTTACTTTTTAAGGGAGTAATGCAATATTGTAATGCATTACTTTTTAAAGTAACTTTTCCCAACACTGCATTTCAGTGGAAAAATAAGCTATTAAATATAATTAGCTTAAAGTGCCCATATTATGCTTTCAAATACTACACATTTGCACAATGCCAGCCTATGGTTTTCATTGGCTACTCGCAAACAACGCCTACTTTGACCCTCAAAAACTGCAGTTGTAGCAGAGGCCTGGAAGAGTTTGGTTCGTGCCGTTGACATGTCGAGAAGATGCCGTTTTCTGCGCTGCTAAAGCAAATCCACTTTGCATGCACTTCCAAAGGATGAGGACACGCGCTCGAATAGACACGGTAAAACCGACACCATCGTTACTGTCTGTATCACTGTGTATACAAGAGCTGAGGGAGCCTCCAGAGCTAAAATTCAGATATGGTATTAGGCGTTTCTTTTCCGACACGCACTGTTAGCGATAGACCAATCACAACAGACTGGACAATCTGACCAATCAGAGCAGAGTATGCTCTCAGAAAGGAGGGGTTTAGAGACTGAATTCTTTAAACAAACAGTTTCAGACTCTTTGAGAAATGAGGTGATGTGCAATGTATATTATGAGAAAATTAAGATCTTAGATTCATGTAAACATTGTAGGAGACAATGAGGAACGAGGAACGTTTAAAATGGCATAAAAGGGGCACTTTAAATCTCAAGCTTTCCCATCAGCATTAGAAACAGATACAGTTGTGGAGAGCTCATTCATTTGGTGCCCTCTAGTGAAACATCACACTATCTGTGGGCACTTTGAAATAAAGGCACACAAATGTCAGTTTTAATATATCATTGTATAATGCTGTTTGGTATCTTCACAGGTGGAAATAAAGAAAACAAACAATAAAGGTTACAAAGAACTCCGAGTTTATTTCTTCTCCAAATGAAGACTTATCAGAGGAAAGGGTTTACCAGACATGTACATCCAGTGTAAATACAAATGTTTGATAAACAAACATCCAGTCACATCAGATTTACTCAGGTCTCTGAGTAGTCATGACTCCAATTTACAGTGTTTTCCTCTGCAAAGTCTATTAAACCCAGTCGCTGAGTGGCCGTACCAATGTAAATGCGATTGTGACAACTGTGTGCTATACAACCAACTAAATGGATACTTGACTGAAACGTAAAACGACTTGAACAGAGTAATACAATGAGTGAAATAATACAAAAACCAACACCCTTTCATGCTATAGCCAACGACTTCCAGGGAACAATAGTCAAATTCTTAAAGCTGGAAGAAGAATGTGTTATAATGCAAAATAAAAGAATAAAATGTTTCAACAAGGCATTTAAAAACTATGATTTTCCAGCTCCTTCAACATTAATCACAGGCAAAAAAAGCTAATTTTCATGCCCCTGTCGCTCCAGGGATCAAACTAGCCTATTGTGGAACACAAATGTCTGTAAACAAAACTGTTCTGGGACAGAAACAGAGTGCAAACAACAATACACATTTATTTGGCAAATGACAATTATCGGTGGTAAATTTCTCCACTTCAAGAATCAATAATAAATGGAATTTGATTTTAGAACATTGTTAAAAGGTGAAATTAATAAAACCAAGGTGCACTATTCATGTGCTTTCACAAATACATCCGCACAGACAATATTACCGTCATATTTATTCTAACTAAATGATCTTCCACTATACAAGTGGCCATATATTAAGTCCAAAAGTGCCATTTAAAAATCTATGGTAAACAGCATCCAAGGAGTCCAAAGTTTAACTCCAACAGGCATATACTGACTCAAAATGATTTAAAGAAAGAAAATTTCAAGTAGAAAATGGCTCTTAAAAAAGAAATAAAATAAGGCAGAATAAGGCAGGTGAGAAACAAGGCTTGAAAGGGATAAAACAAAAGAAGTGACTGTCTAAAGTGCAATTTAGCACAGCACATTTTGAAATGCATAAACATTAAAAGAGCAAAAAAAAAGTGTCAGGGACAAGTGAACCAGAAAATCATGACATGCTGTAAGACTCTTCTCTCTTAAGAAAGAAAAGACCTGCTTTTAATCCAAAAGGAGCTGTTAAAATCTGCATAGTCAAAAGTTACAAATAGAAATGTTATGAATGAGTAAAACAAAGTAGCACTTTTTTATGTATCATTAATTTGGAGTTCCCCTACGCACACTTTTAGAAGAATCATGACATATTACAAACAGAGAAATTAGCCTGTGTTTTTTTCAGTAATCAGATCTTATTTTGGGGCACAATATTAGTAAACTAAGACATTTAACTAACCATATTCAAAAAGGCAATACTTCAATAATCTCAGGACTCAATGACGAGGAATATATTAACATGACCAGCTAATTCCTGCTTTGTTTGTCTTTTATTTGTGCACATTCATTTAATGAGTAAGACAGGTGATACTTTTGTGCTTTAGGTAAAAATAAAAATAAAAGTTTATGCACCCTGATGTTTATCCAAACTAGTATGAGGATAAAATACCAAGTATTTGAATATTTAATCAACCTAATGTTGTTTCAAACCTGTGTGACTTATGTGGAACACAATAGGAGGCATTTAGAAAACTTTTTCCCCTCTCTCTATACAATGATTGTTTGGGTGTGTTGTTTTGGACCCCACTGACTTGACTTTCATTGCATGGAGGGTTTGAAACAACATGAGTGCGAGTAAATGTTGACAATTTTCGTTTTGGGGTGAAAAGAGCAGCTTGGACATTCTGCCTAAATATTTCCTATTGTGTTTTACATAATAAAGTCAGTCATATGAGTTTAAAACAACATGAGAGTAAACATTTTCATTTTTATGTGAACTACTACTCACCTAATGTGAGGTTGTATTTATGTCAAGTTAATACAAGTATCACAAATAATGAAAAGAAAGTTGGCGTGTCCCAAGGAACGGTGTGGTCGGCAGTTGCGAGCTGCTTTGCGCGTATGGATTTCGGTTGACGGTTAAGTCTGTTCCTTTCCCTTCTAAATCACATCTAAAAGCTCTCAGCAACACTAAGTGCTGTTTCTTTGTGCAAGGCCAGCGGTGATGCAATTAAGTGAAAATGGCGGTAAGCTCTGAGAGACGGTTATATGGTCTGACTACACACGGATCACACAAAGGAGTACCAGCTCCTGTTCTGAAGTGGCATTTTGCTGTTGTAGGACACAGGACAAACAAGTTAGAAGCACAACCATCCTCTAACCTTATAAAATAACACCCATCCTGACAAACACTTGTGTAAGATTATAGTACGCCATTGGAGAGAACATTATATAAAACACCCCTTCCTAATACTCACATGTAATCTAAAAGAGAATATGAAAAACGTTTTTTGCAGTTTCTCCTCCTCAAATCCATCGTTTTGGGTTGGAGATTGGGTGGACAACTTCCGGAAGCCATCTTCTCCATATAGCGGTTAGGTTAGTGCTACAGTAAGGTTAGGGCTGCCTTATGGACTACCTTACGTCACATGTTGATCCAGCTATGTCTCTGGGTTTGTGACTGTGGGAGCTGCTGTAGAATTTATGATCTTCATGTACTGAGTATTGATGGCATCAAAGGCCTCGTCCCGATGAATCATGGCACCAAACACTAGAGGCTGCGGAAGAGACAAGAGACTAAATAGTTAGTGCGCTTTTCACACTAGTGTTTTTGACGTCAGAATTAGGTTCACATGGACTCCAGTATGAATCGCAGTTGGTATGAAAGCGATCCGGTGTAGAAGCGATTCTACTGGCTGAATGAACATCTCATGGACACTCAGTTTGGTGCCTGATTAGAAATCCAGCAGAATCGCTTTATGATGTCTTTTAGATCACATTTCATATAATTTAACCAATGCTATGAATACAGTGAGCATTTCACATTCAGTTATTTCAGTTAGTGTGCAAGCTAAGTAATTAGCCTTTTCCTTTTTTTGGCACCTTCTTTGTTACCTAGCTACAGTGGTAAACAGCTGCCTCTGGTGCTCACTGTGGTGCCATGGTTTGGAGCCAGAAAAAACAATGTGCAAAGAAACCTGGCAGGGTGAGAGCGTGGAATTGAACTGTGTAAACAACCTTGAAAAATATCACCTTAATATCCTACCACAGAGAGCAAGTAAATAATTATAAATTAGAAGTATTAAAAGCAATTAAAAGTTGCACAGGTAGCTTTTCAATTTAATTTATTTATAATTAAACCTGTGTGCAATGATACTCATTACAATATTTAGCCTATACATGCACAGTAGGTACAGTATATACATGTGTGTTTTAGTATGTAAACAATATATGTATATAATATACAGAATGTATACATATATTTGGAATGGATTTTTTTCTGATGTATATGCTGTTTGATTGAACTTTCTATACATCAAAAGAAATTATTATCATGGTTTCCACAAAAATAATAAGCAACACAAAAAGCTTTGGGCAAAAATACCACTAAAAATAACAAAAATGCCCCTACAAATTCAAGATAAGAGGGCAAAATATGCCCCAGCACAATGTAACCAATTTTCATGTCACTTTTATTTAGACAGGCCCAATACATTTAATGAAAAGTGTAGATTCCGCCATTACATTTAGATCTGGTCATGTTGCATCAGATTTCTTTGAACATATTTTTGGCAGCATTGAGCATTATAACCAATCACACACGCTTCTGTTAAGCTTGTGAATGCAATGGCCAATCAGAGGCA
Organism: Rhinogobio ventralis; assembly: GCA_039654625.1. Classification (NCBI taxonomy): domain Eukaryota; kingdom Metazoa; phylum Chordata; class Actinopteri; order Cypriniformes; family Gobionidae; genus Rhinogobio; species Rhinogobio ventralis. The sequence goes on along the minus strand of CM077216.1, from coordinate 15,760,777 downwards.
TTTTATTGGTCACTGGTGAAAATATCAGAGTTTAGTTCTGACTGAATTCTGCAGAATCTGCACTCTCATCATAAAAAACAATGTGCAGATACGATGTAAGAAAGAGATTCATTTTGTAGTGTAGAAAGTTTCAGTTTTTGAATGCATAACTCATGAAGTCATGGAGCGCTTCAGTGCTCACTTTCTGTATATAATTTATACCCAGTTTGAATAAATTGTTACTAATGCTAAAATAATTTTAAAAAAATCTTGATTTTCTAATGAAGGAAAAGTAATAAACTAATTCATAAAATGCTCTTAGCCTGTTATCTGTGTAGCCAGAATTTGAGGTCCCATTACCCCAAATAAATTATTATTATTTTTTTTAAATGTAATCTATTACATTATGCAATTTTTTGTCACTTATGTTTATTTTCTGCTCGAAGGTGGCATAAGTGCCATGTCGGATGCAGCTTGCATACATATATACTGTACACACACACGGCACTTATGTTTATTTACACATTTACTTTTGATGCTCTTAAATGTGACATGGCAGATCGCTGTACCGCCTCAGTTCAAGCAGCAGCTTTAATACAAGTTATAGCATGAAAAAACATGCATGAATATCAGAAGGCATGTTGAAAGATACAGTACATCCTAACCGAAATGAATTGTGTCTCATGTAATTGATCAATTGGTGTTGCAGAAAGACGTCAATAACACAGCCTGTGAACAATGTCACTTAACCTTGCATTTACCACAGGAAAGTTGTCTGATGTTCATTAGTTAGCTATAAAGATCACTAGAGAAGAGCTTATTTACTGTTAATTATATATGTATGCTCCAATAAATTTGTCATGAAGACAAGCGTTTGTGAAAACTACCTTATGTGCAACAAACATTTCAGTTTTTGAGTAATTATTAAATCTGAAAATAAATAGAGCTCAAACTATTATATTTAACTGCTGTTGTTAATTTTAACCTCTGATATTATAGTAAAGTACCAAATGAGAGGCTCCCCTATATAGATTGCAGCATTATTTGGGAGAGATTTTTTTTTTCTAAAGAAAATCAAACTATCGGTATCAGCACATATTCTGAATAATCGGCTAATGGTATCGGTGGATAAACTTAGTATCGGTGCATCTGTAATATATATAGGTGCTCTCTGATATTCTGTACATTGGTTGCTGGCCACTTACCTTTAGAGTGGATGGCGTTGTAATTGAGATCCCCATCCCAGATCCAGGCAATACTGACAACACCTTGTACTGTTAACATGCGTAGAGAATCCAGTTAGAAACTAAGCACTCAATGTAAACAATTTAAACATCTACAAAACATCTGGCAGACCTTCTGAATATCTGTGATGTCATGGAGCTTGATGACTTTGTTCTTTTTCGAGGAGGTTGCCCGGGAACTGGAGCTCTCGAAACACAGATAACTAAAAATATAAAACCCATAGTTTTATCATGAGGGACTGCAGTGGGCCTAACAATGTGCTCTTATACAAATCTGGTGCCTTATTGTTTAAATATGACAAAACATTTACACCTTTGTTTGGAGTAAATTCTGAAAAAGCCCCAAAAACTGATCATCTGCAAAACAGTAAACTAAGATATGCATACTGCTGTCCTGCAGTACAGGTGCATCTGAACATGCATACTTTTCTGTGACGTAGAGGACACCATTGCGGATGTAGTCAGTTGGCATTTTCCTGTCCCTGTTGATCAAGCAACATCGCCATCCGTTCTCGCACACTGTGAATCAAATCACGCATTATTTAACAATTAAACACAGCAAGTACATATGAAATGTTCAAAGCTACTGCAGTTTCCGTTCGTACCTGACAGGGGGCGCTCATTTTCAGACAAGTTGAAGACTTCATGAAACGGGCCTCTCTTGGTGTTGTAGGCCCGTCCGCTTTCCTCCTCACGGCCAATCCCGCATGACATTCCAGCCGATTGAGCGCCACGTGCTACCGTCGGCTGGATCTGCTGTGAGGAACAAGCAAAATGATTGATTTAAGAGCAGGACGTGTAAATAAAGCCCCAGAACCGCAAGGTTCCTGTGTGCCAATGAAGGATCAATGCTATCTTTGAGCTCCTCACCAGATAAAGAACAGAATTGATCCTAGATCAGCACTTTAGGGCCCCAAAAACAGCACCCATGTGGGGGAAGCTTGTCAGTCGTTATAAAACCAGTGAATGCCATTGAGCCAAGCAGCAGTGTTGACCTATAGCAGAGTGAATGATGGGTCAGTGGCTCAACTGCATGTGAGCTCCTGGTGACAGACTCGGTTCTCTGGGTTGGATGCCAAACAGTAGCGAGGGATGCCTGGAGGGTGCTGAGGACTAGTGCAAAGCTCAAAGCCAGAATTAAACAGCCACTTATCATAGGTATTACCACTCACCAACATACTACCATATGACCAAGGTATTAGTTTCTTTACAGTATGTGTTAGAGTTTGGGGCTGAGCAAGACAGATGTCATCTGATAAATGTTTATGGGAATTTCTTCAACTACGGGCACTTTTAAGTCGTAGGAGTTGATTAAGATTAAAAATAACAAGAGCATTGTGTTATACATAATATACACTATAAAATTAATTAAATTTTAAATTAATAAAATGAATAATAAATATTGTATTCACAATAAAATTTGCTAACTTTTCAATGCCATCATGATTTATTTTTGCTACTTTCTAATTGTCTTATGAATAGATTTTATTGTTTAAAGCAACACCATGTAATTTTTTTTGTGATCAAAATGTACAAAATGTATATAATGAGTGAGTACATCATGAATCCATTTTCCAAACCGTGTTTTTGTCTTATCCTGAATCACTACGGTACACTTATAATAAGTGTTTATATCCGGACTATTTTAGTCCGGTTTGGATTGGCACCGATGCGGAGGAGCACAGTACCTGCGTGACTCGCCATAGACATAAACAGAGACAAGTAGCTCTGGCTACAATGTTCTTCCGCAAGACGCATGCAGTTCTGTTTATTAACCGCTAGAGCGCCAATAGTTGCCTAGTGTTGCTTTAAGTTATACAAATCTATAATAATAATAATAATAATAATAATAATAATAATAATAATAATAATAAAATATTATTGTTAAAATTGATAATAAAACATCTAATTGTCTTTTTATAGATGTATATAATTTTTTTTTTTAAATCTATACGCATGACAATTAAATGCTACATGTTTTTTCACTTATTTTATGCCATCATAGTTTTATATTGCTTTATTATTATAATAATTATAATAATAATAATAATAATTATTATTATTATTATTCATTTAAAACATATACATGATTATTAATAACAACAATAAATATTTATTGTTACTGTAATGTTATATTTTAACATCTAATTGAAGTCTAGTCTTGTTTATAATTTAAAATTAAATCTATACAATACTACTAGATAATAACTAGATGTTAAATAGCTTATTTCACTCTGTTTATACTCAGTTTTATTTATTATTTATTAATTATTATTATTGTTGTTATAGCAGTTTATCATTTAAAGAAATTAAATCCATACATGTCTATAATAATAATAATAATAATAATAATAAAACTATGATAATATAAATAGAGTGAAATAGACCATTTATATTTAACTATTTACGGCATTTTCTCATGTTAGTCATGTCTTTTGACTTTGTTAGTAGACAAATTATATAAACTTTTTAGAGTGAGAAAAGTGTATGTAACGAGACTTTATTTTCTAAAAATCTACAAGACAAGTGGCCACAGTTGAAGAAACCTTATATTTGCAGAAAACTTCTTCATCGTGCATAGAGAGTACATCTGCAAATACAAAATATCCGCAAAAGAAATGTTGACATTCTTATACTGTTTAAATGTAGCCAATTCGAGGCCACTGCTCAAACATGACAAAAACCTGGATCCTATAGTCATACAAGCGCATAATATGCAACATGATTCAAACAACAACCATTTTGAAAGTAAATATATATATTTTTCTAATATAATTCATCTGATCACCACTTTACCTCTCCATTTTCTGAGAGGTAATTGTAAACTAGCTTTGAAAAGTAAACACTAAAAAGTGGCAACACCAGAAGAGCCAAGCTTTTCAGAGTTTCTAGCCACCTACACAAGACATTTATGCAATCATGGGAATTTTTTTTTGTAAGTCGTGCATAAATAGAAAAGGATGATAGCTTCCTTTTAATTTAACAAATTCATTTTTTTTAAATTTTCAATAAAGTGTCATTTGTTGTTAAAACATGTAAAAGCTTGACTGCTCTAATGTAGTCACTGCATCAAAATACTATTAGGCCTATTATTCTACACTAAACTATAGCATAGAGCAGAGAAACTCTCAGATATAAACCCTGCATGTCACACACACTCACACACAGGATTTCTACACTATCACCTTGTCTGATGACAATGGATCAAAAACATCCTGGTACTTTTTACAGTCTTTTTCATATACGTTTTGTGCAAATTAGTAAGAAGATGTATTTTGAAATTGACAGTTTTTTGATCCAATTGCCAACAGACATTGTCAGTGTCATACTGCATATTCCTGACAACACACACACACAAAATATATAAAACACACACGCAGGACCAGCCATTGGTGGCAAACACAGGCACTGTTGTCAAACCAAAGGCCACACTAGATCCCTACCTTTTCAAACCCAGACAGCTGAGAGAGGAAAAATAACAGAATAAACATGTGACAGACCATCACACACACCAAAATCCTGCCATTTATTAATGAAAAAGAGGAATTACACATCCTCCATTGGCTGAATTCATGTTAAACCATCTTGTAAGACTGTTTTAATCTGCCCTCCACTTTACTTATTTGTTTTAGTTTATTTCTTTTAAAATCTCATTTGATATTACATTTAATTATATTTTGAGATGTTACTAGCACCAAGATACAACTCTTATTTAAAGCTTGTAATGTAATGACTATATTATATTATATTATATTATATTATATTATATTATATATATATATATATATATATATATATATATTCTTTTGACAGCTTGGCCAGGTCACTCTTGAATTACACACACATATTGTATTATATTACTATGTATTCTTTTTGCCATCAAGAGTTGTATCTTGGTTAAATAAATGCAACTAACTAAAAGAGGAAGCTATCGCTCATTTTCAGTCATAACTGACGAGTTCCTCCTCACAAAGAGACAAAAAGGAATCCGGGTTAATATTTTACAAGCCTTTTGAAACTGGAACAAAGAGGCTGCGCATGCGAACACCACTCACCCGTCTGTTCAGTGTGGCGTTGTTACGCTCTTTGAGCTGCGGGTCTGTGGGTAAGTTGGCCCATACAATGTAGGGTGTGTCGTACTTGTCCCTCAATTTCGGGCAGCTTTTGAAGATGAAGTCAATGATGAAGAATTTGATGCCAGCATAGACCCCTGAAATAACCACGAATACATTCAATTTGAGACAAAAAAATAAAATAAATTTTTTTCTGCATGTCAAGCTGAATTTCTTACCAATCATGAAGCCCATAAGTTTATATGGCAGCAAACAGGAAACGATGAAGGCCATCCACAAACCAACATACAGTTTCTGTGTGATTTCAGGCTGCACCCACATGAACAGACTGCAATGCAATATACACAGTACAAATCATACATACATGCATACATACATACATACATACAAGTAAATGTATATTTATACAATAAAACATACTTAAAATCATATCAATATCATAGTATGAGTAATTTTTCATCATCATCATTATGCTCTCACAATAATACTTTTTTATAAATAATAATAAATATAGCTGCATGCAACAATTAAAAGTGCTTTAAAATATGTTTTATTTAGCAAGCCTGTAACCACTATGATCATAGATGGAAAAGACCATTTACAGCCAATTTACTATAGGAAATATATGGTTTACAGTGCATCTGGAAAGTATTCACAGCGCTTCACTTTTTCCACATTTTGTTATGTTACAGCCTTATTCCAAAATGGATAAAAGTTTTTTTTTTTTTTCCTCAATTCTACAAACAATACCCCATAAATGACAACATAAAAAGAAGTTTGGTTGAAATCTTTGCAAATTTATAAAAAAAAAATAAAAAAAAATAAAAAAAATCACATGTACATAAGTATTCACAGCCTTTGCCATGACACTCAAAATTGAGCTCAGGTGCATCCTGTTTCCACTGATCATCCTTGAGATATTTCTACAACTTGACTGGAGTCCACCTGTGGTAAATTCAGTTGATTGGACATGATTTGGAAAGGCATTAATAGTGCATGTCAGAGCACAAACAAAGCCATGAAGTCCAAGGAATTGTCTGTAGACCTCCGAGACAGGATTGTATTGAGGCACAGAAAAATGTCTAAAGCATTGAAGGTCCCAATGAGCACAGAGGCCTCCATCATCCGTAAATGGAAGAAGTTTGGAACCACCAGGACTCTTCCTAGAGCTGGCCGCCTGGCCAAACTGAGCAATCGGGGGAGAAGGGCCTTAGTCAGGGAGGTGACCAAGAACCCGATGGTCACTCTGACAGAGCTCCAGCATTTCTCTGTGGAGAGAGGAGAACCTTCCAGAAGAACAACCATCTCTGTAGCACTCCACCAATCAGGCCTGTATGGTAGAGTGGCCAGACGGCACATGACAGCCCGGCTGGAGTTTGCCAAAATGCACCTGAAGGACTCGCAGACTACGAGAAACAAAATTCTCTGGTCTGATGAAACAAAGATTGAACTCTTTGGCCTGAATGGCAAGCGTCATGTCTGGAGGAAATCAGGCACCGCTCATCACCTGGCCAATACCATGCCTACAGTGAAGCAAGGTGGTGGCAGCATCATGCTGTGGGGATGTTTTTCAGCGGCAGGAACTGGGAGACTAGTCAGGATCGAGGGAAAGATTAATGCAGCAATGTACAGAGACATCCTTGATAAAAACCTGCTACAGAGTGCTCTGGACCTCAGACTGGGGTGAAGGTTCATCTTCCAACAGGACAACGACCCTAAGCACACAGCCAAGATAACAAAGGAGTGGCTACGGGACAACTCTGTGAATGTCCTTGAGTGGCCCTGCCTGAGCTCAGACTTGAACCCGATTGAACATCTCTGGAGAGATCTGAAAATGGCTGTGCATCGACACTTCCCATCCAGCCTGATGGAGCTTGAGAGGTCCTGCAAAGAAGAATGGGAGAAACTGCCCAAAATTATGTGTGCCTAGCTTGTAGCATCATACTCTGTAATTGGTGCTTCAACAAAGTATTGAGCAAAGGCTGTGAATACTTATGTACATGTGATTTTTTTCCCCCGTTTTTTATTTTTAATACATTTGCAAAGATTTCAAACAAACTTATTTCACATTGTCATTATTAAACAGTTAAAGCGCCACCCATGGTCGGATCTCCATAAAAGTTTGCCCGCTTGTTTAGAATACGTTGCATGTGCTCACCTAGTTTCATGAAGTTATGTTTTCTTTTAGGATTTATAAGCTTTTAAAGTATATTTGGCCATACCTATTTTCTAAATGACCTATAGCTATCTAAAGGCCAAAGTTAAACTTTTTTTCTAATAGTTATTGACCTAGAGAGTCCCGAGAACTAGGACTAGTTCGCGAAAGTTGGTTTTTTAAATAATCTCCAATATTTAATGAACAAATCGATTGACAGCGGTGGTCCTAGAGGCAAAAATATAAAAATATAAATAAATAAAAAATATGCAAGTGTATGTGCACAGTCGAATGCACAGCCTTGCAAAGTATACTTCTTTTGACTCGTATGCGTACACAGGCGTTCGGTGCATGCGCAGTTGAGCATTCTCTCGCCACAAGTTACAACCCATGTAAATACTGCAAAAAAAAAATGTATGCGCATGTACAAAAAACCGGCGGTGCACGTTCAGTATGCACGTACTCTTCTGATGATAAAATTGCGTCACTAAACGCTGACCCTCGCGTATGCGTAAAAAATTACGTATACTTTGGCCTTTAGGGTTGTGTAGTTATAGCCATTTTTTATGTTTTTCCATGTTATAGCACCACTAAGTGGCCAGTCTCTGCAGGCTTTTTGATGCGACCACAGAACGAGCTCTCTGAGCTTTGAGCTTGTGCCGAGTTTGGTGAAAACATCTCATTACGTTCACGAGTTGTAGCCATTTTAGTAAAAGTGGCTCCACCCTCTTCTAACATTTTGGTGGCCCTTAGAGACCGTGAAATTTCTACTTTTTTTGCTAATTTTTAATCAATTAGACTCCAGAGAATCTTGCTGCACTGATTTGCAATCGGTCCAAAAACCTAGGACTAGTTCCCAAAAGTAGGTTTTTAAAAAAAATCCAAAACATGATGATAAAATTTTAGGCTAAAAAAGCAGAACCAAATGACATCTGAACAATTACACAGTATATACTATCGTACCGCCCATCCCCACAATTTAATATCTAACATACTCACTTTTTGATCTTTTCCAATACGTCTGCCATCTTTCCAAATAGATTCTGTATAGAGACATCACTTGTGCGTCAACAGATTTATGTGTAAAGCAAAAAGAAAGGTGTCTGCATTACACCACCACAGCTAGAACAAAATTACAAATCACTTACCTGTGCTTTCTGTGCAACATCCAACACTAACTGGAACTTCTCTGAGACCGTAAGATCTTCCTTTGGAGGTTCCTAATAAAAAGAAGAGCATAAATAAAGCATTAAGGCTTGTAATCAAGCAAATTTACTGATGTTAATAAATCAAAATTATGCTAATATTTACCACTGATTCAGACACCTCAGGCACAATGCTCCACTGTATCCTCCAACCCCTGAAAAATATACAGACAGACTGTTTTAGTATAAAAAAAGACCCCATATTTAAAATGATATTTTTTTTTTTTAATGTAATAAAACATTTTAAAAGAATTAATTTAAAATGTTTAATGTTTTCTATGGTAAATAATATTTAAAGGGATATATAATTATTGGTCAGATCACATGTCATGCAACCAGCACATGGGTTTGTGAACTAGTTGTGAATTGAACCAGTGATAGATTATGTCAGACGTACTTTGCTATGAGGTAATTCAAGGACAACCGCAGAATGGCTAAAAATAGAAACATGGGGATAACCCAGCCATGCCAGGCAGCATTCATATAGATCTGTGGAAAAGATGAGAGGGAAGAAGACATTAAAATGAAGGATGGCATGTCAGGCGTGTCTCTGGCTGTGTTGAAACCATGTTAGCCACCATACATAAACATGTGGCGCCACTATTTATCTACATTGTTGTATCTTAAGATAAGCCAACTTTTATCACACTGAACTAATAAACATTAAACAGTGTAACGGATTAGTTTAACCTGAGGCGGGGCTTTTCCAAATCTGGTGATGTACAGACAACAACGATCTTGGCGACACGCTTTTTTTATTTTAATTATGGTTTTAAAACAGACACTTTGGACTGGGTGGCTCATACACATGATAAACAGTGATGAACAGTGTTTGAGGGGTTTGTGTGGGTGGTGGGCCGTGCTCACAATAAAGGCGATGGCTGACGTGTAGACAGAGTGCCAGCTGGATAAGGCAGAAAGGTTCCTCATGAAGTTAGTTACAGGTTTAGCACCCCGTTCTGAAAACACACGCAACACACAGACCAGAACACAGTCAGTTTCATGCCTGTGACACAGCAGAGGTGATGGGAATTAAACACAGGCTGATTGGGAATTAAAATGGGGGTGCAATCCATTCAAATATTTAGCATTATGGCTTGGAGGGGTGTTTTTTGGGCTGCAATATGAAAACACTTACTGAGTCGTCTCATATTTTCAGTTAATCTGCAAAGAGGAGAAAAGACAATTAATTATTTAATGAGATCCATTGGGCGGGTGAAATTATAAAGCCAGAAATAGCATGGAAATTGAGACGTCAGTTGAATGTCCTATCCAGCTCAACATTACAACATTTTAAGATATATAAAATATACAATAATATAAAATATACAATAAAAAAAAAGAAAAACCTAACAAAAAGTCTGATTCCAAAATTGGTTTTAAATCACCCCTAGCATCAAAATTACATCCAGGTCATTCATATTATGCAGGACATTTTCATGTTTTCATTATATACATTTGAATATATTGGATAAAAATATGAAACTTATTCAGTTTTAAATTAACAATAGCTATTATAAAATACAATAGGAAATAAACATAAGCAAACAATTCAGTCAAACGTACAAAAGCAGCGCTCTAGTACAGGATTTAAGTTAAATATAGCCTAAATATAAAGCTACGAAACTTAATTTTCCCCTTAACCAAAGATTGGCCGTTTGATATACCGCAAATTAATTATATCTCATGTTTAACCACTATCTACATAAAAGCCAGCAGAAAATTCTGAAGGACTGACTGAGATGAGGCTGTTCTCTGTGGGTACATGAGCACTGAACAACCGCTGGCGGCCTGGAACTCACATCTGCGAAAGCATCTAAGCAAATTGTAAAATAAGCACTGTGTTTATATACAAGTCACATATTTGAGGTATAAATAACTACATTCTCACCAAAAAAAAAAAAAAAAAAAAAAAACTCTTAAAACTACATTTCACAACAACAGTTGTAGTTTTTAAAAATATGGTGGATTTGCTCGACCGCCATGGCAGTCGCCGCAAATGGAGTGATACAAATGGTGAAACGGTTCCAGTGCTGATACTGGGGGAATAATTGCACGGCTGGAAAAGGCTCTCAGCCAATCAGATTCGAGAACCAGAAAGATCTGTTGTATAAATAAATCTATATATATAGATTTATTTATACAACAGTTCTTTCTGGTTCTCGAATCTGATTGGCTGAGAGCCTTTTCCAGTGGTATGTATGCATGTATATATGTATATGTATATGTATATGTATATATGTATATATATGTATATATATATATATATATATATATATATATATATATATATATATATATATATATATATGTATGTGTATATGTATATATATATATATATATATATATATATATATATATATATATATATATATATATATATATATATATATATTTATTTATTTATTTATTTTTTTTTGAAGGAAAAAGAATACATATATAATAGTATAATTTAATACTGTGTAAATAACTTATAAATCTTTTAGTATAGTTGACCAGAGTATGAGTCTGACCAGGGTTTACAGAGTTCAAAAGGTACTGCATAACAGGAATGACCCATGGCTTGAGCAGTTCTCTGTGCAACCTCCCTTCAAAGCCTGTAAATTATTAATCTAAAGAAACCAAAGGAGGATTTATTTGGGCTGGTCACCTTTTAGCACTTAGTGGTTCCTCGGCCTCAACTGTATTCTCCTCAGGCTGAAAGCGGAAATCTTCGATATAAACACCAAAGCGCTCATAGAGCCATTTCCACAGCCGAGAGCTTAAGGTCTCTTTCTGTTTGTCCCCTATAAGTTCAAAAACAGCACATCACTTCAATGCAGCATTACAGACATTTAACTGAATCACAATATAAACATCTACAACCTAAAAAACAGACAAACAGCTCATAGAAAGTGACACTTATAGTGCAGAGACACATTCAGGAATAAAGTACAGTGTGAAATGAGGAAGGCCTTTTTGGGCAATTTTAAATGTATGTTTAATTATAAGTGAAATAAAAACAGTTGAACAAAATAAAATGAACTGTAATATAATAAAATATCTGAAGCATGAAAGAAAGTGATTGTCACAAGCTAAAATCCAATATCAATCAGCTGAAGCGATGGATAAACTATAATCATGCTCCTCAAATGAACTTCAAAATAAAAGGCACTGGTGTGTAAAGTATTGTTAAGTGCACAGAACAAAATTGCTAAATTTCAGGCAGGACAGGTGCGTATGCAATTCAATTTATTCTTCTCATTCTAATGTTGATGAATCCGAATTATTCTAAATGAGGGACTAGTAATTACACAACGCACATCCAAACCATCTCCATATGAAAACACAAAAAGCAAGAGTAAAGCCAAATGTGTCATTCTTAAAACCAGATAAAACACAATAACATTTTATTTAGGTCGAGACTGCATGCAGTCATGTTTTGGACCACTCATTACTATGCATTCACCAATAAAGGCTGCATTTTTGTGCAGAACACATCCCAGATGTGCGCTATCACACATATTTTGTCTTTTAGAAGTAAGATATTGTAGGGTCACTTAAGGCCCGGGAATATTTTCTGCGTTTCGCTTTTCGAAGTATACTCATTTGGCTGTGAGTGCGGAAAGACGTGTTTTGTGCGTGTGCACTATTTAGTGGACTTTGTTTTCAAGCGCTCAAGTTACTCGCACATGCAGTGTTATACGCCCACCGTCCGTGTGAAAACAAAAATTGGGTTGTGCACGGACAGTGTGTCCGCGAACCCTCCTGAAGACAAAAATTACGAATTATACTTTGGGCTTTAGTTATTAATTTTCTAACAATAGACCCTTTTCACATTTCCGTGTTCCTCAAAGCGGAAGTCATCATAGTTGGGTTAACTATTATAGCGGTGAATGAGAGAATACATTAAATATATTTGTGTCCCCATTTGCTCAAATAGCAAAAGAAAAACTCCACAATATTGATTTCACAACTTTCAAAAAGAGGGAAAAAATAGAGTGAGATTGATAACGGCAGTGAAAAGAGAGAAAGATGTTATTTTTACCATCACTCCCATAGACGCTGTATTAAAAACACCCTCACAGCAGCGGTAAGTTGTTTTTTGTAATTTGATGCAAAAGTAATTTAATACAAAGTATTAGTGTTATAAATGTACATAAAAAATAAAAAAATTAAAATACAAAAAAAAACTTTACAGGATTTACGATATTGATGACCGTTAAAACGCGTCATCACAGTCTGTGAAAAGGGTCCATAATGCATAAGTGAATATGATGTATTTGAATGCATAAGTAAGTGGGTCTCAAGATTTCTACAGATCTATAAGGAGGACAAACTAAGCTTTACCTGTTCCATTGACTGAAGTGACTTGTGGCTTTGGAGGTGGAGGTGGTGAATCTTCTAGTCTGGACCAAGCACACTTATTATTAACAACTTTTTTATTATTAGAAGTATTAACAACAAATAAATATAGAAATAACTAAAATTGATCATATATTTATTAAGCTGTGTACAATAGATGTGCCAAATGTTGTTGTGGGAAACTTGTATACTGTGGAAAAGCATCACCTCCCATACCTGGATCTGAGAATATCATTCATTTTCTGCTCAAGATCGACTCTTTTCGATTTCTCTTTCTCCAGCTCCTGCTTTAGGGTGTCAACATTTGTCTCCTCTCGGAGCTTCCTCAACTCCTCCTCTGTGAGCAATACACAAAGAAAACAGTTCAAATGCATGATTGAAGGACTGAGCAGATTGTTGTTGATGTCAGGAGAAGCAGTGGTGTGGTTTCACTGGAAACCTTCAGCAAGCTTCAGGTCTCTTTGGCCACAGACATCAAATAGCCAAGTAATACAAAGAGGAGTCAGCTGGACATTGTTGCAAAATAAACCCTGACAGCATGATCAGGATCTTGTATATCACTCTCTTGAGGTTTATTTTGCAATAAAGACTGGCTAAATGTTCATCTAATCAAGAGGAGAACTGCCTCCCAGACTGAGCCAGTTTTTTTCCCCAAGGTTTTTTTCTCCATTTCTGTCACCTGATGGAGTTTGAGTTCCTTGGGCTTGCTTATTTGGGGGCACTTAATATTCAGTAATATTGATTTGACTGCACTAATACTATCGGATGAGTAAAAAACTTGAACTGAACTGAGCTGAATAAAGACACTTTCTTCTGTAGAGCTGCTTTATAGCTGAATTGAATTTGTTTAATAATGAATGAACTTTGAATTGAATCAAGACTGAACTGAGCTGAATAATGACATTATTACCTTGCTAGAGTTGCTTTACAGCAGAATTTGAAACCCTTATTTGATAAAGTTTGCATCATAGTTCTCTTACTTTCCTGTTTATTATTGTGAAGCTGCTTTGAAACCATTTCTATTGTATAAAGCGCTATAAAAATAAAGGTGACTTGACTGTTTATTATATAGCTTAACAAATACATAATATAAAATACTTTAAAAAAAAAAATTCATGATAAGAGGGATGTCACACACACAGCAAAGTGATAAGAGAGATGAAAGTAACAGCTTTTTTAGTACCCTTATGCAAACTTATCTAAAAGCAGAATGATACAATTGACCAGATTGATTGGTTTTTATATTTTATATATTTTTTTATTATACATCTATAAAAAGTATTATATTTAAAAATATTTCTGTAATCAAGAGAGCTGTGTACGATACTTCAGTTTATCTAAATGTACCTAAATAAGCTGAAAATGAAGACGTTCAGGACCATGCACACTTTTTCTATATTTTCTGTGCCAAATGTAGGGAAATTCATTGGAATAGAGGTCATGGCAAAATATGTTAAGTACGCACGTCCAAATTATCTGCAGGATCAAAACAAAAGATATAAACTGTGACTTGTTTATTTTTAAACACTGTTTAACTACTCTCTTTATTTGCTAAATAAACCAGCAACGTTTCAATGAAAAAGAAAGTAAAAAAAAAAAAATACTATAACTGTACTATTTAAATTACAATACTATTTAAAGCTGCTGAAAGCATATTTTCAAATATCATACAGGGTATAAAACTTCCATAGCACCTGACAGATATCATAGAAATAGATGTCCTGAGAAATCACTAGGCTCTATGCACAGCAAAAAAAAAAAGTACCAATCAGAAAACATTGAGGTGGCTCACTGCCGCTTTATATGACATTTAATCAAAACCCTTTCAATATACTGTTATAAGAAGAAAAAGCAAATGACTAAACATGTCAGTTACAGATTTGTGTACCATCGTGTGAATGACAGAATTTGAATTCTGTGGAAACCCTGAATCCTGAGGGTGCAGATTCAGGCCTACACATGACCAATGAAGTTATCCTAAATCTTAAAGATGACACTAAATTAAGCGCTCTCACAGGACAGGATGCTCAGCAGAGGAACCAGAGGAAGATTTGAGACATGCATCAATTTCAGATTCTCAAGTCAAACAAACTTGCTGCTTGCAGAGACAGATCGTCCTTGATCTAACAAAAGGAAAAATACATAGTCACGATTCTAACAAACACCTTCAGAGCATGTTTACTGAAAACTTTTTGCCTCTAGCCTAGACTCTCATGCAGCAGAGTAGTTTTTCCACCTGCCCTCTATTTCACACAATGCCTGCTTCAAGGTTGCCTGAAACACAAGCCCATCTTCATCTATAATTCAGCAGTTCCTGAATCTCCCACAGAGGCGCTATAGTCATGATAAAGACCCCCTGCCGCTGACTCAAGGGCAGGTGTGCTAAAGAGAAGACATCTGAATCTAGTTGATCAGTGCAGACCCCAGGGGCCGTCGCTAAACCCGGAGCTAGTGGACAGAGGGACTGAACAAGCTGTTCACAATGATAAAACAATGGATCGAAATGAATATTTATAGCCTGATCTAATCCCCCATGATGCTATTCTTCACTTTACAGCGTGTTCAGAGTGTCAAGCAACTAGAAGGCAAGCAAATTTAGATCTTTAGATCTAGTTGTACAAAATTATAATTAATAATAAATCATATTACTATAAGAATAATAAAGAATAAGAACAAACCACAGAATACTTACAGATATCCTAAATCCCATTACATGTTGTACAAAGGAAATGTTTAGGAGCTTTACATAAATAATCCTTTTGGGAACATTTGCTAAATTTGTGCTATTGTATAAGCTTTTTTCCAAGTTCTGGTATGCAAACTCAACCTCCCTTTGCTAGAAGCACTTACAGTCTTATCTCAACATTTCAACAAAAATATTGTTCTGAGACACTGAACTTAAACGCCACTTACTGTAAACGTAATGGTAACTAACTGTAAACCAATAACCCGTAAGTCATAAGGTGAATGTAATAGAATCTCAGTGCAACAAAATAGTGTTTAAACATTGAGTTGCTAAGTCACAATGTACTTCAGTTACTTTTACACTCAGGTTAAAGGTGAAGGTGTCATTTTTGTGCCACTAGCAGCACCAAAAAGAATGGGGAAAATGATAATAATAATAATAATAATAATAATAATAATAATAATAATAAAAAAGTGATTGCAAAGTTAACCCAGAAGATATCAGGACATTGTTCAGACAGTAACTATGCGGAAAGAATTTGAAATGTAAACCACATTTTTATGGCTTGATAAGGACATGTTGGATGTGTTTGCCAGATTGGATCTTGGCCCACTGTCCTTCTCCTGTGCTGTCTGACATGCAAACTTCAGCCTCAGCTCACACTAACTTGCAAGAGCAAAAAAAGCTAGAAAAAAAAGATAGCATCTAATCTAAGATAGCCCATTTACACCAAAGCAATTAAGCATATGAAAGCCTTTCTGACTGACAGCATCCTTTCACATAGTTCACACAATCAGCCGTGCCGGTCTCTGCCAAAAAGACCATGGACACAATGGTGAAGGCTACACAAAACCACGGACCAATGCTTGCTCATCATAGAGCCATCTGATATAATGAATACCTGAACTACTCTTATTAAACTAGCACCGTTTACCTCCAGAAAGTTGAATGGGAAAAAAAAATTATGATAAGTATGATATGTTTGAACATTAGCAATGAAGGCCTTTCATGTTGACAGTGTGCATGTTTGCGTTGTATGTTCTGACTGTAGGAGTCACTAGCAGTCAGCACAACTCTATTGTAAACCTGAGACAGCTGCAGCTTCCAAAGAGGTCACATCATATGATCCAAGAACAGTGACATGAGGGACAGAAGTATACGAAGATCTGTGATCTTTTGACCGTTTGTTACTGGCCACTGGCATCTACCAACATCACAGGACTTATGCTAATCAAGTAAACTGGTCAAAAGCTCTGGACTTATTCATTTCACGGTAATAAATATTAATAGTACTACACTTATGTAATGCACTGCTGTAATGCTTATTGGCATAAGTAAATTGACATATACATACTGTATATAAACGTATACAATAATAACTAATAATTCTGACTAAAAGGCAAATTTTGCTAAAATATTTTTGTTAGAAATTATGAATCGGTTTAAAAATATACATGTAACATAAGTAATATTTATGAGAATAGTAATGTGTGAATTTGTGTGTTCTTCATGCCTAGTATAAGTTAACATTTTGTGATTTAGTTTTAATTTCTGCTTTAAAATAGTAAGCAATCAGTTGTTTTTAGGTTTAGAATTTATTTTAACCCTTTTTGCTTATAATGTACAGCATAGCCTACATAGATACATTCACTATATTGGTTTTCATAGGCTTTATATTACATATTGTTTGGAGGACAAAATATTTTTAATGTATAATATTTTTTGTTTTTTTCATCCGATTAATCGAGAAAAAAAATGGACAGATTAATCAATTATCAAAATAATCATTAGTTGCAGCCCTAATGTTACATCTTTTTTTAATTTAAATAGTTAATAGCATTTTTCAATTAAAAATATATTTAATCATCATGATTCGGGTCACAACCCACTGATCTACAGGACAGTCCAGATGTGAAGAGGCACAAAAAGCATCCAAATCTTTGACATCACCTCATATAACCCTGCAGCAGCATCATGCACAGTTTTAAATCATCTCTACGTTACTAAGTCAAAGCCAGTCATTCATTAGGGTTTGCCTTTTTTTTGAGTGGAGAGGCTTCTGTTGTGTAACAAACTATTAATAAGTCCAGTGTGCTTTTTTTGGGCAGCAACGGTTTGGCGGCACAGGTCTGACCTTTTGCTGCTTTCCAGTACTGCAGTGCTCGAGGGCATTTCGCATGCACGCGCACACACACACACAAATACAAATACAGGGTCTAAAAATAGACCAGACACTCCCAACCTTGTAATACACAACTAATGTTCTGTTTAAGCCAATATAATGAATAGGTAAACTGAATTATCATATGGGAAACAAGATGAGAAACAAGAAAAAGATGATACTACTCCAGAAAACGTCTGTTGTATGCGAGTGTATGTGTGTGTGTGTGAACCCCAGTGGAGGGCTAATCTCTGCTTCTGAGAGTTTCACTAATTGAAAAGTGCTACAGGTGAGCGGGATCAGCAGTATACATGGTGGGTTTAATCGCTGTAAGGTGCAGGCAGCTCCCGTCCTAATGAGAATGATCTCACTCCACAGCTCAGGATGATAAATCCACAGACACAGTGAGCCATTGCCCATTTAGCTTGAGATATATTGCAGATCTGGAGGCCTGTGAGGACAAATCACTTTTCCCTGAAGAGCTGTTTCTAACAAATTCTGGATATCCAGGGTAAAACTCCATTTTAAAACATTTGAGAATATGTTAAAAATGTTATATAAATGAAGTTATCATAGGTGTGGTTGTAAGTATGCAATCCCTAAATGCATTGCAGCAAGCTCAGTGGAAAATAAATCCACGACAGATGAACTGTGTTGAATGAAATGTTGATTACAAACAGACTTGTATTTTATTAAATCATTTCAAATTAAATGTATATTAGAATTGTATTAAGAGTAAATATTTATAACAATAATATACTTTATAATTATAACAGACTATAATTGCATTAAAAGTATATAATATTGTATTATTACCTTTTTAATAAATAATGAATCACAGCCTGGCTCATCAATATTAATTAGGTAAAGCATTTCAATGTATTAAAGGTGTGGCCCTAGGTTTAAAATATTTAAATATAATAAGCATTTAAAAATAAAAATTATTATAAGCAACCATTTACAATAATTATAATTTTATTATATAAATACATATACTATGTTATTATATTTGTATTAAATATAAATAAATAAAACAATAAAAAGGTTTTTTTTTTTTTTAAACACAGTATGGCTCATAAATATTAATTAGGTAATGTGCAGTCCTAACTGAATTGCTGAAAGTGGGTGCTAGCCATGTTAGGATTACTGTTGTTCACCGCTTCCACTTTCAATGAGTCGACTGTCAGTGCAACCAGTTCCATTACATCTTCCTTAAAAGACTGCTGACTATGCAGACAGTACGCATCGATACAGCTTGCAAGGTTTTAGAACAGACTTCAGACTTAAAATGACAAAGTATGAAATCCCAAAGAAAAGAACTGCAAAATCAGTAAGAGAGTAGGGAAGAGAGTAGAGAGTATTTTTTCCCAGTGATGATAATTTAGAAAGATGTAACCATGTAAAATGGGGAATTTTTCTGGGTTACTCACGAAGAAAGTGCTTTTCCAGTAAGGCTATCTCCAGGTGACCTTTGACCTCATTGAGTCGGTCTGAATCACACATTTTGTAGTCCTGGATGGGAGCAGCAGACATGGTGAGAGTCCCTGAACCAGCCTGGAGAAAATCAGTAAGAGAAATTATGAGAAGCTCAGAAGTTCATGAAGGCTCACACTCAATTAAGGCACCAGGTTAATAGGGGGGGAAAAAATGATATCCGTCACCATAATTTCCCAGTTTAAGATTTGCAAAAAATGTTTTTTTGTTTGTTTTTTGAAATGATATAAATATGCAAATGAGAAATTATTAGAGATGCACCAAAACAAAATTTCTCCGCCGATACCAATAGCCAATCATTCAGAACAATTTGGTACATTACTATAATATCAGAGGTTAAAATTAACAACAGAGCTCAAACTATTATATTTAACTGCTATTTATTTTCATATATAATAAATTACACTCAAATAAAAATGAATGTTTGTATACAACTCCGTTACACATAAGGTAGTTTGCATAACAGCTTGTGTTCATGACAAATTCATTCAAACACATAATTAATAGTAATGTGCGCAACGACTAATTTTGCAACCGATCAGTCTTAGCTAACAAATTAACATCAGATAACTTCATAGGGTCAACTAGAGCCTGCTTTTGTGTCGCTATTTTTATTGTAGCATTAACTTGCCCTAAATTCAACACACAACATTTCTTTATTCGTTTTCTATCTTCACACACAGTATGAGCTGCAGTATGACATGTTTTTCTGCCTTCTTTTGATTGACAGGATATAATCGGCCCTGATCATCAGCTGTTTTTAAACAACCGGTGCATACCTAGGAATGATCTAATTAAACATGCTTTTAAAAATATGCATTGCCATTTAAATCTACAGACACAAATAGATAAAGTGCAAAAAAAATAACACTAAGTATTTTGGATGTTTTTTTCCACTAGTCTGAGCCAACATGTTATGAAAAGACAAATAGCCCAAAATCTCCAAACTGATCAGCCACGTTACGGTCTAATATATGAGTGTCCATTAGAATTCCCGTAAAAGACATTGTACAGATCTGTGCTCCAGCCTGCCAGGACGTTACAGCATCGTCTTCATAGAAGTTCAGCATAACCAGGATTCTACAAATCACGGTTCTAGTCACCAACCGGACACCAGTGTGGCAGCTGTAACCATGGTGACCAGCTCATAAGCTTGCAGAGACACAGCAGATCTCTTAGGTGAGATTTCCTGTGCTTATCAAATTATAAGCAGCAAATGCAATTTCTTTGAAAACGTGCTTTGACGAGGCCGACCTATACGAAAGCCCTTAATAACAATTTTCTCAAATTGCGCTTTCCGATCAGTTCTTTTCTTGTAAAATTTCATGTAAAACATCAAAGGTCATTGCTGAACACAGGGCGGCATCAGTAACGAACGTCCACAAGAAAAGATACTGTAGCTTTACAAAGAAACTCTTTTGAGAATTTTTTCTAAGACTAGGGCCTTAGAAGTATTTAGAAGTCTGGGTGTGAACGATGGAGGGAAATCTCAGCTGCAACAACAGGAAGAGGTCATTTATACAGAAAGAAATACAGTGAAGCAAATGGATGTTCGGGCTAAAAGTCCTTTGGGAATTTGGCTGACAGCCTCTTCATGCAATGCAAAGAACAGGAACTAAATACAGGCTGGAAGCAAGTGATGGGGAATACGTGTTTTTTTTATTACCATTATTAATAATGCTATTCCACAAGTATCTGTTCATGAAACGCAAAAAGAATATTTGTTTAATATTAAATTTAAAACATTTAGCCAATACATTTCTACATAAATAACCAATAAAAATGTATTTTCTTACAGTGGAAGTCTATGGGCTACCATGCAATAGTTGTATATAAACTTCTACTGTAAATGCATAAATACAAATTTCTTTTTCATTCTTTGCTTGGGGGATAAAAATAAGTTCAAAACACATGACCAGCGTTATACTGTTAGCAAAAATCCCTAGATTCCACTCCGCCCACACTGCTGAGAGTGGCGTTTACATATTGTATTTTCATAAATCATTACTATTGATACTTATGCATGTATTATACCATATACAATATTTAACCAATGAAAAGTATTAAAAAGAGCTTGTGACTAAACCTTGTAACTCCATTGGACCCTCAAACTGTCAGTAAAGCCCCATAACTCTGCCCGCCTCAATCGTGAACGAAGTGCCGCACACAGTTTAAACCTTCTCTGCTTGTTTGCAGTGCAAGGGTAAATAAAGAACAGGTTCTTTGAATGTTTACTCTGGAAACACTATATTTATATATACATAAGGAATAATGTTTTATGTATTTGAGGAGCGGAGAAGATCTTTTGTAACATGAGATTTTGGCCAAAATAACAGAAAAAACTAAGCGCTACAATAAACATTATAAACCATAAGTTGATGAAAATGTAATGAGATGCACTTACTGCCTCAGATGCGGACGTTATAATGAAGGACAAAACATCCATGTCCAATAATCTCTGTAATTCGCTGGTCAAAAACCTCATAACTCCATTTATGCTTGATTTTGGTCAAATGTTAATAATATAAATGCCACATGCAAGTGTCTGGCCATATATAAAAGCCACAATATCAACTTTGACAACACAGTGTTTAACTGTATAAAAAAAATACAATGTTTTTTCCATTTCCTGAAAAGTAGCATTTTTGGAGATACAAGGTTCAGCGATGATATGCAAATATTAAGATATTATATGTAAATATTCATCTTTATATGTAAAGATTAAGAAACCATTTTTGCTTTAGAATAACATGCACAAATATATATGAAATGGGAATTTAAAAAAATTCAATAAATTTCGATTTTTTTGTTGTGTTTGATATGAATGGTTTTCTATGACTGGTGTTATAAAATCTTCAAAGTAGAGGTCTACACCATTTTGAAACGGCTGATTCACAATCATATCGCATCTTCACATTTTTCTACAGAGATATGTGTTCAGCACTTTCTGACAGATTATGCCTTGATATTCCCCCAAATGAAGGAATGCCACTTACAGGGTCTCGCTGCTCTTCCGTGTCTTTGATGGAGCTTCTGTGTTTTACTGGGATGTCGTCATTACATTCGCTGTCAGATGCGTTTGGGGACTCGGCAAGGTCCAGGAACTCATCTCGCTTCGGTCCTCTGAACCTTATCTTATCCAATCGCTTTAGCATGTTCAACACAGAGATCTGTGTCTTTATCTTAACATGGCGGCTGGCAACCCTGTAGGGACAAAAGCAGCTTCTAAGTCATCGTGACATGAAACTGTGCAGCGATGAAGAAAATTTACAATTGCACAATACTATCTTGATAAATATCATTCTCATTTAGACCAAGTCCTGGCTTTTCATATGTTCATTGCACATAGTGAATATGGAAAGTACCATGATATGAATATTCACTCATTAAGAACGTAAAACATACTTCATCTTATTGTCCAAGAGAAATCCAGAAGTGGAGTAAGACAAAGCCAGACATTCTTAGCTCAGGAATAATGTGCAAATGACAGTCACTCACTTACACAATAATAGTCTCTCTGCACTGGGTATTGAGGTCTGTGGGCCGCTTGAACTCGCTGTGAGAAAATACTACAATCTCAAAGAGATCAGCTGGGCCAGCACCCTGTTCGGTACAGTATGTGGGTCAGAGGTAGAGGCCCCATGATCCTCACTGTTGTTTTGGCCCATAGTGAGACCTGTGTCCAGTTTTGATTTTAGAGGCCTGAAGTGTGAGTGCATTTCAAGTCTATATAAATATTGTAAATATTGTACATATAGGTCAGTATTTGATATTTAACATAAATGCTCATTTCCACTAACTTTAAGTGAGCATTAGATGATAGCAAAGGTACTTTAAAACTAAAAAGAATCTTTAAAAACACTAATTTTATTACATTGTTAAATGTAAGCAAATTAAAATTTTTCATAATCTGCATTTCTAATGTGATGCCTAAATTCACTTGTACCATTTAAAAATTGATGTTTTATTTTTTATTCATTTAGATAAAATGGTGTTAAATTAAAACGACAACAACAACCATTTATTAGTTATTAGCCATAAAATTAAGAAAATTATTGGCTTATTGGTATAGTTCAGAATTTGAACATAGGTGCAGCGTTAATATAACAATTTAATATTTTTTTTTTATAAATTTTGTTGTGCTTTTGACGTTATTTGTTTTTTTGAAAATATTTCTATTTAGCTTTATATTTTTTTCAAATATAAAAATAAGTAAGTTATAAATTTAAAAAATTTTTTTTAGTACTTCAACTTAAACTTGTTTTATTTCAGATAAATGTCAAGGCAATAGTTGTAGCGGTCCTTTTACGGAATTACGAAAAATTATTTTGTAATTGTGTGAGGAAAAACACTTTTATGATAATTTATGGGGCTTTTGCATCCTTTTTGAAGCTTGAAAGATCACTCACCATTGACTGTAACTGTATAGAAAAAAAAGCAACGAGCACATTATTCAAAATGTTTCCTTTTGCGTTCCACTGAAGAAAAGAAGTCATACAGGTTTAGAATGACATGAGTGTGAGTAAATAATGACATAATATGAATTATTAATCTTTAATTTTAATATGTGCTAATTGCTACCTAATGGAAACAGGACATTTCAGCTGTTAAACTCATGGAAAGAAGCAGGTCATGAACTATTGTGCTCTTCCTCAGGCAATGCCTTAAACGTCTTTGTGCATCAACAACATTTCCCTGGGAATATTGAGGGCTAAAACACCAACACAGCTTTGCAACGTGTGACTGGATTATATATTTAAAAAAAAACTCTCCAGGAACCAAAGGCTCACATCGGGGCACAAAATAAAGCTATTGGACATTGCATTCCCTGTAGTTAGTTGACCTTACAGCAAACAAAGCAGGCCTGGAAACAAAGCGGCCGTATGCGTGCCTAGACACTCAAAACCTCCAACCGAGTTCTAATTTCACTTCCAGAGCTCAGACAACATGCTGTACATGATAATGACAGGACTGAGGTTTAACACCAACCGTCTTGTTCTTAAGCAGACTGAAATTGGCTTCCTGTGAATTAGAAAGGGACTTTTTCGACAATAAGCAGACATTTCATGCAGCTCTCATGAGGGAAACGGAAATATCTGTGGATGGTATTTAATCACACATATCTAGATTTGTCAGTTGTTTAAACTCATTAGAATGCAGCATTTTATGAGAAATTATGACAGGGTGTTAAATATCAAAACTAATCATAGCCTCTTGCTATAAAAGTTTTGCTTGTGAAAGAGTACTACATCAGGCCTAAAGTAAAACTTGCTTTGCTGTCTTTTGTTTCATAGTATAAGAAAATCATTTAACAACAGCTTACCTAAAAATGAAACCAGGTACAATGCATCTTGAGGCACTTTTTGGCTTTAATTATTAGTCATTCCGTGCCAAATCAACCAAATTTTGGAAACTTCCTCGGCTCAAATGTTTGATTTTGTAAAAAAAAATTCTGATGAAATCCAAAATATTAAATGGAGTATTTGAGTAATCCACTATTTTGTAGAGGGGGGATCAAAATGACAATTTTCACCTTTGGAAAAAGAACATTTTTGGCAGTCAGAAACGTTCTATGCAATTGTTTTGATAGAGGGAAACAAGCTACATTTCTAGTTAACAATTTATTCTTCATCACTAAAATAAAAATAGGACAACATCGGGCCTTAAAAATTAAGATACCTAAAGAAAAGTTTGTTAAGAACCAAAATCTAAAATTTGATTAAGATATTTAATACTTTGAGTTATAGGCATGCAAACTGCAGGGGAAAAGAGTGCTTTTTCCCCATTTTTGAACTATCATCATTGGCATATAATGCAACAAGGATTGCTAAAGTCAAGGGATTTTGCTAATAGACCTACCAATTTCTGTGTAAAAATAAAATAATGAGTCTGCCAGCTTTCTAAAGGACCCAAATCTCAGGAGAAAATTGTAATTTTGACCCCCACCTATAATGAATTAAATAATAAATATTCATCCATGACATTTAATATTTTAGCTTACTTCTTGATTTATGCATGTCTTTCACCAGAAAAGAAATGATCAAAATAAAATGTTTCTCAGAATGACCTAATTAGCTTTCATTTATGTTTACTTCAGTTTTAGTCATTTTAGTACTTCAACTTAATTATTTTCATATCGGTGCGGATGAATAACAGTGCAGCCGTGAATGAATGCCCGTGCAGCCGTGCACATTTTACTTTCTGTTTAGAATTAGCTGCAGTTCGAGGGTGGGTTGCTTGAATTGTGAGTTCATTAGCCTATTATTCTTAATTAAAAACACAACAAAACAGTACAATGACAAACTCACTTAAATAGACGCTTTTACATTTTGCTTTGAAACCAAATCTTCCACGATCATCTTGTCAATCATCTCCTCACTCTCGTGATGAATGAAATCTGAAAATTGTTTTTATTTGTAGTGTCTGTTCTTTAACTGAGCTAAATTATTTTATTACTATAAAAATCAAAACAACGGTGGGGACGGGTGCTGCGGTGGGCAAGTGATGTAACCGGTGTTTCGCCTGAACTCCTGTAACACCAGCAACACCGACTATTGCAGCAAGCCTAATATGATAGTAATCAAAATACAGTAAATCACCTTTTGAAAGTAATGACACTTTAAATAAAGATTGAATCAATTGCATCATTACACCATTAGCTGGCGACAAGTAACCATTAAGAGATTCATTCAAAAATGCTGATTCATCCAGTAATGAAGTTAAGTCTGTGGCTGTGTCCAAAATCACCCCATACCCTTTAAATAGGGCACTATTTGAGGGGACAACCATTCCTGCGTCTGACCAGAAAATGGCACCCGCAGCTGAATTGATTTTCCAATCCGCTGGTCCAATGTGGCTACAGCGTAATATCATACATGTATAAATTCCTTTTTAATTGATTATTAAATGGTTTAATTAAGGTTTATACAAGCTAGTTTCCATGAGAGTTCAAGATAAATCTTTTCATTACTACAAGAGCTGGCAGTTTGCTAAGTTACAAATGACTATTAAACAGCAAGCACAAACTACGCAAAAGCTCGTTTTCGCTTGTTTTCATTCACTCCTTCAAGTGAACTATATTAGTGGAGTAATGTAGGGAATAGCGAATGAGTGTAGGGGGCAATTTTTGGAACCGGGGTGTAAAAAAAAACAAAAACAAAAAAAACAGTCTCTTCGACACGGCAACAACACATGACTAAAGCAAGTTGTTGTCTTTGTCTTCTCTAGCGCAGCTCAACCAGGCCTCGCCCCTTTTTTGCGTATATCGTGGAGGGGGATTATTTAAATGAGTGACATTGTGACTTCACAAGATCCGGAAAAAGCACGTTGTAGTCCCAACCTTTTGTTGTAATTCCTGAAATGTGCTTTCTGTTAAAGAGAATATCTCCCTTTGGAGTGGACTTTGAGCTTTGTAATCTTGCAGATCTTATTTTATGCTCAAACAGCAACATTACGCTAAAGTTAAAAACAGTGATAAATCATAATAGGACCCCTTTAAACAACCAAACAAAAATGGTGAAGCTCTAAAGGTAGGGACAAACCGAACTGACGCCATAGAACTAGCGCTGATGAAAGTCGACTGTGTTGTCGCCTCGCGTTGGGGCAAAGAAGTTGCACTTGAATACACCGAGAGAACTATAGCCGACTGGCAACTAGCATGTGTGTTCTACGCCTGCATGTAAATGAGACAACTGTCTGTTTCTGCAGACATATTCATCTATATCATCGTTCAAAAAGGGAAACCGACGCTGCAGTTAATAAAGGCCTTCTGAAGCGAATTATGTATTTGTGTAAGAAAAATATCCATATTTAACATTATAAAGCCAGACCACCTTCCATATTCAGCTTACGAAAAAAGCTTAACTGGCACGACGCATGACGTCGGACATAGCGCAAACGCTATGAGAGAGGCGTTACACTTTCTTGGTAAATTGAATACGGAAGGCAGTCTGCCGTAAGCTAGATTTTTTACTTTATAAAATGTTAAAAATTGATATTTTTCTTACACAAACCCAACGATTTGCTTAAGAAGGCCTTTATTAACCCACTGAAGCCATGTGGATTACTTTTACAATTGATGGATGAACTTCTTTGGGCTTCAAATTTTGGGCACCCATTCACTGCCATTATAATGCTTGGATTAGCCAGGACATACATACATACATACACATATATATATATATATATATATATATATATATATATATATCTCTGATTGTGTACATCAGAAAGAAAAATGTCAACCTTGGATGGCTTGAGGGTGAGGGTCATTTATGGTTGAACTATCTCTTTATAGACTAGATAACAAACGTTCTAGTAACGTTACAGTAAGATTCTTTGTTCATAACTTTGAGAGAACCTAGGCAACGTTCTTAGAACCTTGGCAGAACATCAGCCAACATTTTGAGAATGTTCCCCGTTAGCTGGGAATGGCAATGTACTATTAACATGAAATGCTTTACAAAAAAACACAAAAAAAACACAACGTTCTATGACTGTTGTATTGTATTCAAGACGCGATTCTATTGTAATTCTACATTAACACCCATCACAATTACATCATAGGTAAACACCAGAACTATTTTCTCTGTACTGACACCACCGGGCGACTCCCCTTTCACTCTCCCGACACTGGCGAGTTCAGCGGTCAGGCTGCTCCTCTGTGCTTCCTTTACATCCTCCTATACTAGCATTGTGGCCATCTCCATTCCCCCATACTCTCTCCAAACACCACCCGCCCCTATTGTCACAACCTCCGCAGCCTATTACTGTAGCCTATCTGTCAGCGATGTTTAGCGCCCTTTTGCATTATTCCTCATGTATTGCAATATCTAGTTAAATAATAAGAATCCACGCTAACACAATGCCAAGCATTCTGCTCCAGGGTTTTGCATCTTCATCACCTCACCGTGTAGTTCAAGTTGGATCCCATTAATAAAACATCGAGGGTTGACACAGCTGCACCATCAATAGATTGCCGATTAATGCCTTGACCTAAAAAGCCTTTCGTCACTATGAAACATCTTACAGATCGATGCCGTGTAGAATGGCGGCTTTCGTGTGCGTGCAAAATATTTAAAATCGTTTTCTTACCTCGTCTTGACTGTAACGAGTGGTTGTCACATTATTAAACCACATAATCTATTAATTAATAAACACATGTCAAGAAAACGTGCTGCATCTGCACAAAACAACAAACAATGTGGCACGTTCGCTCGCGAGTCGCGCGCGCTGTAATGAGTTTGAGGATTCGAAACGCAACAATGTAACAAAAGCTTCTTCAGTCTGATACATTGTAACATGCGCCCCGCCCGCCGCGGGATTAACAACCAGAAAGGGGTAGAAAGTTTCTTACCCACCTTGCACGGAATCCGTAATTAAGTTTCATTAACAGGAAGGCATGAATATTCGAGCTTCGCCCCGCTCCGTCGCCACCTGCTACCAGCTCGATGAGAAATCCGGCGTAAAATGCCCGAGCAGGCACATTGATCTACCAATGCGACTCCCTTAGCTGTCAGATGTTATTTCCAGCGTTATTCCGGATTAGAATCGCATTCAAACTGCAAATCATCATTTGGGGTCTGTTTCCATCTGTTGTTGATATCCAACGAGACTCACTTCACACCAGGAAATTTCGTCAATGACAGCGACAGACGGTCTTAAAGGGGCCGATAATTAACAGTCGTCTCTTATCAGGCAAAAACGCACTCAGATATTTCTTCTTCGTGAATGTAATCATTGTGCTTAAATTAGTCTTTGTATTTAGAATATTTAAATAGGGCAACAACAGAGGGACTTCTGTGTCTCAACAAGTGAGGTAGACATTAATCCCATAACTCTGTCAATCCATGCTTAAAGTTTATGCGTCATATACGCATACGAGGGTAAAAAAAACGCGAGGGTGTGTATTTTATCTGTAATCTTTTGAAGTGGACGTGTTTTGGCGTGAATATAAGTCTAGACAGATATGTAACAGGTCTGGTTTGACTCGTTTTTATGGTGTTTGCACTGCAGTTAACCTTGATCGCTGGATGGATGTGTGTCCACTAGGTGGCGCTCAACGACAGTTCCATGTGCTCACATTTGAACATTTAAACTGTCGCAAATAACACATTTTATGAGTTAATCACACTTTATATTTTCTTTCTAAATAGAATGCGTATATATTTTATATATAACTTGTTTATTTGTCTTCATCACACCAATACTAGCAAAAGCACCAAATAGTAAAATGAGAATTATAATTGGGTTTTTTTTGGGTAGGTGATACTATTGATAAAAAGTAAAATTGAAATATTATTACATGAATTTAACTTTTTAAACTTTGAGAGAACTTTTCAAATATATTTTAAAGTGTCATTTATTACTGTGATGGCAAAGCTGAATTTTCTGCATCGTTACTCCAGTCTTTAGTGTCACATAATCCTTCAGAAATCATTCTAATATGATGATTTGCTGCTAAAGACACATTAAAAATGTTATATATATATACACTCACCTAAAGGATTATTAGGAACACCTGTTCAATTTCTCATTAATGCAATTATCTAATCAACCAACCACATGGCAGTTGCTTCAATGCATTTAGGGGTGTGGTCCTGGTCAAGACAAACTCCTGAACTCCAAACTGAATGTCAGAATGGGAAAGAAAGGTGATTTAAGCAATTTTGAGCGTGGCATGGTTGTTGGTGCCAGACGGGCCGGTCTGAGTATTTCACAATCTGCTCAGTTACTGGGATTTTCACGTACAACCATTTCTAGAGTTTACAAAGAATGGTGTGAAAAGGGAAAAACATCCAGTATGCGGCAGTCCTGTGGGCGAAAATGCCTTGTTGATGCTAGAGGTCAGAGGAGAATGGGCCGACTGATTCAAGCTGATAGAAGAGCAACTTTGACTGAAATAACCACTCGTTACAACCGAGGTATGCAGCAAAGCATTTGTGAAGCCACAACACGCACAACCTTGAGGCGGATGGGCTACAACAGCAGAAGACCCCACCGGGTACCACTCATCTCCACTACAAATAGGAAAAAGAGGCTACAATTTGCACAAGCTCACCAAAATTAGACAGTTGAAGACTGGAAAAATGTTGCCTGGTCTGATGAGTCTCGATTTCTGTTGAGACATTCAGATGGTAGAATCAGAATTTGGCGTAAACAGAATGAGAACATGGATCCATCATGCCTTGTTACCACTGTGCAGGCTGGTGGTGGTGGTGTAATGGTGTGGGGATGTTTTCTTGGCACACTTTAGGCCCCTTAGTGCCAATTGGGCATCGTTTAAATGCCACGGCCTACCTGAGCATTGTTTCTGACCATGTCCATCCCTTTATGACCACCATGTACCCATCCTCTGATGGCTACTTCCAGCAGGATAATGCACCATGTCACAAAGCTCGAATCATTTCAAATTGGTTTCTTGAACATGACAATGAGTTCACTGTACTAAAATGGCCCCCACAGTCACCAGATCTCAACCCAATAGAGCATCTTTGGGATGTGGTGGAACGGGAGCTTCGTGCCCTGGATGTGCATCCCACAAATCTCCATCAACTGCAAGATGCTATCCTATCAATATGGGCCAACATTTCTAAAGAATGCTTTCAGCACCTTGTTGAATCAATGCCACGTAGAATTAAGGCAGTTCTGAAGGCGAAAGGGGGTCAAACACAGTATTAGTATGGTGTTCCTAATAATCCTTTAGGTGAATGTGTGTATATATATATATATATATATATATATATCTCAATGTTGAATACTGCTTAACATTTTTGTGAAAACTGTGATAATTTTTTAAAGATTATTTGATGATTAGAAAGTTAAAAAAAACAGCATTTATTTAAATTTTTTTGTCACATTATAAATGCCTTTACTGTCACTTTTGATCAATTTAATGCATCTTTGCTGAATAAAAGTATTAATTTCTTTTGAAAAATACTGACCTCCAAATTTTGAACTGTAGTGGAAATTGAAGGAAATGTCAATGAAAAAGAAAAAAGTAAACAAGTAAAAAAGCAAAATCCTACAAAGTTTTAATTAAATCTTTTAAATTCATTTATTTACAACATTTAAATGTATTATCAGTGCGAATAGTACAAATATAAATACCTTATTTTACATGCTGGTATCTAATATCTACGAGCTTTGAAAAGTAATGGAGGTATTTCATGGATACACATTTAATGTGACAATAACGTGTGTTCACTTAAGGACTACAGATCCATAAATGCTTCTAAATTATTACAGATTACATGGTTACTGACCTGACATCACTTTTACATAGATTGACCTTTAACATGAGTAAAAACTAGTCCCTGAATTTCTCAGTCTATATATTATTTACACAAGAGGTTTGGCAGAGCTATAAAATAGACGACAGGCACTTTAGGAATCCTTTGATTCTCTGTTGGTAATTTAGATGCAGAGCAAACGTAATAAAACACTGTTTTTCTATGTACAGCACTGGCAGAGACATTAAGACATGCTGAACATAAGCTGTAAAATACTGTCAGAGGTAATCACTGTAAAAATCACTGCCCACTGAACACAAAACAGAACCCAATGACAGACAATATGTATGATGGGTATTTTCATACTAATAATTCATGAAACATAACTGGGGGGAAAAGAAAACTTCAACAAATTTACAAATTAAGCTATGACTAGTAGTTCTTAAAAATGCACAATATAAAAAAAACATATAAACATTCATAACAGTGCTGTAAAAAAATACCACAGTAAACAAAAGTCGTAAACATAAATATTCAGTATTGGCATCACAATGAAACCCTAATTTACAATTTTACAAATAACCCTATTACGTCTAAAATACAAAATGTAACTATAAACATTACTTACACATCATAAGTCATATGTTTCTGATGAATTCTGGAATACACTGTACAAAAGCTTATTAATATCAGTCTTTATTTTTGTAGCTCCAGATCAACTTTATCCATTTTGACGGCAGAAAAGTTTTTTGTCCTCGTCCAGTAGAACTTGGGCAACGTAGTGCTTTGGAATGCTGGGATACAGAGCACCCAGACTCCATTTTATTAAATGATCCTATAGAAATACTACTTCAGAGCAGGACCATGTTGTGCTTTAATACTAGTAGGGAGACAGACACTGATTCTTCAAGCCCTTTCCAGTTCATTAAACGTCCTTCACGATGAAGACTCAGATTGAAGTTTCATTGCTGCCACTAACAAGAGAAATACAGAGTGGTGTTACATTCAGAACATGACTAAATAAATTTGAATGATCAGCATTTGACATCCAACTCACTCGGAATCAAAGTCTTCGTCCGCAGGGGTGACGGGGCTCGTGCTGAGCTCCACAGTGATCCCGTTTGGTGCAGGCTGGGGCGGTAATGGAGGTGGCTTGATGACGATGCTGTTGGCCTCGGTTCCTGAGCGAACGCCCTCGTTTGACCCCACCGATGGAGTCTTACGGGGGATCCGGGGTGGGTTGTAGTCACTGAGCTTCTCTCTCAAGCGGTTCTTCATGTTCTTGTCCGTCAGTGGGGGTGGATACGTGATCTTATTCTTTAAAATGCCTAATAAAAGTGAAGCAATAATATAATTAATATAACATAATGTATATATACAATCTATATATCATATAGTGTCATATATATATATATATATATATAAAGAGATATTTATGTTTTGTAATGAAATTCGCATATAGGCACAATTCTGTTTTCCAAGCATCTTGTGTAGTGTCAATTGTTTTTGACAATGCAATGAAACATAGCACATTTTGTGGACATAATTTTTTGCCAGACTGTCATACAAAGAACACATGCAAAACAAGATAGAACCAACAAAATATTAATAACTATTTATGTTGTAGTCAATTTATGTTTTTTTTCCCTATGGCTGTAGTTTGCAGTTTTTGCCAAATAAATTTGTCAGACAAATGCCTTAACCAAGTTTAGTGTTTTGTTTTTACCTCATATTTAAAATATTTAAATGTATATATTATTACATTATTATTAATAAAAAATATTATAAGTTGCCTATTAGTTAAAATGATTTTAATATTATAAAATATATAAAATACAATCTTATGTATACATGAAGAATTAGTTTTTAATTACTAAAATGTTTTCATTCTCTTTTAAATGAATATAAAATATATGTATACATGTGTTGTTGCTCACCTCTTCTGGGTAGCTGGTTGCTGTTTGGCTGACTGGGTGGACTCTCACTTTGAGACACATCTCCATTTTGGTTTAGTTTATTCCCTTGATGAAGTTCCACATTTACTTTTGTTTCCACCCGCAGTTTCTCTGGACCACCCATTTCCTCACTTTCACTGGCTGTGGGCGGCTCCTGAGGCCAGTATGGCTTCCCATGACCAGACACGGCATCAACTGCAGAACAACATGGGTACAGTTATCTAACATCCAAATGTATTGTTTTTGTTAGTGTTTACTTGAATAAACCATGTAAAAGAGCAGCAGGTCAGAGGTCACAGAAGAGGCTGCAGGCACCTTTAGGAGTGCTGTGGATGGGCGTTCTCTCATTATTCCATTTGGTCTTGGAGTGCCTGGCCTCATCTTCACTGTCGGAGGAGTGGGAGGAAGCGTAGGAGCTGCTGTGTTCATCCACTGAGAGCTCACTGTCCGAATCCGAGTCTGTATAGAAACAGAGAAATTAGCCTCTGATCACAGAAGTGCTCTAGTTTACCCTTAATTCATTGTTTTTTTTGTTCTGCTACTGACTATTAACTAACAGAAGAGCTTTCAACAAGGCTGTTTTATAAAGTTCCTGATTTTTCCCATGGAACAAAATGTAAAAAAAAAAAGAAGAAAAAAAAAGAAGTTATGACACCAGTTGACCCTTCAATGGTCTGCGTATGTTGTGTTTTTAAGAATATTTTCCCTTACCTTCTGCCTTTTTACTCTTGTGGAAAAAGAGCGACGAGTCTCCTTCATCATGTCCCACTTTTCCACCATTAGACGATATGCTGTGTTTCTTCTCCCTGTGTGAAAACAACATTAAAACTATGTATTGAATATTGTGAATTTGTTTCATTACATTAAGTGGAGTCACACTAAAGTTATTTAATGACAGTATGTTGATAGTGAAATCTTCACAAATGCAGCAGCTGCCAATATGACAACCAGGATTTTTTTATTCACTAGTTAATAAAATGTTCTCTGAAAATGTCATATGCTTTACTGGTACAGTAAGTAGAGTGTGTGTCTGAGAGATCAAACACATGAATCAATACACATTAGATCCATGTGATCCATGTAACACTGTGCTGTGAATTAGGACACCTTTTACAATACTGAAAGGCTCTGTTAGTGGTTATGCTAAAAAAAAATATATATATATGAGTCATAAATATGGCTAAAGTGGCCCCATTGATAGTCATAATGTACTTAGTCTCATCTAAAGATATTCAATGGAGTGACCTAAAAACCGAATGCTCCTTTGAGACATTTACGCACAATATAACAGGTAATAATTGGTGCAAATAGGTTAGTGAAACAGCTGCCAGCACAGCTTCAGGCAAACACTTCAATGAGTTCATAATTCAAAGTTCAAAGGAAACATGATTATTGTTTTAAGAGGTTAAGGTGGAGGTGTGGAGATCTTTCGCATAAGTATTTGAAATGAAATGTTAACTAATGTAGTTAACAAATGGAAACTTTTATTACCAAAATAACTCATATCATGATTCACTTGTGGTGTTTTACCTGAGTGTGGAAACGAGGTAGCTGTTGCCGTGACTCTTGCCTGATCTAACAGAGCTCTCTAGAGATACAGTGGACTCTCCGATGGTGGTCCGGTACAGACCTCCATCCTCCATGTAGACGTCACCATTCAGAGAACGCTGGAACAACAGAAGACGACATTCACTGTTAACATTTCATCACCAAATAAATTGTAACCGCATGTGAATTTTTACATTTTTGATTAACTTTTTTGTGTCAAACTCACTGTGAGTAAAGTAGCCCGTGTTGTACTGGGATCTTCAGCTGGCACTTTCTTCCCTGTAAAGACACTTTTCAAGTTCCTTCTCACGTCTTTATTGAGAATACAGTGGAAAAATAAGATGCAAATGCCCTGGAATGAAAAATCCATTACTGAATAATTACATAGATAGAAATTTGTCATTATACACAAGCATACCTGTTGGTTTAAGAGAGCAATCCAATTCCATATATATGTATGTATAAATATATACGTGTATATACAGTACCAGTCAAAAGTTTGGAAACATGAAGATTTTTAACCTTGTTTTTGAAAGAAGTCTCTTAAGCTCAACAAGGTGCTGAAAGCATTCTTTAGAAATGTTGGCCCATATTGATAGGATAGCATCTTGCAGTTGATGGAGATTTGTGGGATGCACATCCAGGGCACGAAGCTCCCGTTCCACCACATCCCAAAGATGCTCTATTGGGTTGAGATCTGGTGACTGTGGGGGCCATTTTAGTACAGTGAACTCATTGTCATGTTCAAGAAACCAATTTGAAATGATTCGAGCTTTGTGACATGGTGCATTATCCTGCTGGAAGTAGCCATCAGAGGATGGGTACATGGTGGTCATAAAGGGATGGACATGGTCAGAAACAATGCTCAGGTAGGCCGTGGCATTTAAACGATGCCCAATTGGCACTAAGGGGCCTAAAGTGTGCCAAGAAAACATCCCCCACACCATTACACCACCACCACCAGCATGCACAGTGGTAACAAGGCATGATGGATCCATGTTCTCATTCTGTTTACGCCAAATTCTGACTCTACCATCTGAATGTCTCAACAGAAATCGAGACTCATCAGACCAGGCAACATTTTTCCAGTCTTCAACTGTCCAATTTTGGTGAGCTCGTGCAAATTGTAGCCTCTTTTTCCTATTTGTAGTGGAGATGAGTGGTACCTGGTGGGGTCTTCTGCTGTTGTAGCCCATCCGCCTCAAGGTTGTGCGTGTTGTGGCTTCACAAATGCTTTGCTGCATACCTCGGTTGTAACGAGTGGTTATTTCAGTCAAAGTTGCTCTTCTATCAGCTTGAATCAGTCGGCCCATTCTCCTCTGACCTCTAGCATCAACAAGGCATTTTCGCCCACAGGACTGCCGCATACTGGATGTTTTTCCCTTTTCACACCATTCTTTTTAAACTCTAGAAATGGTTGTGCGTGAAAATCCCAGTAACTGAGCAGATTGTGAAATACTCAGACCGGCCCGTCTGGCACCAACAACCATGCCACGCTCAAAATTGCTTAAATCACCTTTCTTTCCCATTCTGACATTCAGTTTGGAGTTCAGGAGATTGTCTTGACCAGGACCACACCCCTAAATGCATTGAAGCAACTGCCATGTGATTGGTTGATTAGATAATTGCATTAATGAGAAATTGAACAGGTGTTCCTAATAATCCTTTAGGTGAGTGTATATTACTAACCCCAAACCTTTGAATGGTAGTGTATCGTGGTTTCCACAACAAACAAAAAGAAATTAAGCAGCACAACTGTTTTCAACATTGATAATAATAATGAATGTTTCTTGAGCAGCGAATCATCATATTAGAATGATTTCTGAAGGATCATGTGACTCTAAAGACTGGAGTAATGATGCTGAAAATTCAGCTTTACCATCACACAAAATATATTACATTTTAAAACATTAAAACAGAAAACAGTTATTTTAAATTGCAATTACATTTTACAATATTACTGTTTTTACTGTATTTTTGATCAAATAAATGCAGCCTTGGGGAGCTCATAAAAAAATCTGGTACTGTATATATTATTTAATTACTAAACATGCTGACAATTGTGTCAATACAGCATTGTTTACTTTATCCTTTGGCTCTGAATTCAATCTATATTTCTAAAAAAAATACAACTGAGGCATTCTAAAAACTTTGACAAGAAGTCCCACTGTTCTGACAAACCGTGTACATTATTCACATGACCATAAGTACCTGTAGGCAGCTGAGGGTGGCAAAAAGGTAGTGGAAGGAAAGCACATCACTGTTGACTGCCATTAGACCCAGCAGCCAGGTGGCGCTGATGAGCAACAGGAGGAGGAAGGCCACTCGAAGAGCAGAGCTGCAAAAGACCAAAGGAGAATGTTGAAAAAGTTTTTCTTTTACCTGCTTCAGGCCTTCTGTATTTCAGTATTGTTCAGTTTGAACAAACTCTCACTAAACTTACATTGCTCCTGACTTTTCTGTGCGCTGACGCCGTCCAAATGAGGCTTTGGCTGCCAGCACAATTAGGACTATATTTATCTGTTAAAAAAATAGTTTTTCATTATTTAGTCAAGACCAAACACTTTAGTTGGGAGAAGAAAACAAAAGGAACATTTTCACTGTGCTAAATAAGACTAAACTGACCAGCACTACTATGGAGATTGGTCCAGTGATACTCCAGATAAGAGTGTCATTGACAGAGAGCCAGCAGAAGTCAGGGTTTCCATAACCCTGAGGATCCAAACCCACAGCCAGACCTGACAAGAGACAAATAATAAGCAACAGTGTACAATCAAGATGTGAATTACAGGGGGTTTAGGGGGTCTGACCCCTCTAAGGTGCAGTAAGTGATTTCTGAGAAACACTGTTGATATTTGAAATCAACCCAAACAAACACTCACCTCCCTTCATTGCTC
This sequence comes from Rhinogobio ventralis, assembly GCA_039654625.1. Taxonomy (NCBI): domain Eukaryota; kingdom Metazoa; phylum Chordata; class Actinopteri; order Cypriniformes; family Gobionidae; genus Rhinogobio; species Rhinogobio ventralis. Next base: position 15,722,806 of record CM077216.1, on the reverse strand, counting down.
TGCCCCCAAAATGCACAAACACACAATGCAAGAGTGGATGTCTCTTTATCATAGCTGACGCAAAGTAAAATAATGCTTTATGAAAAATAAAGCGAAGATGACAAACAACAAGAAATTAACATACAGTACACAAGAGTCTATAAAAGCAAGAGTTCGTTGTTAGTCGCTATCAGCACAGCATGTTACTATAGCTAACGTTACAACAACAGCATAACTTGGTTCTGTGAAATAGCAAAACCAGTGTTACTCACGTACAGAGCAAAAACAACTTATGGTGTCAGTTTTCAGGCCTTCCCTCTTAAGGCCTCAATATACTCATGGCGAATTTCTTTTTTGAAATACGTGACCAGCGATATACTGTTAGCGAACATCTGATGCCGCCCACACTGCTGAGAGTGACAGTTAAATGAATATGTAAATATGTGCTGCGCACTTTCCTCTCAATAACAAAATAAACACACAACAAAATTAAGAAAACAGCAAGCATTATTTTTAATAAAGCATAAGAAAAGCATCTGATCATAGCAACGTGGATATGTTTGTTTGCATGAGCTCTGCAGTTCAGCACTCTGGTGGTCACGTCACATTTATTTATATAGCACTTTAAAAATGTGATTGCTTAAAATCAAGCAGCTTTACTGTATTAAACATGAAAAACAGTGTCAGTACAAAGGTAGTACAAAGGTTGTTTACCAGCCGGAGCGAACTTTTCCGGAAACCAAACGAACTTTGTTTTGGCCTGATTTTTTTCGAAATGACGTCACATCAGTTCATTCTTCGATTTCACTTGAAGTATATCGGGGCCTTTAGGTCTCTCCAGCGCTGGAAAGCATTTCTAATATAAACGCAGGTACTAAAGCTCGTGCCTGATCATAATAACCCTTCTTTTTCCAGACCTCTGACCTTTTCTCGTTTGTAATGTCTCTCAGCCATCTCTCTTTCTACAGTCTTTCTTCAAATCTCCCTCTTGCTCACTCTCTCTCCTCCCCCATCATAAGTAAACACACCCCCTACTGTTGATTGACTACAAATGGGTTGCTTCATCCGATCCACTTTCAACAGCGTTTCTTGGAAATCACTTACTGCACCTTTAACACTTGAACCGTCCAAAAGAACTTCAAAACAAAATGTTGGGGAGGGGGTTTCATATACTAAACATTTTTTAAGAGCACCTGAGTATCATACCAGTGATAACAGCAGGAATCCCCCAACCGATGGCGTAGTAGAAGCGCATGTGGCCCTGGTTAATGTTACGCATCTCGGTCAGCATGCGATAGATGTGCAGCCCCTCCACAAACATCCAGGCAAATGCGCACATGTACGAATAATGTAGCAAAATGGCCACAACTGTACACACAAACTACAAAGCAGACAAGAAACAGGTTTAGTATCTCACAGAAACAAGATGATTCAAATAAAATTATGTTATTGGTATTATATATAATATAACTCTGCCTGCTGCTCACCGGACTGTCTGTCTGATTGATGCCAGTGAGGAAGATGAGTTCAGACAGGAAGATGGCGGCTACCAGGTTCTTGTGGATGCTGTGTAGGTTGGAGCGCAGCTTACGAAGAATGGCCAGCAGGAGGAAGGTGATGAGGAGGGCCACCAGAGAGGCAGACACTGTGGTGTAGGTCACCACTTTCAGAGGAAGAACATCACCATGCTAAGGATGACATAACAGCGTTCAAAACTAGTTAGTTGGCTGTATACTAGCAAAATTTCATATAAACAAAATAGCTGGTTGTGTCCTACCTCTCGTTTGGACATGTCCATCAGGACAGCAAAACTGGTCACGTGGTTGCACTGGCAGCTGATGTGAGTCGAGTTCCTGAAGACCAGCTCACAGCCTTTAGAAGACCAGGCACCTCCACCAGCAACCCTATCAAATAAGAGCAGGAAAGACACACAAAAATACAAAATTATGAAGTATTCTGCAATCACAGCATAAGCAGAGCTTTCCTAACATATTGTATTAATTTATTCATTCATTAAGGACTCACGGGATGGAGTGGTTCCAGTAGACGCACACAGGTTTGGTCCTCTCTTGGGTCTCCAGGAGCCTGAAGTTCAGGGTGATGGGTCTTTGGAGGGGTGTGGGGAAGGCTTCTCCATTCCTGTGGACCACCACACTCACTACAGGTGTGTTGATGACAGGACGAGTGGGCAGCCTGGGGATGTGTAGAGCACCAGATATATTTACAACAAGAAATATATATATTAAATAAATTTTAGATGAACAATATCTTGATATTGTCATTAGGGATACACATTATATTGGTACCATATTGGTTATTGGCCGATAGTAGAGAATGTTTTATTTATCTGTGTTGGCTGATATTTAAAGTTTATGGAAGCACATAAGAAAAAAATATATAATTATGACCCTATGGAAGCATATGGGTATCAATAATTAATTTGCAATGCAATATGCAAAATGGCAATGCATTTCTGTATTTAAATGTACATTTTCCATACCATGTGTGCAACATTTGGAGCAAAATGATAATTCAAATTGAATAATATAATTTACATTTGCTATTTCCTACCCTAGTTTTAACATATAATTTAAACATATTTTAATGCTTTATAAGTTGCAAAATTAAAATTAAAATTAATTACAGAAATGATTACATGTTTAACATGTTCAAGCTAAAATTGTAGCAAAATGATCATTTAAATGTTATTTTTCTTAATTGCATTTACACTCACAGTTAAGATACTTGTGATTGCATTATCATTAAATGTCCCGCAGTGAATGTAGAAAAATTCAAAGTGGAATTGAAAAAGCAATCCGAGCCGATCAAGTCTCCACCCCACCCTGTCAATCACTGCATCAAGGCGTGGCCAGGTGTTGGAAACATGGCGCAGGCAAAGCTATAAGAGCGAGGCATTTACTGTCAGATAAAGCAAGTATCAGTGGAGCAAGAACAGAGAAATGATTATGCGCATCTGTCAGTGACTGTTCTGTTAGACCAGTACGTTATTAGAACCATAGATATTTATGGTTAGAACGTCCCGCAGAGAAACGTAACATGAGCGTGGTCGTGTGTCTGCTGAAATGTTGAAACAGTGAGCAGTGCTTTACAACAGGTTAAACACATCTAATCATTTCTGTAATTTTCATTTTCATTTTGCAACTTATAAAGCGTTAAAACATATGTTTAAATTATATGTTAAAACTAGTGTAGCAAATGTAAAAAATGTAATATTTAATTTGAATTATCATTTTGCTCCAAATGTTGCACACATGGTATGGAAAATGTGCATTTAAATACTGAAATGCATTGCCATTTTGCATATTGCATTGCAAATTAAATATTACTACCCATATGCTTCCATATTATGACAAATAAAAAGTCAAATTTATTATATACTACTGTAAGAAATAATTATGAGATAAAAGGTCAACATTATGACAAAAATATCTAATTTAGTTTTTTGTTAAATTAGTTTTTGTCACAATTATGACTTTTTATCTCATAATTATGACCTTTTATATCATAATTATTACTTGTCATAATGATTTCTTATAATTTTGACTCACAATTATGGCTTAGTACATAATTTCTACTTTTTCTCATAAATTTGACCTTTCGTTTCATAATTAGGACTTGTCATAATTTGGATTTCTTATATCATAATTTTGACTTTCAGTCATTTTGACTTGTCTCACAATTATGAGACATAATTTATTTATTTTTTTACATACTGTACATTATAATGTCTAAATTCACGAGTCACATTTAAAAGGATTGATTTAAATTTGTAGTGTTTTATTTTGAATCTATTTAAACAAAAATAGAATTTTAACATTGGCTATTTATCAGAATGAAATCAATTATCAGCTTGCACATCAACAAGAATTTTAATATGATATATGATAGCATTGCATGTCCTGGTCAAGGAAACCTGATGTTTGTATGAAGTTCTACCTAAGACTGCGGCGGTCCGGATCGTAACTCTCTGGAAGGAGCTGACCCAGAGACCTGTAGATCATCACCATGACTACAGCGGGTGGATCGAGTTGTTCTGCATGGCGTCTTTTCTTAATGGACGGTGTTAGATCAACAATATCTGATCCAACCTCGCTGATGAAAGTTGGTGCAATCTGGGCTGGAGGCTCTGTTGTAAAAGCATCTATAGTGTAATACAACATAAGAAAGTTTAAATAATTTCCATGACTATTACTTATAACCATAGGCCTGGTTTCACAGACAGGGTTTAGATTAAGCCAGGATTAGGCCTTAGTTCAATAAGGGCATTTAAGTATCTTTTATAATACGTGCCTTCGAAAAAAACATTACTGGTGTGCATCTTGAGACAATGGCACTGACATTTTAAGATGTGTCAGTGCAAGTTGCTTTCAGTCAAAACAGCTCAAACATGCATTTTAGTCTGGGACTAGACTTAAGCCCTGTTTGAGAAACTGGGGGATAAAGTAATACGTTTCGAAGTGAGAACCTTTGCTCTTTTTCGGCATGGAAAGCAGGTTTGGGAACAGGACATATGACTCCAGCTCTTTTGAGAACACCTCCTTAACCTCCTGAAAGCGAGGAAGCTTGTCTTGGTTTGCGGTGGAGTCCAGGAAATCTAATGCAACAACTTGAATGTGTAGAAAAATGGTAAATATTAAAAATTTATCAAATTAAGCAGAGCAGAGATACAGGATGAAGAACGCAATACTAACTCATGTTGTCAGTGATAATGGTGAAGGGTCTCAGATAGGTCTTCCTCACGTTCTGTACCAGAGTGTTGGCGTACTCCTCAAAGTGGTGCAGCAGAAGTGCCGTCCCACCATCAGAGCGCTGTATCTTCTCCCAGTGCTCCTTGTTGACTGGGTCGAGAATGGCACTTCCAGCTTTAATAATGTTCTATCACAACAGACAAGACTAATGTTCATTAATACTGGATAATAACCACCCACCATGGGTTAAAAAACACACACATACACTTCAAATATTCAATTTTTAAATGCCTTCTAAATGGTAAAAGCGGGTCATTTATGGTCATTAGTTGGTCCAACCTGGTTTAGATGGTTGACCAGACTGGTGAGGTCAACCAGGTAGACCATCTTGGTTAAAACATTTTAAGTGAGAAGGTCACTTTTGACCAGCAACAAATCAGTTACAATGTTCCAAAAACCATCTTGACCAACTTAAGCAATTAAGATCTGCTTCCAATAAAGTTATCTTTAAAAATTGAGCTTATAAATTAAAATGTTCCTTTTCTTATCATACTCTGAGGTGCAGAACCCATTAGATTGAGCTTAAATTTGAAGATGCTGAAAGATACTGTGAAAATCTGGAAGTGTGTGAAGGCTTTGAGGTCTATACCTTATTGAAATCGGTATCATGAGTGGCGGTGAGCTCAAAGCCCTGCTGAAGACTCTCATGCTCTAACACACTGGCCAGCAGATGGTAGGCAGTCCTCACATCATTTCCAAAGAGATGATCCATGTGGTTGGTGGCGGTGTACAGCGCCCCCGCAAGGCTTCTTGATCTTTCTCCATCCATTCGAGAAGCATTAACTTGAAGATCCTCACTCTAAGTTACAAATGAAAGAGGAAACACTGGTCACTTTTAGGATTGTGAAAGCTGGCGTAGAATGTTTAATATTCCAGTCCACAATTTAGTACTACAATTCCAACTTGAATTAACCAACAAGAGTCACAAACCTCTTTCTTTAGCTTTGAGAAGCTGAGGGAAGTGCAGTTGAAGAGCTCAGGTGGAAGCCAACCTTTATCATCACTGCAATGACGGATAGCTGTGCCTGTCAAACAACATATCAAATGTGGATATATCGATAAATCATTCAACAATAAATAAATAAAATGATGAAAATTCTTACATATACTACCAGTCAAAAGTTTGCACACATCTTCTTCGTTATTGTAAGTACTATTTTCCACATTTTTTAAATTATAGTAAAATCATTACAATGTATAAATAAATAACACGAATGGCAATATGGGATTTCTGTAGTGACCAAAACTATCTATTTATTTTTTATAGGAAATAATTAAAAAATGTAAAATATATTTTTATAAAACAAAATATATAATGTATTTTTTTAACAAATATTTTACTTTTGTAATTTAACTTTCATATATTAAATTACAGTAAATGATTTAAATATAACTGTATATTTATATAGTGTGTCCAAACTTTTGATTGTTTATGCAACTTCTTGATTTAGTTAAGGACAAAATAAATCATCTAGACTCACCGCTGGATCCTTTGGGGCAGTTTGTGGCTGCAGGGCCACCAAACGTGGTACGGGGCCACCAGATACTGCCTTCAAACGCTTTAGGACAACCGTCATAAACCACTAGATAACAAAAAATGTGAGTGTGAGAGAGAAAGGACAATATGGCAAAACAGATGCCATTTAGTGTCACTAACGTGGCTATGTCTTAATGATAAGGATTTTTAAAGGGATAGTTCACCCAAAACTTTCTGTCAAAAATTCTGTCATCATTTACTCACCCTTAAGTTGTTCCAAACCTGTATGAATTTCTTTTTTCTGCTGAACACAAAAGAAGATGTTTTTCATATTCATACAGGTTTGGAACAACTTAAGGGTGAGTAAATGATGACAGAACTTTCATTTTTGGGTGAAAGGAATCCATTTAAGGAGCGACAAATGCCTATTATTTCTGCTCCAATAAATCCCACAGTCAGTACAGGTACTTCATGCCGACTTGAAAGCATTCTGCTTATGATTAGAGTGTATTACACTTACATTTCATCATACTGCATGCATATGTAAGCTAAAATCGTAAACAGCTTTCATATTTATTCAATTGTCTGTGACATTGTCAAGCATTTTGTAACCAGTTTTGAAATGAGCTCAACAACAGTTAACTGCCATCCTGTTCAGGTGACAGCACACATACCCACACATCCCCCGACTGTCACCTCTGCGAAGGGGTTGTCACAGCGGTTGCACTGACGGCCCACCACACCCATTTTACAGGCGCACTGGCCCGTTACAGGATCACATGTCCGCGAATGCGCTCCAAGGTGAAAACAATCACATGGGTAGCAAGTGTCCCCACCAAGATGGCGAAAGTAATTGTCCTGAAAAATTGAGGAGGAAAGTATGGCATCTTTTGAGCATGGATGAAGTATAATAATGCACACTAAGATACTTTTTTTTAAAGAAGTGAATACTTTTATTCAGAAAGAATGTATTAAATTGATTAAGTGATATTAAAGACATTTAGGGAGTGTTCACACTTGGCATGTTTGGTCCATTTAAAACGAACCCTGTTCGACTGCTCTGTTAATGCGGTTTATTTGAATAAATGCCATCCGAACCCTGAAGCGCACCAAAAAAGTAAATAAATAAATAAATGCAACACGGACCAAAGACATGTATACGAACTAAAAACAGGACCTGATGTCACAAGATGCGACCCTAAAAAGGACAGAATGCTCAAGCATACCAGTTTTTTCTCATCACAGCCGCAATGTTGCCCATCACAGTTCGATACAGGCATCAGAACCGTGTCTCCTCGCAGCAGATCTTCATTTGTGTGTGTGACCAAGGAATTCCTGCCGCTGTTTTGACTCACTCATTTCATAAGCTCTTCACGAGTTCTCATTTGGTCAAAATACAATCAAATTCAGGCTACGCACATACAACGAGCGCATTTAGCCCAGCACACAGAATAATAAAAGCAAACCATATAACAAAATAAAAGCCAACCAATCAGGTTGTGAACATATCCCTATGTCTTTAGGTTTGGTTCTGTGTTAAAATATCCATGTGAATGCTAAGCAGAACAAACAAACCAAGCAAACTGACACACCCTTAAATGTTACAACAGATTTGTATTTCAAATAAATGTTCTTTTGAACTCTGTATTGATAAAAAAAAAAATCCACCCCAAAAAAATATTAAGCTGTTTTCAACATTTAAAACAATAAGAAATGTTTCTTGAGCAGCAAATCGTCATATTAGAATGATTTCTAAAGGATAATGTGACTATGAAAAGAAAAAATTATCACAGAAATAAATTACATTTTAAAAAATATAATAAAATTGAAAACAGCTATTTTAAATTGTAATAATATTTCACAGTATTACTGTTTTTAATTAAATAAATGCAGCCTTGGTGAGCATAAAACAAAAAATCTTACAGATTCCAAACTTTTGTACAGTAGTATGCTTAATACAATAAAAGCCACATGGTCCAGTTTATGTTTATATTGTTGTACAACAACTAGAAGTCAGTGGTTTCCCTTCAGTTCCTGCACATTATTTTGAGAGTCTGGAGCATGCGATCACTTGCAGCTTACCTTGCAGCTACACTCTCCTGTGGTTTTATTACAGTCCCTTTTGAAGCCTTTGCTGACATCGCAGTTACAGGGCCCACAGGTCGGGTATCCCCACCAGCCGTGGGCACAAGGTTGATCCCCTCTGTGTGTGTGCGCACACGTCAAAGTAAGAGTGAAAAAGAAGACAGAGAAAAATAAAATCATGCAATAGTGCAGTTTAAACTACAAACTATACAGAATGAGACTCAAAACAGCTTAAATTTGGGCTGAGACTGATTAGAAGAGTGGGGGAAAAAAGGATTTGCTTTGAAATTGGACATAAAATTTTGCTGTAAAATCAAAGCAATGGATTCTGACTGCAAGGCAAACACAAAATTGCTTGTGTGAAAGCAATACATCATTCTAAGCTCGCTTCCTTTCTGATCATTTAAAAGAGACTCTTTTCATGGTTAAAGAAAGGAACAGAAACAAAATAATTTTGAACATATTATTTTAGTCTCTTTTCTCCTCTCATGGAAACTCTTTTATCTATTTTTTTGGAGTTTAAAGATTAAGAATGTGTATACAGTTATGTGCAAATAATGATGCAGTGGGATAGAGGATTACCATTATATTTGTATTATGTAAAATGACAATAAAAAGTTAAAAGTTATGTTAAAATGAACTTTTTTCAAAACTGTGATTTTTCAAAACTGTGATTCTTTCAAAAAAGTGATTCTGCTAAAGAACAGTTTATCTTTAATGGATAAAAGACTCACCAAGTACTGGATTATTCCAGCAGTTGTAGCTTTACTTTACTTTGTTGCATTACAAATAAAAGTGTTACAGTGTGGGCGTCAAGGACATGTGGAATTACCAGAATTAAAGGAAAGACCAGATTTAAAGGATCACCATAACAATACCATCACAAATACTGCCAGCATCTGCTATCACAGCTTTCGCCACTTATAAAACCTTGGCAGTTCATAAAACAGACCATCAGACAATAAAGCTGTTGTCAGTCAGCGTGTTAAAGCATGTACCGAGCTTTAACTAAAAGTCCACCAATTTTCTTAATCCTAACAAAATCTAAACATTAAAGGGATAGTTCACCCAAAATTAATGTTCTGCAATTATTTCCAAGCCTATATGACATTCTTTCTTCTGCAGAACACAAACAAAGATATTTTAAACAATGTCCCAGTGTTTTTTTTAACTTTTTTTTGTCCATGCAGAAAGTCAGTGGGGTCCAATGTTGTTTTGAACCCCACTGACCTGTATTGTATGGACAAAAACAGTTGAAACATTCTTCAAAATATATTTTATATTCCACTTCCCACATAAGAAAGAAAATCATACAGGTTTAGAATAATATGAGGGTGAATAAATGATTATACAAATTTAATTTTTGGGTGAATTATATCTTCAAATACTAACATGACCTATTTTTTTATCATCAATCAGAAAAAATGGTACATCTGATCATTTAGAAAAGTACTAGCACACGTCTGCTTAATAACATGCATAATTTGGGACATTATTCATGTCCGACAAACAATTTAGGACAAGTTACATGCAAATGTTTAGGGTTAGGGATATATTTTGAGCCCTAAACCATAAGCAAGGAATAAATGAATGAACCAAAGAGAAGGAGAGATACTCACCTGCGCTCACAGTATTGGCCATAGTAATTGTGTCCACACTCGCAGCTGTAGCCATGTTTGGTGCTGGGCCTACGAACACAGGAGGAAGTGTGTTCGCAGGGGTTCACGAGGCACGCATCCACACAGTCTCTGCCGAAGTAACCTGGGGGAAAGGAAAAGAGAGAAAGACTGAGAAAATGGGTCTGTATCAGATTCATAAAACTAGACACTCAAATCTTAACTTATAAACACAAGGCTCTAAAAGTCTAGTTAAAAATGTACATGAATTTAGGAATATCTTATGTACACTATACTGCCAAAAGTACTGGGACAAATCATTGAATTCAGGTGTTCCAATCACTTCCATGGCCACAGGTGTATAAAATCAAGCACCTAGGCATGCAGACTGCTTCTACAAACATTTGTGAAAGAATGGGTCACTCTCCGGAGCTCAGTGAATTCAAGCGTGGTACCGTGATAGGTTGCCACCTATGCAATAAGTCCATTCGTGAAGTTTGCTCACTACTAAATATTCTACGGTCAACTTTTAGTGGTATTATAACAAAGTGGAAGCAATTGTGAACAACAGCAACTCAGCCACGAAGTGGTAGGCCACGTAAAATCACAGAGCGGGGTCAGTGCATGTTGAGGCGCACAGTGCACAGAAGTCAGCAACTTTCTGCAGTCAATAGCTATAGACCTCCAAACTTCGTGTGGCCTTCAGATTAGCTCAAGAACAGTGCGTACAGAGCTTCATGGAATGGGTTTCCATTGCCGAGCAACTGCATCCAGCCTTACATCACCAAGTGCAATGCAAAGCATCGGATGCAGTGGTGTAAAGCACACCGCCACTGGACTCTAGAGAAATGGAGATTTGTTCTCTGGAGTAATGAATCACGCTTCTCTGCCTGGCAATCCGATGGATGAGTCTGGGTTTGGCGGTTGCCAGGAGAACGTTACTTGCCTGACTGCATTGTGCCAAGTGTAAAGTTTGGTGGAGGGGGGATTATGGTATGGGGTTGTTTTTCAGGGGTTGGGCTTGGCCCCTTAGTTTCAGTGAAAGGAACTCTTAATGCTTCAGCATACCAAGACATTTTGGACAATTTCATGCTCCCAACTTGGGGATGCCCCTTCCTGTTCCAAATGACTGCGCAGCAGTGCACAAAGCAAGGTCCATAAAGACATGGATGAGCGAGTTTGGTCTAGAGGAACTTGACTGGCCTGACCTCAACCCGATAGAACACCTTTGGGATGAATTAGAGCGGAGACTGCGAGCAAGGCCTTCTCGTCCAACATCAGTGCCTGACCTCACAAATACACTTCTGGAAGAATGGTCAAAAATTCCCATAAACACACTCCTAAACATTGTGGAAATCCTTCCCAGTAGAGTTGAAGCTGTTATAGTGGCAAAGAATGGGCCAACTCCATATTAAACCCTATGGATTAAGAATTTAATTCCAAATTAAATGTGGTCTCAACCTTTCAGACCAGACTATAGAACTACTCTAAAAATGTTTAGTCCCTTTGTAGCACTGTTGGTGTTACCTGGCTCACAGACACACATGTGAGATGCCCATTTATCCCTGCAGCGGCTGTGTGTTGGACACAGGTTGGATAGACAGGCATCAGGTACGTTACATCCGTCTTTAGCCCGGACTCGTGTCGCATGTCGCATGTTAATGTTGGCAGTGTTGGTGGAGGTCTCACCCATTCGCAGACCCTATGAGATAACCACATGTAATAATTATGTAAATAAGACCATACAAACCTTTAAACAATGTAAATGTGCTTGTATGTGAGATTTACCTGCATGCAGCCAGTAAATCCTCCCTGCACAGTGCCGTCTTTCTTAAGCAGTCCCCCGATAAACAAGTTCCTCAGTTTAAGCCCGGGCAGCTCATTACCGATCTCCACTGTCCTCTATACATCAAAACAATATCATACATATCTTAAACTCATGCATACAGAACATACAGAACCACATGCCTTTATTGGTGTTTCTTCAACTAGAGACACTAATCTAGGATGATGTCACACTTTTTTCCCCCTTATTTGTATTGTGAATGTCACATAAAAAAAAAATCCATTCCATCATCATTTACATTTGCAGCAAATGCATAGAAAATCTATCATAAAAATATTAATTATTACAATTTTAAAACTAAAAGTAATAATATTAAATAATAAAATACACAAAAACATTTTTATTCAAACATAGTTATTCTTCATAGCATGAAAGTCCTTTGTATACATTTTTATGCAAACTAAGAGTTGTGTGTGCAATATTTTCTATGCATGATTTTTTTTTGTCATTTTGTCATAAAATATTATATTATTGCTTGTATTTAGCATTTAATACATACAAGTTACAGTAGCAAAGTCGTTTTATTCCAAAATAGTGTCTTTAGTGTCAGTTATATTTTTTAGTATTGTTTTTTAGTATTTATTTATTTATTTATTCCATTTTCATTTTCATTTTAGTTATAGTTTTAGTAACTTATATTGTTTTTTGTCATTTTTATTAGTTACTGTTTAAAAATAAATGAATACATTTTTATATATTAAATATAAATATGTTTAATAATTTTTTTTTTCAGTTTAAGTTATGTTAGTAGTACATCATGTGTAATGCTGCTTTGGAAATTAGCTGAAATAAAAAATCTATATATATATACATTGTATTTTATTTCAGTTAAGGTTTATTTTATTTTATTTCAAGTACCAAGTTTTTTTTTATGGTTTTAGTTTTAGTTAAGTTAAGTTTTAGTTAACCCTGTTCCAAAAAATGTTAAAAATATAATTACCATCACCACCTTTTCCACCACAGAAAGTGGTCAAACAAAATAAATAATTTGAGATTTGATGGACATGATTAATCAATTAATCTTTAGAAACAAAAATGACAAAAACTCCTACGCAATGCATGTATATCCAACATTGAAGAATGGGAGTAGACAAATTAAATAAACCAGTGACAGTATGAACAGTTTAATTGAATGTATCTATGTCCACACAGCACTATGTTCCCATAGTTGAATAAACATAATTTGTGTTTGAACCAGACTTTGGTGGTCTATAAATAAATATCGAGATAAAATACCTGAAACATGCCATAATCCAAAGACACGAGAGCCATATATTTGATGTCTTTGCCATCTTTTCCACTCTTGAGCTCGACAAGCACATGGTGCCATTCACCGTCGTCCACGCAAATCTGAGGAAAATCTAAGAGGGCCACACGTCTAACACCCAGAAACACCTGGAACCGAAGGTGTCTGTTGCTCACCTGGAAACACAAAGTAAGAGAAATCTAAGACAAACAAGGATGAGAGCATTTATCTGATTTATCTGCTTTATTAAAACAGATATATCATGGGAAACAAGATTGAACATGGTGGATTACTGAAACACAATACACACCATAAGATTAATCTTGGAAAACTCTCCTGCACTGGCCTGTAGCAGAACGCCTGTGCTTTTTCGGGTGCGAAACATAAGACTCATGTACCAGGGAATGGCAATGGTAATATCAGTCTTGCTCCATGACACCAGCGCGTGGCCATCGAAATGCAGGGGGGCGGGCATAACTGCGGAAAGAAGACCATCAGACAACAGTTTAGATGACATCCAGACTAGACAAAGTTGTTTTATTAACTGAAATCTGTTCAATTAAACAAACACACCCTTAGGGAAACGCTTAGACATTCCCTCCTGTCCTGAGGCCCAAATAATAACTATCATTCAGGGAGGAATGTTTCCCAGTCATCCAGGAGATTTCTTAATCAGGAATGTGAAAGGTTCTTTCACACCAGTTTCCTCAGGGCAAATATTTTACTTTCTCTATGCGAGGGCTGAACTTATGGAAATAAAAGTAGTATATCATAGACCCAGCCCTGGGAGTGTGACAATAATATTAGTGATACTCATAGTTGGGCCTTCTCTTCAGTTTTCTTCAATTGAGATTTTAGACCTACAGCGGGAAACAAGATTTTCAGTGTGCTTTATGGAGTTTGAGAGCCCCTGATCTCATTATGCTTTCATTGTGTGTTAAAGAGTAGCCTGAAAGTTCTTCAAAACATCTGCTTTCGTGTTCCACAGAAGAAAGAAAGTGATTCAGGTTTGGAGTGACATGAGGGATTTAGATCTGCTTCCATTGGCGGTATTATGACTTTTATGTTCTTTTGAAGGCTCATTACATGGTGTGATCCCTCCATCCAATTGATAAGCAAAAATAAATAGAAAATGCGGGTTCAACCGGGTTTCCTTCAAAGAAATTAGGTCAAACTAAGCTCACTGAAAATGTTAAGCCATTTGCAACCCCATTTGCTCTTTCAAATATTCATTCACCGTTAAGGGGGACTCTTTGTGATTATAATGCACTTACTCATATTGGTTTACAGTGTAAAAAACTTGGATGGATAGACAGACAGACAGACAGAATAGATAGATAGACAGACAGACAGACAGAATAGATTAGATTAGATAGATCGATAGATAGATAGATAGATAGATGGATAGATTGATTGATTGATTGATTGATTGATTCCTGTCTCAGGTATGAGTCATTGGATTTGTGTAGACATTGGTCTGTTATAAAGGCGAAGGGCAAATCCAGGCAAATGATGGGAGGCGTGTCTGTGTGTTTGTGTCCATTAAGCAAAATCTAGTCAAAGGAAGAATGATGTATAGAAAAGACTAGCAATAAGAGGATTATCTTACCATGTTCACAATTCTTTCCTCCGTAGCCTAATGGGCAGTTACAGGTGTGGGTGTTCCATCTATTCACACATACGCCTCCATTCTGACAAACAATCTGGCTACAGAAGTCATGTTTTGCTGCACAACCTGAATAGAAAGGGAAAGTGCACTTTATATATTATGGGTTGGAGTTTGACAACTTAATGGACCACTTTAGAAAAGCTAAAGAAAAACAGTGCTGTGAAAAAAAAAAAAAGATTTAAAAAGGTCATGTGCACTTTTTTACTGTCATTTTCTAACGTCAGTTTTTTGGAGAGTTGAGGAAGAAGTTTTGAGTTTTTATAGTACTCTGAAATGTACTAAAAATATCTAAGTACTGTAGATATGATTTGTCATGATATGAACCCGTGATATATAGTTTCTAACCTGCTGAGGTGCCATTGTTGGCAATGAAGCCAGCCATGTCTATGGGCTTGCTGTCGATAGTCAGGTTCCTAATGCAGCCCACAAAGTCTCGGTTCTGTATGGGAAAATCCTCAGGGAGGTTTGGAACTCCACCCAGGAGCAAAGGTCCGGTAAGATCCAGTGACCTGCACACAAACAGAAAGATTCCTGAAACCAAGAATAGAAAAAACTGTCCCAAACATTCTCCATTATGGAATAATACAGCTGCATTAAAAAAATTCAAAAAATAAAAATTACAGGGATTATTCCAATCATTTGAAAATTACATTATGTTTATGTGCGTTCCAACCTGAGATCAATAGAGCTTGAGGCCCATTAGGTAGGCAAAAAATAGATGACAATGAGTTGAGTGGCTATTTTTATTGCACTTTTTTTGTCCCCATCCTTTCAACCCTCATTCATCTAATTTCAAAGAAAACAAAAAGCATATTGATTTGGATAAAAATAAGTCAAAGTTGAGGACAGAATTAGCTTTTTTGGGTGAGCTATTGCTTCAGTATTGTTCACGCAATTACTATATATATATATATATATATATATATACACAGTAGTTTTTAATGTTTTTAGAAGTTAAAGCATCAAAATATGAGATATATATAAAAAGCATCAAAATATGATATATATAAACTATATTTTATATTTTATAATTTTTAAATAAGATTTGGCTTGGTTAAGGTATTTATCTGACAAATTTGGCAAAAACGGCAAACAGGAAAAAGCATACATTGACTACAACATTGTTAGTTACTAATATTTTGTTGGTTCTCTCTTGTTTTGCATGTGTTCTTTTTATGACAGTCTGGCTGAAAATTATGTTTCATTGCATTAACACAAGTAAAACAAGTGACTCCAAGCACAACTACACAATATGCTTGGAAAATATTTAACACATTTTTTTTCTCCTAGGCCGGACACCACTAATGTACACTCACCTAAAGGATTATTAGGAACACCATACTAATACTGTGTTTGACCCCCTTTCGCCTTCAGAACTGCCTTAATTCTACGTGGCATTGATTCAACAAGGTGCTGAAAGCATTCTTTAGAAATGTTGGCCCATATTGATAGGATAGCATCTTGCAGTTGATGGAGATTTGTGGGATGCACATCCAGGGCACGAAGCTCCCGTTCCACCACATCCCAAAGATGCTCTATTGGGTTGAGATCTGGTGACTGTGGGGGCCATTTTAGTACAGTGAACTCATTGTCATGTTCAAGAAACCAATTTGAAATGATTCGAGCTTTGTGACATGGTGCATTATCCTGCTGGAAGTAGCCATCAGAGGATGGGTACATGGTGGTCATAAAGGGATGGACATGGTCAGAAACAATGCTCAGGTAGGCCGTGGCATTTAAACGATGCCCAATTGGCACTAAGGGGCCTAAAGTGTGCCAAGAAAACATCCCCCACACCATTACACCACCACCACCAGCCTGCACAGTGGTAACAAGGCATGATGGATCCATGTTCTCATTCTGTTTACGCCAAATTCTGACTCTACCATCTGAATGTCTCAACAGAAATCGAGACTCATCAGACCAGGCAACATTTTTCCAGTCTTCAACTGTCCAATTTTGGTGAGCTCGTGCAAATTGTAGCCTCTTTTTCCTATTTGTAGTGGAGATGAGTGGTACCCGGTGGGGTCTTCTGCTGTTGTAGCCCATCCGCCTCAAGGTTGTGCGTGTTGTGGCTTCACAAATGCTTTGCTGCATACCTCGGTTGTAACGAGTGGTTATTTCAGTCAAAGTTGCTCTTCTATCAGCTTGAATCAGTCGGCCCATTCTCCTCTGACCTCTAGCATCAACAAGGCATTTTCACCCACAGGACTGCCGCATACTGGATGTTTTTCCCTTTTCACACCATTCTTTGTAAACTCTAGAAATGGTTGTGCGTGAAAATCCCAGTAACTGAGCAGATTGTGAAATACTCAGACCGGCCCGTCTGGCACCAACAACCATGCCACGCTCAAAATTGCTTAAATCACCTTTCTTTCCCATTCTGACATTCAGTTTGGAGTTCAGGAGATTGTCTTGACCAGGACCACACCCCTAAATGCATTGAAGCAACTGCCATGTGATTGGTTGATTAGATAATTGCATTAATGAGAAATTGAACAGGTGTTCCTAATAATCCTTTAGGTGAGTGTATGTATGTGTGTGTACAGGTGCTGGTCATATAATTAGAATATCATCAAAAAGTTGATTTATTTCACTAATTCCATTCAAAAAGTGAAACTTGTATATTATATTCATTCATTACACACAGACTGATATATTTCAAATGTTTATTTCTTTTAATTTTGATGATTATAACTGACAACTAAGGAAAATCCCAAATTCAGTATCTCAGAAAATTAGAATATTGTGAAAAAGTTCAAGATTGAAGACACCTGGTGCCACACTCTAATCAGCTAATTAACTCAAAACACCTGCAAAGGCCTTTAAATGGTCTCTCAGTCTAGTTCTGTAGGCTTCACAATCATGGGGAAGACTGCTGACTTGACAGTTGTCCAAAAGACGACCATTGACACCTTGCACAAGGAGGGCAAGACACAAAAGTTCACAGAGCTCTGTGTCCAAGCACATTAATAGAGAGGCGAAGGAAAGGAAAAGATGTGGTAGAAAAAAGTGTACAAGCAATAGGGATAACAGCACCCTGGAGAGGATTGTGAAACAAAACCCATTCAAAAATGTGGGGGAGATTCATAAAGAGTGGACTGCAGCTGGAGTCAGAGCTTCAAGAACCACTACGCACAGACGTATGCAAGACATAAATTTCAGCTGTCGCATTCCTTGTGTCAAGCCACTCTTGAACAACAGACAGCGTCAGAAGCGTCTCGTCTGGGCTAAAGACAAAAAGGACTGGACTGCTGCTGAGTGGTCCAAAGTTATGTTCTCTGATGAAAGTAAATTTTGCATTTCCTTTGGAAATCAGGGTCCCAGAGTCTGGAGGAAGAGAGGAGAGGCACACAATCCACGTTGCTTGAGGTCCAGTGTAAAGTTTCCACAGTCAGTGATGGTTTGGGGTGCCATGTCATCTGCTGGTGTTGGTCCACTATGTTTTCTGAGGTCCAAGGTCAACGCAGCCGTATACCAGGAAGTTTTAGAGCACTTCATGCTTCCTGCTGCTGACCAACTTTATGGAGATGCAGGTTTCATTTTCCAACAGGACTTGGCACCTGCATACAGTGCCAAAGCAACCAATACCTGGTTTAAGGACCATGGTATCCCTGTTCTTAATTGGCCAGCAAACTTGCCTGACCTTAACCCCATAGAAAATCTATGGGGTATTGTGAAGAGGAAGATGTGATATGCCAGACCCAACAATGCAGAAGAGCTGAAGGCCACTATCAGAGCAACCTGGGCTCTCATAACACCTGAGCAGTGCCACAGACTGATCGACTCCATGCCACGCCGCATTGCTGCAGTAATTCAGGCAAAAGGAGCCCCAACTAAGTATTGAGTGCTGTACATGCTCATACTTTTCATGTTCATACTTTTCAGTTGGCCAAGATTTCTAAAAATCCTTTCTTTCTTTCTTTGCCTTAAGTAATATTCTAATTTTCTGAGATACTGAATTTGGGATTTTCCTTAGTTGTCAGTTATAATCATCAAAATTAAAAGAAATAAACATTTGAAATATATCAGTCTGTGTGTAATGAATGAATATAATATACAAGTTTCACTTTTTGAATGGAATTAGTGAAATAAATCAACTTTTTGATGATATTCTAATTATATGACTAGCACCTGTATATATATATATATATACAGTGGTGGTCAGAATTATTGGCACCCCTGGTAAATATGATCAAATATGGCTGTAAAAAAATAAATCTGCATTGTTTACCCTTTTGATCTTTTATTTTAAAAAATTACAAAAATCTAACCTTTCATTTATAGTAAAATAATTGAAAGTGGGGGGTAAATCACATTATGAAATAAATGCTTTTCTCTAAAACACGTTGGCCACAATTATTGGCACCCCTAGAATTTTTTATGAGTAAAATATCTCTGAAGTATATTCCCATTAATATTTACATTTTTTAGCACACCAGGGTGACTAGGAACATGAAATTGTCCAGCTATGATGTCTTGTTCTACAGAAGTATAAATATGAGGAAACACAAAAAAAGAAAAGCCTAAAAAAAAAAATCAAACAACCCCTACATTACCACATGTTGTTTGGGAGGGATTCAAGAAAAATCCTTCTTGCTCATCCAGACACAAACTCCAGCATATTCAGTTGTCAGACACGACTGGAAATTCAAAAGGGACCTGGCTCTGTGGTCAGATGAAACTATAAAAAGAGCTTTTTGGCAGCAAATCCACCAGATGTGTTTGGTGCAAACAGGGATAAAAAGTACCCCATGTCCACGGTTAAAAATACAGCTTTAATGTTGTGGGCCTATTTTTTTTCTGGAGGTCCTGGACATCTTGTTCAGATACATGGTATAATGGATTCTAGCAAATACCAACAGATAAAAAATCAAAACCTGACGGCCTCTGCTAGAAATCTTATAATGGGCCGTGGTTGGATCTTCCATCAGGACAACAATCCAAAACAAACATCAAAATCAACACACAAATGTGTCACTGAACACAAAATGAAGCTTCTGCCATGACCATCCCAGTCCCCTGACCTGAACCCTATAGAAAATGAGTGGGGTGAACTGAAGAGAAGAAGCACCAACATTGATATGGGAATCTGAAGGATCTGGAGAGATTCTGTATGGAGGAATGGTCTCTGATATCTTGTCAGGTGTTCCCCAAACTCATCAGGCATTATAGGAGAAGACTATTATCTATAGGAGAAGGCTGTTATCTTGGCAAAAGGAGGTTGCAAAAAGTATTTAATAAAAGGGTGCCAATAATTGTGGCCAACGTGTTTTAGAGAAAAGCATTTATTTCATATTGTGATTTACCCCCCACTTTCAATTCTTTTACTTCAATGAAAGGTTAGATTTTTGTGAATTTTTTTAAAAGATCAAAAGGATAAACAATGCAGATTTGTTTTTTACAGCCATATTTGATCATATTTACCAGGGGTGCCAATAATTCTGACCACCACTGTATATATACATATATATATATATACACACAGGTTTTTGCAATATTTGACAGAAGCAAATTGCGTTTAATGCCTTCATAGCCTTTTTTCTTTTAAAATAGATATTTATCCAGTATTATATCATGCCAACATCTGGCAGCAATGATCATATCCATCTTAATCTATCATTCATAGAAAGGCTATCAGATTATGGAAATAATCTTGTATTTTCAATGGAGGGTCTGCAAGAAAGAAAGAACCATTAGAACATAAAAAGTGTGTTTACATGTTTTTACATGTACATCATTTCGTTTTATTTGAGTGTTCTTCTGTTTTATTGTCGCCAGATATGCTGTGGTTTTGTATTACAACATCTGGGCTTCACATTGTAGCAGACTGTAGTGCATTTAATCTACAATTCATATTGTGACCCATAAATCCACATAAATCTGTAGGTTTATGGGTCAGCACTTACTGCAAGCATATGGTCTGACCCAAGCAGTTGCATTTCAGAGGCTTTCTCCACTTATCTCCGATGGAGCTCCACCATCTCTTACTTCTCTGTTCTCCTCACAGAGAGACAATTAGCCTACAATAGCAAATCCTAGCTGCAGATAAGCCAGGAGTGTGTTTCCATTGTAGAGCCCATAAAACTTGTTTGACATGAGACAGAGTGCAGATTGATGGAGATTAGGGGAAAAAATAGAGTGTAACAGGAGAAGCAGAATGCTGTGTAATCTGCTGTAATGATCAGCTATTCAACACCCATCGGTGGTTAGCATGCCTTCGTGTACTCAAGTTCCTCTGTCCCGTCACACTCTCCCTTTCAGCACACAATATCATGCCCTGAGGACTTTAGATGGTGGAAACATGAATGAATGTGGGAGACAGAGGGAGTGTGAGAAGAAGGAGAGAAACAGGGAGAGTGCAACTTATCAGGAAGGGATCACAACAAACATGAAATCACAGTTCCTTAAAAACTCAATGTTTTGTGGCTTCTGCAACCCATTTTACTTCTGCAATGTCACATATTTCCAAAACAGCATGTTAAACAAGAATGTAGGTATTGGCCAGACTAGATTTTCTATTTCAAAAGGAAATACATCACCCCAGAAAAGAAATCTGCACTCGATTTGCAATTTCATTATATCTTTAATAAATGGGGGCTTCAATAAAGTTTCCTGTGTTATAATTTAGAAGTTTTTTTTACTTAAAAAAATATTATTAATAATTACAAATATTAATAATAAAATATTATTAGTATCAATAATAAAGTATTATTATTAGTGTGTATATATATATATATATTTATTTATTTATTTATTTATTTTTTAATTTTTTTATTTTTTTGATGAATACCCTGAATACGCCACACTACGTAAGTATTGTGTAAGTTTCATATTGACTTTAAGAAAATATTTACCTATGTTGCCCTGTTTGGGTACCATGGGTCAAAATGTGTCCAGGTGTAATAATGACAGTGCTGCTGTCAATAAAGCAATGTATGGAATCTTGTTTCCGCCACGGAATAAAAAAATTCAAAGATAATTACGAATTTTTATCTCACAATTTTGACTTTTTTCCCACTCACAATTGTGGATTTACATCTCGCAATTCTAAGAATTGCGTGATATAAAGTCACAATTGCGAGTTATAATGTCACAATTGCGAGATTCTGACCTTTTTTTTGCAAATGCGAGTTTATATCTCTCAATTCTGACTTTATAATTCATAATTGTGACTTTATATCACACAATTCTGAGAAAAAAAGTAATAATTGTGAGATAAAAAGTTGCAATGACCTTTTAAATTTTTTATTCCATGGTGGAAACAAGCTTCTATAGCAAAGTAGCATAACAATAATCTAAAAAAAAAAGAATATTATTAAAATAATTTAATAATATAATAATAATAATTTTTTTTTATTAAAATATTTTTTTCTTGTTGAATATCCTGATTCACTAAATATGCCACACTCTGGAAGTAAAATGGGTTGTAAAAGCAGTTTCATGTTTACTTTAAGAAAACACTTACTTCTTTTGGCCTGTTTGGGTACCACGGGCCGCACAGCTGTAGTTCCCAATCTGTCCCCCGAAACGCAGAGCCATGGCCACATCACAGTCGTCAACGGCAACCACTGCAACCTTTTCCTCAGAGGGGCCATGAGGGATGCCAAGACGGCCTATATTGGGCTTGAATAAAAAAAAGTTGTGTCTTTACATTTTAAGTTAAAATGTAATTGTAATACAAAGTTAATTTGTGGGCCCTTAACAGTATTGAAATTCAAGAGATCACATATTATTTTATTGTAATGCCAGAAAAAAAGAAAAAGTACACTTCTAGCATGTCTAGAGTAAATATGTTACATATATTTACAGTATTGCTATTTTTCATAGTATACATGGTTTTCTTAATACAATAAAATACATAGATGCTTTTATATTTAATGAATGGGGATCCTTCGCAAATAAATCTGTATTTTAAAAACCCATCATCTAATGTAATGAAGATCACACATGCCTTTGTCCTTAATCTTTGTCTAAAATCCTGGAATAGAATTCCAAAGTTTGTGGATCTGAGCAACTTTTCCATTCACACCTTTGTGAATTTGTAGATAATAGGTCTTGTTTGTCTGTAATCTCTAACACACAGCATGAGATGATTGTTTACCACTCTGTGACATTCTGGCCTTCTCAGCTCATCTAATTGGATTATGCCAACTAGATGCTGGCACAGAGGAGATACCAGACAAAGAGAGTACATCAATTCATGTAAAACCTCCCCAGAGACCAAACGGTTTCCACAAAACAGCAAAAAATTGTACTATCATCTGGCGACACCCTTCCCCCCCATGCAAGAGTTTTTTTAAAAATTTTCTCAGCTCATTAAAATTGATTTTGTGGTGCGTATGATGTGCTGAGCTGATCTTTGATGTCTGCCCTGTGGTGTTAAAAAATGTCCAAGAGACATTTGGTGTGATGTGAACATCACTCGCTCCTGAAGACAGTTCATTAGAGCGCTGGTTTCACCATTCAAGCTGTCTATCTAGTTATCTGTGTAGCCTTTTCTGAAATGAAAGAGAGAGAAAACAGAGTAACGTTTCTAAAGTATTTGTCTATGTAATCAGAACAACAACGATGATAAATTTGCTGCAAATTATTGGACTAGTAAACAACAAAGAAATCCATGAATGGGAGAATTCCTACACTCTGACGCAAGTGTCACAGAATAAATCCAACCGTTCATTGCCTAAAGCTGACTGCTCAGTCAACAGCACTCAATTAGCTTTAAAAATTGTGTGAAAACCTTTTGAAAAAAAAAACAGTTTGAGACACCTTTAACAGACCAAATACCATTCACATATCATGTTTCTACTGCTATTGAAGTGGACGTACATCTCTATTACAGTTTTTATCAGGTGCACGCCAATCTGTAAGAAAAAAACATGGCGAAAAGAAAACTGATTCAGGATCAGAGTTTTGACGACCCTTAGATAGTCACCGCAACTCAACCATCTGCCACTCATAATAAGGATCCGCTTCCATTGTAATGTCTTGATGATCCTGAAATCCTGTCTTGAGTCCAACGACAAAAATGAGCTCAATGACAAGCTCAATGCCCTCAGGAACACACATGCACACAAATCCCGACAACGGCTATTAACCTCCACCCTTGTAACTCATCAGCCTTTTTGTTTCAAAGTTCAAAACAATGGTTCATGGATTCCGGGGGCCTAAACGTGAGTTTTTTCCTTTCCAAATGTGCTATTCGATTTAAAAAAACTCATAAAATCAATGACCTGTTTCAGATAGGAAAACAAATGTATTGTATTATAAGGCAGAAAAGGTTAGGCAACAATATGTTCTGTTTGGGGTCAGTGAAAACCTACAGTAAAACCACTGTAATAGCTAAAAAAATATACTTTTTAAATACAGGTAGCTTGATTCTTCTTAATTGTATGTGAACTGACAAACACATTTCATTTGATTATCACGCTTCAAATGTCCTCCATTTACAAAATATGTGTAAATGCAATGATTTTTTAGATGCTAAGTTTTTATTACTGGTGTACAAAGTGTAGAAATAAACTGATGCCAACTGATTTTTTTTTCTTCAAATTCATTTTTCTACCATGAGCCTTTACCAAGGTCAAATTTAACCCAAACATTTAACCCATTTTTTTTATTTTTTTTATTTCAACTATCAAAAAATCCTGTAAAAATGTATCACGGTTTCCACAAAAAATATTAAGCAGCACAACTGTTTTCTGAAGGATCATGTGACACTGAAGACTGGAGTAATGATGCTGAAAATTAGTAAATGCAGCCTTGGTGAGAACCATTAAAAGGGGCATAACACACACAGTTTCTGTCAATCTAATGTTAATCTTGAGTACCTATAGAGTATTATTTCATCCTTCATATGTCCAAAGAGTCTTTAGTTTTATCATATTTATAAAAGACAGATACGCTGTACCGATTCTTTCCGAAAATAGCCAAACTAGTGAAGGCGTGCAGTGGGCGGAGCTAAAGAATCTCGAGCACACACATACACTCCCTGGATAACTTTCGATTCACTATACGTACGTGTTGTTCACATTATATGCACTTACGTGCTGATTGCCAACAAAACACAGACATTTGATGCAGTTTCACTCACCGCCTGCGGTTTCGACTCGTGACCGGGAACAAACAAACACACTTGCAGAACTCCGTTGCTGCTCCGGAAAAACAAACTGCATCCCCTGTTTCCTTAACGCTGGATTATTTGGGAAGCTGAACAAGGTTATCTTTCCCTCACAACCAGAAACACACTTCTTTAGTGACACTGTTGATTTCGTGGTCTAATAACAAAATGACAGCGCTGCAGACAGCTCCCGTAACCCGAACAAAGCTCGATGTTGACGCTCTTGCTCTCGCTCTGGTTGATGTGCGCATGCGCATATCCGAGAGAAGTGCCCATACAAGGAATTCCGCCCTTTATGACTTCATAAAGGGCCATACTCTAAAAAAAACTTTCCGAAACTTGTTCAAATCCTTAAGGAGTGTATTTGGCACAGAAATACTTTTCTAAAAAATACTTTAACTAATACTAATACTTTTCGTTTTTGAAATTTTGGCCATGTTTAGCATGAGAATCCAACTCTTTAACAGTGTAAATAAGTCAGAATGCATGAAATAGCATTAGACCCCTCCTTTAAAACCTTTTTGAGAACATTAAACATTAAAAACCATTAAAAAATCTTACCTACCCCCCAAAAAATTCCATCATCAAAGGATAAATCACAGTAGGTAAAAAAATCACAGTAGGTATGAAATGAAGAGACCTAACGCTTCAAAGCATCGCTGCATTACAGCTGCACCCTGTTGTGTTTGCTTATTATCAAGGTAAATATCTGAAAGTGTCTTCAAAGACAACTCGAGTCTATAGACAAAATAACACATAGGTTGAACTTTGAAAAGCGAAGATCAATGGGATCAAATAGAAGTGATTTACATAGTTTTTGAGACACCATTTCACAATATGGTTAAATTGGCAGACAGTTCAACCAAATATTGTTAGAAACTTTCGGACATCAAAATAGAAACGGATGTCGGTATTAAGGGTATATCAAGTGTTATCTTTTATGGTTTTATTTTTGGCATTCTGGAGATTTACAATAACAGGCCGGGTGTTTTTATGTTCATGTCCAGCCGGAAAAAAACACATGCCATCTGGCGCTTTTAGAAACTCCAAGTGTGTCATTGTAGTCCCAGATTAACTCAATAGGGGGTCTTGCTATTGTCTGCGTTCCTGATCAGTCTATATCGAACTTGGACTTGTTAAATGACAGGGTTAAGGGGGAGATATAGCCACAATGGAGCAAACACGACATGCGCATGGGGGAAAAGGGCATTGAATCTAAATAGACGGCAATAGAGTCTGATAAATGGTGCTCCAATCCAATAATACACTCGCTAACTTGCATGCTACATTATATTATATACATTTTGGATGCAACCATTGGTCTCAGTGAGATTTTAAACAAGTGAGATTACAAAAACAAACTTGTGTTGGCCTTTCATCTGTTTAGTGCAACTTGGGTCAAGGTTTAAAAACAAGAAGAAATCATGGACCATCAAAAAGAGAAACCTTGCATGTTGATTAGGGACGAATGTTGCTTTTTGAAGAGACTTCAGTGGGATTCTCTAAAGCTTCATTATGATTTAATCCAGGAATACTGAGACACAGAATCAATTAGATGTAGATGCTGTTTTAAATTAAGGCAGCATGTAAATAAGGTTACTAAGGTCACTTAGGAACATAAGAAGGGGTTAATGAGAGCTTAATGCATTCAAGCTAAATTAATTGCTTGTGTAACTACAATATATTGAGGTATTCAGCAACAACAAACAACAAAAAAACTTGAGAACTACTTGCTTCAAAACATAAAGAACAAGAATTGCATACCTTATTAAATAATACTAACACTATGGGTTACAAAATACTCTTAAAAACGAGACGCTGTGTAATAAGACACCCAGGTAAAAGAGAAGACACAAATAGCTTTTGGCCGTGAAACATGACACATGATGTGTTACACACGCACCAAACTTGCATGAAAGCTGCATTTCAGTGATGAATGAAATATGAGGGTCTAAAAACTAAACAGGATAAAAGACATAGAAATACAAGATGTTTCTTTTGACCGGAGTTCTTAGAAGACGCTGTGAACTTTGCTACAGCTAGAGATGCCGCTGATATCATGTGTCTTCTTTCATGAAATATGGACACAGAGGCAATGATCTCATCAAGAAACACGCGACTTTGTGAGACTTTTTCTGGCATAGGACCAAGAACTTCATGAAGTACAAGAAATTCTCCGTAAAACCATTCTTACATAATGCATTGTACAATCAATGCAATTATGTACTTAATTATGAATTTAAGAATAATGTAAACAGCAATTCATCTTGCTAATTCTTCATGAATTAGGTCCATTGACTTTCCAAACATGAACTACACTGACCGCCCATTCTCATTGTGTTCAGTACAAATGACTTACCTTGTTGTAGTAATGTAGATGTACTGTATGCCATTGTCCATTGCTAACCCCACCAGCTACAAATGGAGTCACTGTGGTTTTAGATTCCCCTAAACAGGAAATAATAGGAAAGAGGAAAAAAAAATAATTCAGTAATTCGCATTGCATATACACTCACCTAAAGGATTATTAGGAACACCTGTTCAATTTCTCATTAATGCAATTATCTAATCAACCAATCACATGGCAGTTGCTTCAATGCATTTAGGGGTGTGGTCCTGGTCAAGACAATCTCCTGAACTCCAAACTGAATGTCAGAATGGGAAAGAAAGGTGATTTAAGCAATTTTGAGCGTGGCATGGTTGTTGGTGCCAGACGGGCCGGTCTGAGTATTTCACAATCTGCTCAGTTACTGGGATTTTCACGCACAACCATTTCTAGAGTTTACAAAGAATGGTGTGAAAAGGGAAAAACATCCAGTATGCGGCAGTCCTGTGGGCGAAAATGCCTTGTTGATGCTAGAGGTCAGAGAAGAATGGGCCGACTGATTCAAGCTGATAGAAGAGCAACTTTGACTGAAATAACCACTCGTTACAACCGAGGTATGCAGCAAAGCATTTGTGAAGCCGCAACACGCACAACCTTGAGGCGGATGGGCTACAACAGCAGAAGACCCCACCGGGTACCACTCATCTCCACTACAAATAGGAAAAATAGGCTACAATTTGCACGAGCTCACCAAAATTGGACAGTTGAAGACTGGAAAAATGTTGCCTGGTCTGATGAGTCTCGATTTCTGTTGAGACATTCAGATGGTAGAGTCAGAATTTGGCGTAAACAGAATGAGAACATGGATCCATCATGCTTTGTTACCACTGTGCAGGCTGGTGGTGGTGGTGTAATGGTGTGAGGGATGTTTTCTTGGCACACTTTAGGCCCCTTAGTGCCAATTGGGCATCGTTTAAATGCCACGGCCTACCTGAGCATTGTTTCTGACCATGTCCATCCCTTTATGACCACCATGTACCCATCCTCTGATGGCTACTTCCAGCAGGATAATGCACCATGTCACAAAGCTCGAATCATTTCAAATTGGTTTCATGAACATGACAATGAGTTCACTGTACTAAAATGGCGCCCACAGTCACCAGATCTCAACCCAATAGAGCATCTTTGGGATGTGGTGGAACGGGAGCTTCGTGCCCTGGATGTGCATCCCACAAATCTCCATCAACTGCAAGATGCTATCCTATCAATATGGGCCAACATTTATAAAGAATGCTTTCAGCACCTTGTTGAATCAATGCCACGTAGAATTAAGGCAGTTCTGAAGGCGAAAGGGGGTCAAACACCGTATTAGTATGGTGTTCCTAATAATCCTTTAGGTGAGTGTATATAGCTTAACACAATATGCCATACAATACAATTCCCAAATAACTAAATTCCAAACTAACTAAATAACTCCAAAGCACCTTGAGTATTTTAATATGTGTGGCATTTTTTCCAGTCTAGTGGACAAAATAAGTAAATCATTATCAAGGAGATAATGGCATGTCAGGACCTCCCATGACAGCACTTTCCCTCAGTGCATACACTGCTAAATATCTTAGTTGTTTATATCTCTCTCTAACTTAATTAAGTTGAGTGATGGCTAGTAAGCTGGGATGGACCTTTGACCTCTGAGGGTTCATAATTTACCAGAATCACTGTTGTTTGATGTTTTACATTCCAGGACAGTGGAGGAAATGCCTTTCACTGTCTTTATTCTCAGCTCATGTTGACGGGTGACCCTCAGTGTTGCGGTAAGACGTAACAAGCATCTGCTCATACTAGGACACTCTAGGGATGAATTCCACTATTGTGTTTCCTTTGGAAACAATTCTGACCTGTTAAAAAGACGGGACATGGTATTTCACGCACACTGACTAGACAGTAACTGTTGTTGATGTGTGAGGTTTAACCAAACAAAGGAACAGGTAGACAGAGGAAGTGTGTTTTAATGCTCTTTGGCCACCTGCTTCCTTTGGCACAGCTCTGGATGCACAAATACGCACTAATGTTTGAGATTTGACACTCAAAAAAAGTAGATGAGTATCCAATACTCTTAGGCTTTGTTGAGATTCAAATCGAAAAGCAGTTCGTTGTTTGTAGTTTGAGCAACAAAACAAAACAAAAAGATTTCTACAAATTCGATTCAATTGAAAAAAATATGTATTTTAATATCTGATAAAAAAAAGAACAATTAGAAAATATGTAAAGTTATCATCATTCACGATTTAAAACCAGCAACAAAACAAAACAAAACAAAACACAAAACAAAACACAAAACAATTTACAAACTCGATGCAATAGATAAAATATATGTAGTTTAATATGTGATTTTTTTTTGGTGAAAAATTAGAAAATATGTGTAGAAAAAAACAAACAAACATATAATTATTTTTAAAAATGCATTGGTTTCTTGTGTACTTTCAAAACCATTGGGTACTGTTTTTAAAACAAAAGAAATATATAAAAAAAAAAATAATAATAATTATTTTAAATAAATATTATATTCATTAGAGATGAAAGTCAACTTACCAGCAGAGAAAGTCAGCTGGATTTGTTCTTCGACAATTTCAATCGCAATGAAATCATGCCTTTCATTAAACCTGCCATTATACAGCAGCAGGGCGTTTCTTTCCCTGGTAGCAAACCTATGAATAATAATACAAAACAAATAATATTCAAAACCTTAATGCATCATAATTAGCTTGTTCAATTCAAACCTTACTGCATAACAATGACCTTGTTCAATTCAAAGTGTAAAGTAAGGTCCACAGGCTACTTCAAAAAGTTTCTTAAAGTAGGTTTAAACTTTTTTTTTACACCTGATTTATCATATTTTCATCAGGCATTCTATTTGAATGAATATTCATTTCTGGTCCACAGATCAAGAGCCCAGGAACATCCTAAGATCAATCACAACAAAAACATGCATGCTTGACAGAGGAATAAAAAAAGATAGGGAGTGGAGGAAAAGGAAGTGATAAAAGCTGCCAAGAGACACAGCTAGAGGTAATGACGCTGTAATGAACGGGGGAAACTGATACTCTAATGTTTGCCAACCTCTGGTATCTCATTTGGCCCCGTGGTGAGGGCACCTGGGATTTTTGCAGGGAGAGGTGTCAGATAGCACATGGCAAAGGGGCAGACTCACAGGAAGTTTAAACAAAGATGCCTCACTGCACGCGGCATCCTGTTTTTATGTTTGGCATGAGAAGAACTTGTGTGGTTGGTATGCATCGGTGCCTAATTTGCTAGATCGGTTACATGGTAATTAATAAAGGCCATAATGGGAAAGTGAAGAGATGTGGTAGAGGTTAAACAGGTGTTTACCCTTAGAACATTTTCCCAGGACACATATCAGGTGTAATTAACTAAACGTGACATTAAATACATATAAAACGAAATAGAAATATGTCAAAATAATAAAAACTAAACTGAAACCAATTAACTAAAACTGAACTAAAATGTAAAATAAATTTAAATATAGTAATAACATTTTTTATTTTTAATAATTAATTAATCATATTATTTATTATAAGATTTTTTAATAGATTTTTTTTTATTATTTATATTAATAACATTTATTTTATGTATTATTTATTATTATAAGATCTTTCATTTTAAAAGTATTAAGATAATATAATTTTATTAATAACATTAATTATTTATTATTATATTATCTTTTTATTTTAACAGTATTTAATAGTCATAAAAGACAAAAAAGCTAATAGCCCTCGGCTAATAGACATTGCTGGCTAGAGAAGTAAGTGCATGGATGGATGGGTGGGTGGAAGAAGTGATAGATGGCGTAACTCTAGAGGGTTTACTGACATGAAGGAGAGGGTGAAGTGGAATCTCTGTCTCAGGCCTCTGAAGGTGACGAAGGACTGGCCAGGGAAGCTGCGTGTGGTCATCTCACAATAGGGCTTCTCGTACTCGCCATCAGGACACTGGCAGAGGAAACCCCCCACCAGCAGGTCCACACACCTGCCTCCGTTCTTACACACACCTGGGACACAGCGGCCTGAGCGCGTGTTCACCTCACAGCGCTCTCCTGAAAATAAAATACCTGAGAAACATTACTACAGCAAACTACTTTTTATGTTTTCTGAAGAAAATATGAGTGGTGTTGAAGTTGATTGTCAAGACTCTAGGGTTTTGTTGCCAAGGTGTTGCTGTGTGAACATAAGTCTGTCAATGTGGCAGGTGAAAATAGCAAAAATTCTTTGTTGAATTTCAACCTTAAAATTATTTGTGAGGTTACATTTTTAAAAATAAAAGTTTTCATTGTGATACAACAGAAGAACCATTTCAGTGATCAGTTCTTAAAAGAAGCATTTTTTTCTTAGTGTAAAGAACCTTTTTCCACAATAAAAAACCTTTTGTGCATTGAAAAGATTCCATGGATGTAAAAGGTTCTTTCTGCAACCATAGATGCCAATAAAGGACACTGTAAAAAAATGCTTTATTAATGCTCCATTAATGCTCAGTAACAAACCCACATTTCATACGTCCACTGACACATACTAAGTGCAGTGCGGCCATGGAACTCAATTTCAGATAATAATTGGAAAGTTGCTCCCTTAACCCAACCTTCTAACCCATTCACTTGAGTGAGCTTAGTTTTAGTTCCAACAGGACAAAGGCTTCCAGTTCTGTCCAAACGAGAAGGCTTCAGAGAGAGCATTGAGCACCATGTCCTCTTTGCTTAGTGATTCCAGGCAGGCCGCTGTGCTCACTGACCCTGACTAACCTTTGTTCATACTCTAAAGAAACAGGACCACAGCCAAGCAACAAAAGAACAATAAAAGAGCCCTGGTGGTCTGTAAGACACCTGTTATGCTCCACTAGCTTCATAAAGTGACATGAGATCTGAGGTGAACCGATGACGGCTCGCTATTGGAAGATGCTGCAAGCAAAAGTGACATCATTCACATTGTTACAGGTAGATGTTTGCCAGAGGGTTCCTTTGATGTTTATCACAATAAATGATTCTGAGATTGTGTGAGGGGCATCATATTAAGATTAAATTCATGAAAAACACGTAGCTGAAAGATAAGACTGCTTAACTTCTATATTGCAATAAAAGTCAAGTGAACCTAAAATTTTGTTTCCTGAGTGTTTTTCTAAGCTATCTTTACATATATTTGCTTTCACCTGAGATAGACACACCCGTAGCACAGGACACCGAAACAAGCCGATAACAATCTTTCCAAAAATCCATCACTATCCTGACAAATGCAGGAGCTGAGGAACAAACATCTGAGGTTTGCTTGGAAGATTTTACCTTGTTGCGCTTGTAATCCTGTATCTCTGATTCCAGGCCAGCTCAGTGTGCACACTATTGTGTACCTGCCATTACCTTGACAAGATCTGGGCCCAGAGGAACTATGTCGACTGGGACAAACAAAAGAGGTTCCAAAGAGGTAATGATCCAAATGTCGGTCAGATAATCCCTCATTTCGGAGGAATTACAGGGATACATTACTCTGTAATGAGAGAAACCCATGAGAGGAACTACAGAGGCCACTGTCAACACCTCTAGTTATGACCACATACTACCTGAGGGCTTGAGAGGGCAGAGGTTCACTACTCTTTACTGTAGTTCAGAAACCTGAGCTGACAAACAGACAGAAGCTGTCAAAGTGAATGATCCAGTGCGGGAACTCCGAATACTAGATACAATTCCTGCTGTCAGACTTACACAGGATAATTCCTTCCAACAAGAGTGTATCTCCATTCAAGTTATGACAGAAGCAAAACTAATGACGCTCCCACCAGTCTGAGGAACTGAGAAGACGACAATTTGCAACCAATTTGAAATCATCCATACTATATCAAAACACAGATAATTGATATCCGCTGTGTTTCCAAAGGCAAACATCACTATTAGCCCAACTACTGCTTGGATTTGGGTTAGGGCCAAACCCCTAGCCCTAAGCATTAGACGTCAGCAAGGAACTTTTTGACATGAATAATACCTCAAATCATGCTGTTTGTTGAGAAGATGTGTGGTATTACTTTTCTAGGCAATCAGACTTGCAATTTTCACTTGAAATGGGTAAAAAAATGCCTTTTAATTCTGAATTAAATTCCTGAAGTAGCCAACAGGATACAATTCGAATTTGAATGTAAAAAAATATTTAAAATGAATTGACATCCAAAGAAATTCATATAACTGTAATATTTAGCTAAAACAAGCAATGACAGATAGATAGATAGACAGACAGACAGACAGACATACAGATGGATAAATATAGATAGACAGACAGACAGACGGATAGATAGACACACAGGTCGACAGACAGATGGATAGATAGATAGATAGATAGATATATAGATAGATAGATAGATAGATAGATAGATAGACAGACAGACAGACAGACAGACAGACAGACAGATAGATAGGTAGATAGATAGACAGACAGACAGAGAGATGGATAAATAGATAGACAGAGAGATGGATAAATAGATAGATAGACAGACAGATTAATTCTTGAACACTTTATCAAATAATCTAAAAATAAGAGCATAATTAACAGATACTGACCTGTAAAATCTTGCGGGCACTCACAAGTGTATCCCCCCTCTCGGCTGCGGCACTTCCCGTTGTTCTGGCACGGGCCTGAGTAACAAAGGTCCACCTCCGCCTCACAGTAGTCTCCAGTGAAACCATCAGGACATCGACACCGTAACCCGTTCACGGGGTGTATGGGCCTGAAAAGGACCGTGTTGGATGCCACGAAGGGAGCCGTACTGTCAAACTTCAGAACGGCTACACACTTCATGTAGTTCTCACAGGGCTCACGCAGACAGATATTATCATCAAACGGCAGGATGTGCTGAGTTGAGATTAACGTCAACAAGGTGCGGTTAAGGTACAGCTGCTCCTGCAGCTCTTCTGATGGGAAAAAACGTCCCGGTGCTCCACCCGGGAGCAGGGCCGAGAAAGTGACATTAAGAATGCTGCCGCTAACGTCTGTATCATTTTGGACATTGAAGACAAAGACGCCATCGGGGCTGGTGGACAGGACTGCGGCTACACCTTCTGTAAAGAGTGAGAGCAGAGGGGAGAGAAAACGCTCCTGAGACATGTTCTCCAGACGAATGGTGATGCTGTTCGTCAACATGTCATCTGTAATGATGGTCACACGTAGGGTGCAGAAGGCTGAGACCTGGTGGAGTCCATCTGTGAAGAAACAAAGGTACATTGAGGGCCTCGATTAATGTTTAACCCGAAATGAATGCCATAGCGGGAGCTGGCAGGTGGTAAGTTTACATTCTTGAGATGAGATGAACTTTAAGAACATGCTTGAACAGGGAGCTCAATTCATGTTCCAATGTGATTTTTCACCAAACACTTCAACCTTGTTTTATGATCACTATTCACGCTGTTTGAACAGCAATATAACCAGCTTCCTGTCAAGAAAAGCAATACATCAGTGGTGACCTCAAAAAGTCCTCAAAAAGTTTGGAATGTTTGTTGATTTAAAAACATTTTTACAAGGAAAAATATAAATATATTATTCTGAATTTGAATACAATAATAGAATATACACTATATTGCCAAAAGTATTGGGTTACCCCTCCAAATCATTGAATTCAAGTGTTCCAATCACTTCCATGGCCACAGGTGTATAAAATCAAGTACCTAGGCATGCAGACTGCTTCTTACAAACATTTGTGAATGAATGGGTCGCTCTCAGGAGCTCAGTGAATTCAAGCATGGTACCATGATAGGTTGCCACCTGTTCAATAAGTCCATTCGTGAAACTTCCTAACTACTAAATATTCCCCAGTCAACTGTTAGTGAGTATTATAACAAATTGGAAGCAATTGGGATCAACAGAAACTCAGCCACAAAGTGGTAGGCCATGTAAAATCACAGAAGGGGGTCAGCGCATGTTGAGGTGCGCAGAAGTCGCCAACTTACTGCAGAGTCAATAGCTACAGTCCTCCAAATTTCGTGTGGCCTTCAGATTAGCTCAAGAACAGTGCGTAGAGAGCTTCATGGAATGGGTTTCCATGGCCAAGCAGCTGCATCCAAGCCTTACATCAAATCCACCTTCCTTTTCATTCATCCCCACTTTATCATTACCAAATATTTAAGAGCAAAAGTGTCTAAGCGTTGTGTTGTACATCTGGCCACTGTGTCACATTTGCTCTGTCCTTTTGTTTGACAGGCATTGTTCATGGCCCAGTGTATACTCTAGTACCAATTGCGGGCTCCTAGTGTAAAGGGCCCCTATGTCATGTGAATGGAGAGAGCTATAATTGCAGGACAATGAGGACATGTTTCCACTCTGTTACACTGTCTTTTCACATACTGTTAAGCTAAGCCAGACACGCAGTTGCAGACACAACAAGGAGTTTCCCTCTCTGCATGCACACACATTTGCACATGCACACAAAAACGCCACGCATACACATTAAATTATATTAATTCATACTTCACATGCACAAACACAATGTGAACAGCTATTGCAATCAAAGTGTATCACTACTCTCTACTCTGGTGTGCCATTTAAACAGTTAAGTTTAACAAATATCACCTATCTTATTCCCATTGTATATTATAACTGAGGAGATCAAATCATTTTTAAATATCATAGCAAATGTTACAAAAATAAAAAAAATGTGCAATATTAGTGATCATAATAGGCATTGGTAATTTTAAAAATGTATTTCCTTTTTACTGTAGAAAATATTTTGAGTAATGATTTTGATTAATGCAATTAATTCAATTAAATTGTGCAATTGATTGACAGCCTAAAAATATATTCCTCCTATCTTTATGCATTATTAAATGTGTAGTGTTCTGGCAAGCTTGCAATCTTGGCAAATCACAAATGTGTCACATACTAACCGCAGTTTTCCCATAAGTTTCTGTGATGGGAACGGCTTATAACAGGTCACATCCTGCACCATTGTGTTCATAATACTCAATAATCCCATAAACTACTTAACTAAGTTTCTTTTAAA
The DNA here is from genome assembly GCA_039654625.1 of Rhinogobio ventralis. Classification (NCBI taxonomy): domain Eukaryota; kingdom Metazoa; phylum Chordata; class Actinopteri; order Cypriniformes; family Gobionidae; genus Rhinogobio; species Rhinogobio ventralis. Next base: position 15,686,631 of record CM077216.1, on the reverse strand, counting down.
TATGCTTAGTAAACTTTGCTAAATCATGCCAGAAATCTGATCCTCATATGGAGCAGGCAGTAATGTACATGCTAAGTGGTTTCCTGTTTTTTTTTTGTCTTTTCTTTAATGAGGTGTGCAATAAATCCCAACTTTGGCCACTCTGAAATGCATTAAGTCTCTCTCTCTCTCCCTTTCTGTTGACTCTCTTACCAGTAATTGCTATACATAACAAACACTCTGGCATATAATAAAATATTACAGAGACACTTTACATTAGACCATAGTACAGATGAAAAGTGATCCAAGCACTTGCAGACAGCACTACAGTAAATTTGCAGACAGCACTACAGTAGTTCATTATTAAAACTGTAGTTATCATTACTACTAAAATGTGTATCATACAAAAGTGAAAATGTCATTGAAATCAAACCTTAAAACTTCATAGTCATCAAATATGCAAAACCTAGTTATTCCCACCAGAAAAAATGAAGCAGATCGTTCTGAAAATTGTCACACACATAATAAATAGGCCTACAGGTATAATCTTGGATCCTCTCCAGGAAAAAGCTTGTACAAAAGAATGATATGTCTATAAAATCTGTCTATACAATCAAATAGGAATCACTGTGTTAATATAAATATCATACACAAGTGTGGGTGGTCCAGAGCAGAAACTGTACCAACTGATTCCAGAGTTTGTAGAACAAGAAATCAAAGCAAAACATTGTACAATCATTCGTTTAAATGGAATAACTTGGATAGCACCGCGTCACAGGAAGTCCAGGTTCAACTAATCCCTCAAAACTGACTGCGGAGATTATGACACTAGCAAAGTAAACTCACAATTTCACTTGGCAACAAACTCCTTTGCAAGACCACTGAGCTGTGACAGTGTTTACAGCCTCTGTAAAGAGCAAGTGTCATGTTCAGTTTTCTTTTCGAACAATCTGAGAATGAAGGCAAACACACAGAGCAGCTTTTCGGCACTGTGTTTTCCGAGGGAAAAGGCCAAACAGTCTGTGCAAAGATAATACTTCAGTGTAGTTTAAACACACACTCTAAAGACACTTACTCGCAGGAGATGACCTGCAAACGAACACAGTGGGAAGTTTAGAGGTTATCACCTGACTTTTAAACTGTTCTACAGCTAATGTCAACCTCGGTTTCCTGGTTACCAACTATTATGTGGATGGCATGAATCAGAAATGTTGAGTCTAAAGGCCAATTTCCATGCACACTCATGACAGCTTTTAATAATTTGTATGAGATAGCAATATTATGATATATTGATATATTATGAATATTATGATATAATGATATCATGAAACTTGGCTCATATGAAAAATACAACTTTTTTTATTACAATCATGGTAACTATAGTGTAACTGTAGTGTATGTATTCAGGTACAGACATGTAATAATTAGTCCTAAATGTAAAATAACACTATAGTGTTCACTGTATACATTAAATATAGATTAATTTAATCTCTGTGTTTTGTTATTTGATTAACATTAATGACTTAAGGTCCGTTTACACCAAGAACGATAACTTTGACTATAACTGTAAAGAAACCATATTAGCTAATCCAAGCATTATAATGGCAGTGAATGGCAGCCCAAAATTTAAAGCCCAAAAAGTGCATCCATCCATTATAAAAGTAATCCACACGGCTCCGGGGGGGTTAATAAAGGCGAATTGATGCGTTTGTGTAAGAAAACTTTAAAACTTCACCTTTATCTTTAAAACTTTATAATGTAAAATATCTAGCTTCTGCCAGACTGCCTTCTGTATTCAACTTACGAAAAAAGCACAAACGCATCGCTTCGCTTCAGAAGGCCTTTATTAACCCCCCTGGATCCGTATGGATTACTTTTATAATGGATGGATGCACTTTTTGGGCTTCAAATTTTGGGCTGCCATTCACTGCCATTATAATGCTTGGATGAGCCAGGACATTTTAATATAACTCTCATTGTATTCGTCTGAAAGAAGAATGTCATATACATCTAGGATAAATCATAGGGTAATTTTCATTTTTGGGTGAACTATCCCTTTAAGTCCAAGTTATCAAGAATACTTGCAGAGACCTGTATTTTGACAATTTTATGTGTATGTGTCTGTTCAAGCACATGGAGATGCATTGTGCAAAGAGGAATCATTGTGCACACAGATAACAGAGCGCGAGTACCAAATCGATGGTGAAACTTAGAAATGAATCAGCGAAACACATGCGCACCGAACCGTGGGGCCTGGTCCGTATGGATCACGGATGAATTACGATCTGCTTAAGCCCTAGTATGGCACATCTGAATGTGAATGAGATTTGAGCTGCAGTGGAAGGAAAGTTTGGTAACACTTTATTTTAAGGTGACGTACATGTACTTAAAATAGTAATAACAGTAAATGATGCATAATTACAAATAACTAATTCTAAACCAAACCCTAACCGTAACTCTATACTAAGTACATGTAGTTCATTAATATTACTCAGTACTTATTTGAGTAAATACAATGTAACTACGTCACCTTAAAATAAAGTGGGTAACACTTTAGTTTAGGGTCCAATTCTCACTAATAACTAGTTGCTTATTAGCATGCATATTACTAGGATATTGGCTGTTTATTAGTACTTAAAGCACATATTAATGCTTTATTCTGCATGACCTTATTCTACATCCCTTAATCCTACCTAATACCTAAACTTAACAACTACCTTATTAACTATCAATAAGCAGTAATTGGGAGTTTATTGAGGCATAGTTAATAGTTAATTAATAGTGAGAATTGGACCCTAAACTAAAGTGTGACCATAAAGGGTAACCGAAAGTTTTTCAGCAAATAACACAGAAGACTTAAAAGTCATACGGACTAAATGTATGGTTGATTGTATGGAAAAGACCAATGTGAACATTCTGCTAAACGGAAGAAAGGAAGCCATACGGGTATGGATGGCATGAGGCTGAGTAAATAATGACAGAATTGTCATATCTGGATGATCTAATGCTTTAAATATGGAGTGTCATGGTGTGAGAATACAAAATACAGAATACAAACACATCACACTTTATTGTTTCTTTTCAGTCATCTGTCCTAAAATGCTTCTCAAAAAGCATGTGGGAACATTCAGTTGAACAGCTGATTGGCAGTTGGCTGGTGCAACAGTAGCAGGGACTGACAAAAAACTCCTGCCAAAGCATCAGTTAGCCAACGCCAAGACACATGTCCTGCTTCACCGGCAGTGGCCACAGCAACATCACGGCTAATGGCTGACCTAAATATTTGCGAAGCCGAGCCAACTGGTGCCCATCGCACAATAGGCACAGCTGAGAGAGGGGCTACTGAGTGCACAAGACAGTGAGGGCAGGGCTGTGTCCCCTTTTGAAAATTCACCAAAGTTTTTGAGAGGACTTCATATGGAAGTCAACCACATAAGAAAAAAAATCATGCTTTGGTAAATCATAATTATGAGATAAAGTCAAAATTATGACAGAAGTTATAATCGGGAGATAAACAGACAAATGTATGAGATCAAAGTCAAAATTCATATTTATGAGATAAAAGGACTGTGATTATTATGACAAATATGAAATGTAAAAATAGGGGAAAATCTATTGCAACCCGACTGAGCCTGGTTTTTCCCAAGGTTTTTTTTCTCCATTCTGGCCACTGAAGGAGTTTTGTTCCTTGCCACCGTCGCCTTAGTCTTTTGGCTTGCTCAGTTGGGCACACTAAAATTTAAATTATATTACTGATCTGCCCGCATTGACACTATATGATAATTGAAATGAGCTGGATGACATCACTGTTTTCTCCAGACTGGCTGTACAGCCGAAACAAATTATTTTGCATAATTTTTCTGTTTAACACTGTGAAGCTGCTTTGAAACAATCAGCATTGTAAAAGCGCTATATAAATAAAGGTGACTTGACTACTGTATATAGCTATTTGTTTGTTCATACATAATTTTTCAGTCATCAATGACAGCATGCTATATTAACATTCAACGTCGCTCAGAACTTTTCAGTTTACAGTTTTGTTTGTTTCTTGCTTGTTCAAAACATCTATCCTCCATTCAAGGCCTACATTCCTTCTTAAGGCCTATTAAAAGCTTTTGCCCTGGCATGGCTTGTGTGGAATGTGGTAAGTTGCACTTTGAGAAGTTAAGTTAATGAACAAAGCTTCTTTCTAGAGAGTGCATGGTCTAAGTGCCTGATAATGGAGACCACACCTCGGCCGGCCTCCCTCATGAATCTGTTGTGATTCTTGTTAACATCATCGGTGGCAGGTCTGCTTTGATCCCTCCGAGCACATACATAAAACAGAGGGTGAGCACAGTGAAATGGAGCCCTGCAAGGTGTGGATTTTATGGGTAGAACTGTTAATGTTGCCCAAAGCCAAGATACACATGAAGGTGCTTCTACTTGGTTATGCATTAGCATCTATATCAAGGATTGAAGCACTTATATAAAATATTGATACCTTATATGCTTTAAAAGCCTTTATTTAAAAATGCAGCAAAATGCAGATACCACCAAATACTGAGAACTTGGAAGTTTCCGCCTTTATTACTATGCATTAGATGAGCTCATTCAAAGCCCATCTTACCAAACATCTTACTGACCTCAACATTTTCAACAGCTGTGCAAGTCGTAGACCACTTTTATAATGCTTCTTGACATTTTTAGAGCTTAGGAGCCATATCCTGGTCACTGTGTGCTTGTAAAAGTGCAGCTTCTATGTTCTTCTGAACTTCTCCTTTTGTACTCCACAGAAAAAAAGGTCATATGGGTTTGGAACAGGAGGGTTAGCAAATGATGACATACATTTAATTTTTTGGGTCAGCAGCTTTAAAACTTTGATTTGGGAGAACTGTAATTGCTGTATAAAATTCTTAAGATTAAACAAAGAATTTGCCTTTATTGCATCATCATTTCAATTCATTGTTAAGGAAGGAATTCAGTAGCAAAGCCTTAGCTTTAGAGAAGATAATGCCCAGTTTGCCCTTTGTACTCGTGCAGTCCAATGAAAAACCTCCATACACCATTCCTGACTCTTTGTCAAACAGTCTTTTGGTGTCCAATGTTCTTGAAATTAAGAACAGCTCTTGAAGAACAGTACTCCTAAGCTCTATTTATGAGTAACACAAACTCTGCAATCATTACCACGCATTGTCTTTTGAAATAAAAAAAATCTACTTCATGCAAGTGATGTGATCAGGAATATTGTTTTACTGTCACGCAGGTACACCAGTCACAACAGACTGTGCCTGACTGACAAGTTTTGTTCTGATCCATGTCCGATCTCTGCTCTTTCACCAGACAGACACCAAGTGAGAGCAAAAAACTCTCTCTTCTTTCAGCTGTGTCCTTCCTTTAAGGTTTCGACACACAAACAACTTTGTCTTCACTGAGAGAAATCTGCATGTGGACAATGCCTCCCTCCTCTTAGAATTTAAGAAGCCCCCCACATTTCACCCCCTACCCTCCTTCTCACCCTACTTCACAAAAGGGGCCCGTGCTTCAACCCCCAGCTTGGCGCAAAACGCTTCACAATGCTCCCCCATTCTCCATGGTAACAACAACGGAGAGCCAGAGCTTTTCAAAACTCTTTTTCCCAGACTCCCTTCAGAGGACGTCCATGAGGGAACCCAATGGGATGCTTCGTTCCATTACCAGAGGATTAAAAAGGAGATCAGCTTGCTTAGCGCAAGTTGCCCGGCTGAAAAGATCAGCATATGTTGTGTTTTGGATGTTTGTCCCCACCAGGCTTCTTAACTAGCTTAACCAGCAAGACTTTCTTGTTCTTTCTGGTCTAGAGAAGCTATCGATTCCTTCCAAATCAACCCCAAAAAATGTAAAGGAATTTACAAATGGCCAAATTGGAATTGTGGATGGAAAATTTCTTTACAAACATATTGCCTCATATTTAGTTTTTTATCCAAGACTTTCTTGGTTGAGCAGCATGTTTTGGTGCACCACCAAGACCAGCACCAACCTACATAAACCAGCCTGGACCTGCAATGCTGGTCTATGTCAGCATTAAAAGTGACCTGACCAACAGCTTGATCCCTGCTTTTCTTCAGAAAGTTCACAAATTCCATGGATGGTTTAGATGCTTTGAAACACTGATATGAGATAAAGATTTTATACATAAGATGATTTAGAACATGCCGAAATAAGGATAAAGACATATGCACTGCCATCAATGGAAGAAATGTGTGCACCACACGCTTTGCATCAGCCGCTGCGTGAGATTTCACTTAGACGAAAAGGGGAAGGATGAAATACATCAAAGGTTCAAAAGATAAAGATGAAAAGATCAAAGATTATGAGAAGTGCCCTACCTTTAAAATAAAACTGTAGATCAAAATTTGACTGAAGAATTAACCACAGATGGTCCTTCCCTGGCAGCTCACTCCCTCGAATTAGATATCGAATTATCACTCAAAATCCAAAAGCGCTCTAGATAAGGCTTATGAAGTTATCTTGATGCACTGTTATGAATGGAATGCACTGCTGGGGTTGAGTCAGATTTATTGACTGAATGTAAAATGATGCAAAATAACACTAGAGATGAGGCGTTATGATAGGAATGAGAAGATCCACTGACTCAACATGAATGCAGATGCTGCAATGATTCACATAAATATTTAAGATTTAAAAACTTTACAGTGTACTTGCTTAAAGCTGCATTCATTTTAACGCAGAGATCAATTTTAGGGAATAATAATGCGATTAATATGATACTGATTTTGATTTCTTTCTCTTCTTTTTTTTTTGCACATTTTATAAAGTGTCAGTTTATTCCAAATTAACCCACATTTTAAAAAGTGAAAATGGACACATTTTGTGGAAGGAAAATGTCTTGCTAGTTCATTACAAACATATTTCCTCATATATATATTTCCACTGCCCAACTGTAATAAATGGAATTTATAAAATGTATTAACATGTATATTAAAAAGAAAACATGGATAAAAAAAAGTATATGCATAATGTTTATAATGAACAAAAGCAGGATTTTATTCATCATAAACAGCATGTTTGTGTTCTCCCTCCACTGTCACTGTGTACTAGGAAGTTATTTGCCTGCCCACTAAACAGCGGCACATGGCATTTCTCAGAATCAAATTAAGTGGCAGTGTGTCACTAGAACTACATGTTAGAAGGGCATCTCTACTAACTGGCTGATCTGGATCCTGATACTCTATAAGCTGTGACAACAATTTTACAGAAGTAATCAAAACAACACAAAGCAAACTCTAGTTGTACCCTGCCAACATAGGAGTTTTAAAGCCTCTTCAATTAATCCCCCAAAATTTTCTTGTCAAATGTGACATCTTATATGAGACAAACAAGTCTTATCACTGTGAATCTATGAAAAGCTATCACTCCATGGACATCAGTTCTAATCCTGATATCACGTGATATCTTGTTGGGACATGCAACATGGTTTTCATCTTATAGATGGATTTCAGATATTTTAGCTTTTTTTGTTTTGTTTCTTTTTTCTTAAATTAATCTTGGGGCATGTTACAGCCTGGGGGTGCAGAATGTGAATAAAGACTTAAAATCAGTCAAGTCAAAACCTCCTTTGACACATGATCAGCCACTGTCTAATAGGCAGGACATTCTGTAAGCTTTGGCTCCTGGGAAAATGTACATGAAATGTAGAAACCTGACAAGTAAGAATGACATTTGATTTCTACAAGATTCAAAGGGAGAAGTGTTCACTAACTTTTATTCATGTTAGTGCATGATAGTTGTTAGTGAGAATATGTTCTAGGATGGCTCTAAGGAATGTGGGGGAAGATCCACAAAAGTTAATTTGAAAATTGTTGGAGAGTACCAAATTTAGAAACAATTACATCTCACTATAAAACCACAATTGCTGTACCGAGTGGAAGAGACTTTGATAGAGTGTGAGTGTGGCATTGGGGTGATTCTAGAATTGCAGGTACATTTGGTGTCCAAAATGGCTATATTTTTAATTATTGTAATAATTTGTTACTCATTGTCATGGATCACAAGATGTTACAGGCCATAACAACATAATATTTTCTGTAAAAAGTGTCTTACATAGCTGAAAACCATGATTTCTTCTTGTCCGAATTAGTCAGTGTATTTTTTCCATCATGTAGCTTATCATCATCATGTATTCATGTATTTATTTTCTTTATAAAAGCCCTACATAGTAATTTTCCTAATTCTAAAAATAACTTTTATCCTATAAAAATGTGTGTCCATAAATCTTGCGTCAATTCTGTTACTGTCACCGGGCCTTTAAATTGGTGTAATTTACTTCCACAACTATGTAAGGAAATGATACAGGAAAATGTATACAGGAAATGATGTCACTTTCCCTCACTGATCAGATCTGAAGCACTGAAAGGTATGTGTGCTCTCTCTGAGAACATATTTTAATCTAAAAAGTTCTTACGGCAAGAGTTATTTTGTAAAACATCAAAATTGTCCACAATTTCAAAAGGAAAACAGAATTTATCACTGATCACACAGTGGGTTGTTTAAGTCTTTCAATCATGATTTCATTAGTACTATGTGCTCTTAGCATTTATGCTAGCAAGTGGAGTTTTTGGCTAAAAAGTTTAAAATTGCCAATCCTTTTACCGTCAAATTCTGTTACCAATGTTATTTCTTCACATTGCCTAATTTATCTGTAACAGAGTTGACAAACAATACTATAAAGAAATTACTTTTTCGTTAAAAGTAAAAAAAAGAAAAAAAAAAAAGAAAGTAACTTGAGTTTGGCAAATTTGCCAAATTATTAAAATTGAATATGCTTTCAGTAAGATACTGGAAAGAATTTCTATTAGTGAACAGTTTTTTTTCCTTGACTTTTTGAAATGCAAAATGTATATCCAATTATAGAATCACTCATAGGCCCAGGTACAACAGTTTTTTAAGAGAGAGATAACTGAATCCTTAATGTGATATGCAGCATGAATTGAAATAAAATAAGAAATAAAGTTAAATGATTATATTTGAAGTCACATTATGAATTATAAAGGTGCAATTGTGGTAGATAAGGCAAATTTGGATAAATAAATTTGTGATTATGAGCTAATGTTGCAAGTACCTTTTTGACTTTTGTTTAAACAGGCTTCAAAAACATATTCTCATATTCATTGAATAGTATATTGCAAACAAGAAATTTATAAATGGATGGCCACTTCAGAATTGCTGCAAATAAAAATGCATAATAGAACAACTATTATGCATTTTTATTTGCAGTAATTCTGAAGTGGCCATCCATTTATAAGTTTCTTGATATGCTCAGTTTCTCACAATAGGGAGTACCAACAAATAGGCCAATTGTTGAGCATAAGCAGAGAAACAGTAAGGCTGTAAAAATTATTTAGATATTCAGGGACTGAGAACCCACCAGAAGAGAAGAGCACACAAGTAGGAAGATCACTATCACCAAGAGCATCAAAGAAAACCAATTAACACACCATGAAAAGAATAAAGCTTGCACAAATCCACTTCTACTATGACAAGGCAACTCGCAAAGCAGATTTTAAAAATCCTCAAACCACTGAACACAATACTTCGCCACATAATGCTTTTAAATTTTTGAAACAAAAATTGCTCCCAAATAATGTAGCATTATGTGAGTCTCACCTGAAACTGTTACCCTCATTGTTGCCTCAAGTGGCCTGTTGTTATCCAAGTCCTTGCTCAGCTTTAAATCCCCTGTGTCTTGATTGAGAATCAGCATGCTGAGTTCATTTCCCTCAACAAATGTGTAGAGGAGCTTGTCAGACACATCTGGATCACGAGCAGGCACCTTCCCGATAACTCCTGTGGGAAAGCTGCTGGATTTATTGGTAATGTAGTTGTTAAAAATAATCTCAAAATCCTGTAGAACGGGGTCATTGTCATTGACATCTACTAGGAGGACATGTACAGTGGCCCGACTGACAAGTGGTGCAGAAGTGGCCTGGACCACTATTATGTACTCCATCTTGGTCTCGTAGTCTAGGTCAGTAAGGGCAATTAGATCTCCGCTGAAGATGTCAAGCTGGAAGACCTCAGGAATATTGCCCTCAACAATCTGGTAGAGGATCTGGGCATTGGTACCTTCATCTGGATCTGTGGCACTTACACGGGCAAGAGTGGACCCTACGGCACTGTTTTCCTCTATGTATATATACAACTCGTCCTTCTCAAACACCGGGGCATTGTCGTTTATGTCCAACACGGATACATGAATGTCTACGTCTGCTTTGAGAGGGGGCACTCCTTTGTCCACTGCAAACGCCTTGAGGTTATACACTGCAACATTTTCCCTGTCAAGCTTGCGGGCCGTTCTGATAATCCCAGAGTAAGGCTCAATAAAAAAGTCCCCCTCACCATCATCCCCTCCCTGGAAGGTGTAGCTCAGTCGACCGTTAGATCCTGAGTCTCTGTCTGAAGCGGATACCTGGAGTACACTAGTGTATACAGGTGCATCCTCGAACACTGTTCCCTGGTAGATGTCCCGGAGGAACTGGGGTGGGTTGTCATTGGCATCAAGAATGATAATCTCTACATAGGTGGTGTCTGATTTTTGGGGAATGCCGTTGTCACGGGCAATGATGGCAAGCGTGTAGGAAGCCTGATCTTCGTAGTCAATCTCGATCTGAGTCGTGATGGCACCAGTGTCAGGATCAATCTTGAACTGTGGCACATTGTCCTCCATTACATAAGTGATACGGGAATTTTCACCAGTGTCCTCATCGGTGGCACTGATGACCACAACAGTTGAGCCTACGGGCCGGTCCTCGCTCACTAAAACCTGGTAGTTAGCACTTTGAAATACTGGTCGATGGGTGTTTGCATCAGTCACATTAATGAAGACTTGAGCTGTGTCATGGCGAGTACCATCTGAGGCGGTGATTGTTAGGAGATACTGCCTTTCTTGTTTGTAGTCCAGAGGTAGTGCTAAAGTAATAAGTCCCCCTCCACTCTGGCTGGTGATGGCGAACCTGTTCCGTGTGTTCCCACTAGACATTTGGTATGTTACCACACTGTTTACATCCCTGTCTACAGCTGTGACGGTAAGCACACTAGTGCCCACAGCTGCATCCTCATTGACCTTTAGGTTATACATGTGCTGCGTGAAGGTGGGGACATTGTCATTTACATCTATTATAGTGACACTTACACTAGCTGAAGATGACATTGTAGGAACCCCGCAGTCTCTGGCCTCAACACCAAAACTGTAAAACTCTGTAGTTTCCCTGTCCAGCTCGGAACTAACCGTAATCCATCCAGTGTTGTTATTAATAGTGAATGGAAAACCAGGTGATGTGTCAGTCAGCTTGTATTCTAAATGAGCATTGTCACCTGAATCAGCATCGATAGCTTGAATGTGTATCACTGAGTAACCTACAGGAACATTTTCTAACACTGAGGCCTGAAAGGGTGTGCTGACAAACATGGGGGCATTATCGTTAATATCAACCACTTGGATTAAAACCATACCTGTGCCATTAATAAGAGGTGGTCGCCCTCCGTCTTGTGCTTTCACTCGCAATGTGTACTCTCTTATCATCTCATAATCTAGAGGGCTGATAACATCAATGACACCCGTAGGGGAGTGTATGTAAAACTGGCCCTTTATATTCCCATTTATGATGCTGTAATGCACTTTTGCATTATTCCCAGCATCTTTATCTGTAGCCTTCACCATCGCTACTTGTGAATTCACGGCTATGTTTTCAGGAACCTGAACTACATATCTCTTCTCACTAAACTGAGGGTAGTTATCATTCTCATCCTCTACGAAGATGTGCACTGTGGCTGTGGCAGTACGTGGACCCGGCCCTCTGCCCTGGTCGTTGGCTTCGACAATAATCCTGTACTGAGATTTGACTTCTCTGTCTGGTCTGACTCTGGTTTTGACCAAGCCATTCCTTGGATCAATTTCAAAGCAAGTATTCACCTCATCATTATTCACAATCTTATAAATCATATTGGCATTAGAAGGGGCATCTCCATCTGTAGCCCTAATAGTCATCACTTCAAAGCCTACTTCAACATTTTCTCGAATACTAACCCTATACTCATTCTGTTCAAAAACTGGCGCGTGGTCGTTAGTGTCGCTGACTGTGATAGTGAGGTACGCGATAGCTGACCTTTTAGGGGTTCCCCTATCAGTAGCAGTAACTTTGAACACATGAGTGTCTTTAACTTCCCTGTCTAAAGGTTGTAGAGTAGTTATACCGCCAGTTTCAGGGTTTATTTGAAATAAATTGTTAGATCTGCTGTCAAAAAGAGCGTCCATATCGTACTCAACAACACCAGCGTCTCCGTCATCGGCGTCGAAGGCTTTGAGGGTAATGACGCGCGTTCCCGAAGGCTCGTTCTCGGGCACTGATACCTGGTAGTTTGGCAGTTGGAACTGAGGAGCAGAGTTCACGTTTCTTTTTTGACGTTTAGACCACGGGTCTAATTCACCTTCAATGCGTTTTCTGCTTAAATGTAACTTAACATTGACAAATAAAGAGCTATTCAGTGAGTTAGGCATTAAACAAAGCAAATTCGTTTCATCTCGCTGCTTATGAGGTAAACAGAGGTTCGCACTCGTGAGGGAAATAACATGCCGCTGGTCTTTCTCCACGCACCTACCACGAAACATTTGAGAATTGCGCATGGATACAGGTAAACGGTCGTAAATGTTTATAGGTAAGGAATCCAAAGAAAAATACCCAGTCAATAGATACATATAGGCATCTGGGTTATGATGTTTCCTTTTGTATTTGTTAAAGCAGTTCTGCCCATGAACGAATGTATTGAAATGAAGCAGTATGAAGTTTTCAGAAAGCAGAGATTGAATCCGCAAATATAGTGGCACGGGATTTCTCGGTAAACGAGTGCAGTCAACTTTGCGCGCGAGTGATACCAGCCCATCACTTCTCCTGATCTTTAGAAAGTGCCGTAAAGACTTATCTGTGAGACTTCTGTCGATTATGTACGTCCATTCTGGTCCGATTGATACATTTGCCAGTGTTGCACCAGGCTGGAGGGCTTCCGATAGATGTAAATCCAAGCATCCAAACGGTGGGAGATGAATAAGTAATCCAAAGCACATCCATATCACTGGTAATTCCATGGCTCACGCGCATCTCATTGAGAAAATTAGTCCAAACGATCCAGAACGTTTGCAGTCTGCAAAATTCCAACCATTCCTGTAACGTGAAAGTGCACATTGGGTCAAGGCATGTTTCTGTGTGCAGAGCGGCCGGGACCAGAGAGCTGCACTGATAAGTTTTAATGAGTAAAACGGCTCTTCTCTCTCCCCTCCCACAACAATTTGCATGGACCTGCTCGTGCATTGTGCTTTTGAAATATCCAATGAGCTCAACCGAATAACCTACTTTCGTGGCTATTAAAGAACAAAGTTTTAAACTTAAATGTAAACCATTAAACATTTTATCAATCCAAATTTTCACGTTGTAATTTTTTTCCCTGTTAATGTAAAGGATCTAGGATAATGTGAATGATAAAGGATAATTATAAAGGATAATGTATTTCTAAATACTGAGACAAAAATAAAGTTAAAAATAGATAATAAAAAAAAAGAAAATAGTTATTTTATGAAAAAAAAATTTTTGTTCCAAAATGTAAGTGTGCATTATAATTCTTTAGTTTCACAATTTAAATGAATTTAAAGTTTAAATTATATATATATTTTTTAAATGTAAAATATACACACACAGGCCTGGGTTGTTCTTTCCATAATCTATTGAAACACTTTTAGCTGTAGGCCATAGTCTGTTCATTCTATGTACCTTTTTTCACCGTACATTATTACAAAAATTAAACCTCTCAGCCATAAATAAACACCAATAACATATTTACTCAAATTATTAAAATATGATTTCTTGAAAAAAGAAAAAGTGCTGAAATACCTTTTGTCTCTCCAAAGGAAACAGATTTCATGTTCCACTCCTCTTTCTCATTCCACAATATAAAACTGCATGAAATGGAATTTAGTTTACATGTACATCCAAAGAAGATAAAAATTTTGTTTCCTATCATAGTAGTGATCTAGGGCAGATCTTGGTTGAGTACGCCCCCTTGTGGAAACAAGTTATTTAGTACATCTTTTGGTTTGAATAAACCAGCCACAAAAAGTATTTGCCACACCAATTATTGTAAAGAAAAATATTACAAGCACTTTAAGCAAAACATTGCACAAAAGCGTTTCATGTCTTAAAATACAAAACAATAGACTACAAAAGACTACAAAAAATGAATCAATCGTTAGTGGAAGATTTCCAAACCTGTGGTTACTCTTGAGAGGACTTGATACTAAATAACTTTGGGACAAGTTAGGTAAAAGTAATTGGGGAAAACTGGCTAAATAAATTAAATTCTGAGAAAAGGACTAGAATAATTGATTTGCTATAAGTGTGGCTTAACTTTAACTTTAACTAGGGCATTGTTTGTACTAATCAAGTGGTTTAGAATACACATTCTCTGAACATAAAAACCCCCCACAATCTTTAAATATTAAGGCCCATTCACACCAAGAATTATAACTATAACTATATTAGAATCCACATTAACGCCTGATAACGTTCTGTTAATTATAAGCACATGCTGTGGGTGGATTCTGATTGGCTGTCAATTGTTTTATCGTTCATCAGTTGAAAAAATCGTTCTGAAAATTATTCCAACAATATCATTCCACTGTTGGGCTTCCCTATTCTCATAGAATTAGAACAATTAAAACGGCCTTTAGTTTGAATGCAAAAAAAAACTTTCACAAATGTGATTTTTTTTCTCAGTGTAACTAGTAGTATATTCGCTAACACACAAACAATACATTTCTTTACATACTGCTGTTTTTTTTTAATAAATACCGACTTACAAATCCAAATGATAATTGTTAAAGGAGTAGTTCACCAACAATTCTGTCAAAATATTTTCCAAATATCTTATTTTGTGTTATACACAAGAAAGTCAGCCACACAGGTTTGGAATGACATGAGGGTGTATCCCTCTAAATAGCTTCAATCTTTGTGCCCAAAAGTGATTAAATTAAAACTAAAACTATATATAAAATTAATGTATTTCAAGTTTAATTTATTGCAGTTGCTGGGTACAACATTATGTAAACAAAACTGTTAAATTCTTCCAACCAAAAACATCTTTATAATTCCACAGAACCACCCTGAATGAGGAACATTAGTACAAAAATTGCCAGCAATGGGGATGATTATATCAGAAAACAAACAGCCCACACAGCTTGGTCAACCATATCCTGTTGGAAATGACGCTATCAATGCTCAAACTGTCTGATAGAGCCAACACAGGCAGGGTGCTACTGGTAATATGGTCTATATCGTGACTGGTCGGGGTGGTGAGGCCCTGGCATCTGTCCCTGTGGTGGTGGCCCCTGCATACGAGGTGGATGGGGTCCTCGTGGATTGGGCCACATCCCCGGGCTCATGCCACCTGGTTGGGTAAAAGGTGGGCTAAGAGTGCCTTGGTCCTGTGGCATTGAGTTTGGGTTGTAGTGATGTGGAGGGGGGGCACTGACTGGGGGAATCAGACCTGGTGGAGGGTGATTCATGTAGGGGGGCATCTGGCTGATGATGTGTCCAGGTGGAGGGGGTGTTGACATGGGAGGTGCCTGGTTGTAAACCATGTGAGGTGTGGCAGAGCCTTGCGGCGGGTGTTGCATGGGGATGCTGAGAGGGGGGGGTGGGGGCGGCGGAGGCCTGTAATGTGGTTGTTGTGGTGGAGGCATTATGTGATGCGGGTGGGACACCACTGGTTGGCTGGAGTAATCACCAGGAAGATGGTGTGGAGGCAGGCCGGGAGGTGTCTGTGGGTGGGTCTCACGGGGAGAGGGGCCCAAGCTCCCCGAATCATCTTGAATGGGCACTGTGATGAGGTTGCTATGCTTACGTGTGGTCAATGTGGCAATCCGGAAGGTCTCCGGGGGGAGGGGCCGTGGGGAAGGCCCCAGATCGGAGGGCGAGGATGGAGGTGGATGGTTGTAGGTATCGTGGCCTTGCAGTGGGGAAGGGATGAGAGGGTGTGATTTAGACAGGTGGGGAGGTGGTGGCAACCGGAAGCGGTCTGGTGGGTCGGAGGCCAGCGTCGGGTGTGGTGGATCTGGGCGAGAGCTTCCGGCCTTGCTGGCCCTTATGTGGCGATGGTTGACGTGGGCCTGCAGGTCTCGCTGTGAGAGGTAGGTGCGTTTGCAGCCTTGCACAATGTTGCACATGAAGAGGGAGCCACGCTGGCACTGCTCGATGCGCTGGACAGGGTCTGTGCAGCTGTAGAGGGACAAACTGAACTTAGGATTTAGTAAGGGAAATGTACTCAGACACAAACTATTACTCTTCTATTTATATCTGAGGACAATTATATCAAGAACGAACAAAGGGTCTGCTATTTACATTGCCCTCTAAAAGTTTAGGAACACCCTAGGCAAAATTTTGGACAATATCAACATAAATCCTTGTTATTTATTGCTATAATTATTATCACAAGACCAGCAATAATGACTTCTTTTTGATTTTATAATAATGGCAGAATATACAGGTCCTACTCAGACTGTGATGCCTGATTACCAGACTAAATTTGGCCCAGGTTTTTGTTTTGTTTTGTTTTTTTAAATAATTGGGTCAGCACATAGTCAAACCAAAATGTATTCAGACACCTTCAACATTTTCTCACATTATCAGTTTATTCGCTATAGTTTAGAAAATGGTAATAAAATATGACAATAACTCTGTTAAACTGTCAGAACAAATTCATCTGGACAATGTCAGATAACTTTGATAGAAGGTAGGCTATGTAATGGATTACAATCAACCAGTCAGCTGTTAAATTTAAGTACACAATTAGATAATACCAATTTAGGTCAAACAATGACTAAGCAATGCTTCGTTTTGTTCAGTCTGTGGTGTAAAAGATTGTATTAGCAATTAAAGAAAAAACACTTAAGCAAAACATGGTCAGGTCAAAGTGTTTGAATAATTTTGGTCCCAAATTTATCAATTTTACTAGTAGCCCACTGTATGAAGAATTTTTGTGTATAATATGTCTTTTTCTTTATTTTGCTATCCTCACTTACATAAATGAACTATAGTGTCCTGCACCCACTAGTGAAAAATTATAGTGAAAATTATATCTGGTGTCTAAATAATGTTTGACTTGACTGTATATACATAACTTTACTGATTGATGGACAATTAAGATTAGTACACAACAAACCAAATAAAACACAGTTTAGAGATGCTATAATATTTTAGTATGTTCTGATTCACTGATTTTTGTTTTGTTAAAAAAAGTTATCACAAAACAGACCTATGCTGATATTGTCCAAAACCCTATTATGACCAAAAGTAATTTAATGCTAAAATCATGGCCTGGAAAACAAATCTCAGAAATTGTAAATATCATGACATCGTCACTGGAAATTTGATCTAAAAATGTATTATATTATATTATATTATATTATATACATAAACACATAATAACGCCTGTTTTTTGATAATCCAGTGAATAAAAAATATATGTTATTTGTAAAATGAAATGTGGAAACGGATGGTCACAAAACCCAAAATAACAATAGACAACAAATAAATAAGATGTCTGGCATAAGTACAAAAACAGCTGCTTTACATTATGTAATGGACAGTGAAAACTAGACTGGATGAGCCACATTCATGATACCCATTCACACCACGAAAACGACTAAAAACGCTGTTTTAAGCATGTCAGGCCAGTAGTTGGAGATGTCACTTTGTAAAGAAAAACTACTCGCCTGTAGACTAGACTGAACACGTAATACTCATGCACATGACGTCACAGTTTTCACAAATTCACATTTTTGTAGTTTACACAGAGATTATAACAATATCGTTTTCAATAATTTGCACTATGAAACCCGTTTTCAAAAGTTTGCATTCAGGCCCCCAAAACGTTGTTGTCATATAAATGAATGGAAAAAAAACGAATAAAAAGTTTCCTGTTTTTAGGTGAAAATGTCTGTTAACAGCCCCAATATTATCAACTAACACTGAAAATTAAAAATTATTTTTAAACAAGTTATGATTTATGATATATGTGACCCTGGACCACAAAACCATTCATAAGGGTAATTTTTTTTTAAATTGAAAATGATATACACTCACCTAAAGGATTATTAGGAACACCTGTTCAATTTCTCATTAATGCAATTATCTAATCAACCAATCACATGGCAGTTGCTTCAATGCATTTAGGGGTGTGGTCCTGGTCAAGACAATCTCCTGAACTCCAAACTGAAAGTCAGAATGGGAAAGAAAGGTGATTTAAGCAATTTTGAGCGTGGCATGGTTGTTGGTGCCAGACGGGCCGGTCTGAGTATTTCACAATCTGCTCAGTTACTGGGATTTTCACGCACAACCATTTCTAGAGTTTACAAAGAATGGTGTGAAAAGGGAAAAACATCCAGTATGCGGCAGTCCTGTGGGCGAAAATGCCTTGTTGATGCTAGAGGTCAGAGGAGAACGGGCCGACTGATTCAAGCTGATAGAAGAGAAATAACCACTCGTTACAACCGAGGTATGCAGCAAAGCATTTGTGAAGCCACAACACGCACAACCTTGAGGCGGATGGGCTACAACAGCAGAAGACCCCACCGGGTACCACTCATCTCCACTACAAATAGGAAAAAGAGGCTACAATTTGCACGAGCTCACCACAATTGGACAGTTGAAGACTGGAAAAATGTTGCCTGGTCTGATGCGTCTCGATTTCTGTTAAGACATTCAGATGGTAGAGTCAGAATTTGGCGTAAACAGAATGAGAACATGGATCCATCATGCCTTGTTACCACTGTGCAGGCTGGTGGTGGTGGTGTAATGGTGTGGGGGATGTTTTCTTGGCACACTTTAGGCCCCTTAGTGCCAATTGGGCATCGTTTAAATGCCACGGCCTACCTGAGCATTGTTTCTGACCATGTCCATCCCTTTATGACCACCATGTACCCATCCTCTGATGGCTACTTCCAGCAGGATAATGCACCATGTCACAAAGCTCGAATCATTTCAAATTGGTTTCTTGAACATGACAATGAGTTCACTGTACTAAAATGGCCCCCACAGTCACCAGATCTCAACCCAATAGAGCATCTTTGGGATGTGGTGGAACGGGAGCTTCGTGCCCTGGATGTGCATCCCACAAATCTCCATCAACTGCAAGATGCTATCCTATAAATATGGGCCAACATTTCTAAAGAATGCTTTCAGCACCTTGTTGAATCAATGCCACGTAGAATTAAGGCAGTTCTGAAGGCGAAAGGGGGTCAAACACAGTATTAGTATGGTGTTCCTACTAATCCTTTAGGTGAGTGTACATATGAAAGCTGAATAAATAAGCTTTCCACTGATGTATGGTTTGTTAGGATAGAATATTTGGCTATTTGAACATCTGAAATCTGAGGGTGCAAAAAAATCTAAATATTGAGAAAATCGCCTTTAAAGTTATCCAGATGAAGTCCTTAGCAAGGCATATTACTAATAATAATAAATGTTGTTTTTATATATATTACAGTATGGTTGTTATATATATATATATATATATATATATATATATATATATATATATATACGGTAGGAAATTTACAAAATATTTCCCCGGAACATGATCTTTACTTAATATACTAATGATTTTTGGCATAAAAGAAAAATCTATCCTTTTGACCCATACAATGTGCTGTTGGCTATTGCCACAAATATACCCGTGCAACTTATGACTGATTTTGTGGTCCAGGGTCACATATTAATTCTATAAATTAAAATGTATATGACTATACAATCTCCAATGAAAACAATTCTGCTGAATAAGTCTGGTTTTCCCATTTTCCTTGCCACAGTGAACATCTGTCCACTCTAAGTAAAGAAATAGATACTCTTTATAGCATAACACCCACAACAACACTGGACGTTTAAGACAAGTCAGCTGACATACTCCTATTCTTATGCCTACAGACGTTACCAAGGAAACAGAACATGCTACATTTTCCTGATTTGCTTGCACCCTACAGGCAACATTTAGAGGAACACTAACTTTATATACCATGGATGGACATGGTGTGTTTTTAAAAGCATCACCTGAACCTCAAACATACCAAAAACAAGATACAATCCACCTAAACAAACTGCTGTATGAGAAACTCACCCCGGGCACATCTTGTCGCATTTCTTCTCATAGTGCACTGCACAATCATAGCAGAAAACATGCTTACAGGGAATCTGGAAGAAAAAAAATGTCAAAACAAGATATCCAGCAGTATAAAGTGTGTTTTAGGGACTTGAACATCTTTCTTACCATTCGCCCATAGAGCTTTATGGGCAGGCCACACTTGTCACAGAAATGAACTGGAGTGTCATCTTTTACTCCTACCAAGTTGAGCTGAGAAAACAAGCACATCATTCAATATTTCCTTCATTACAAAATTATTGTTACAAAAATATAGTAAATGTTTTAAAAATAATTGATGAGAAATGTGTAACCTTATAATCCCAGAAGATCGGCTGAGGGAATCTGCGCTGGTTTCCATAAGCATCTCCAGATTTACACTCAAATCTTTCCTCTTGGTTGTAACTGAAAGGCTCTGAAGATCACAATTAAGTTTATAAATAAAGAAAAACAAAAATCTATTTTTGTTCAGTCAGCACCATGGTTTTATTCAGACCAAGCAAAATTATGATTTATTGGTTTATCCAACTCAAATCCACAACGTTTGTTATAGTCCAAAAAAACACATGAACAGGGATGAACTGCTATTTAAATTTCTGATGCGATAAGCCGATATTTTCATGTTATGACTAATAACTGACAAATGACCAAAATTACAATTCCATCTTATTATGTATGAACAGATTAAAAACAAAACACTAAAAACTGAAATAAAAAATAATTGTAAATGCTTCAAGTGAATTAAGGCATGACAACGTAATAATGTATTTGTTTTGAGATTGGCTCAATATTAAATTTAACAGTGTTATTAAATTACAGATGTTTTAAAAAGTAACTTTAAGTGAGCATTAGACATCAAAGGTCATATAAATGTAAAATATGAAAAATTATGTAAATATACCAGATATTTAAAATACTGTCTTAACAGACATATAATTTCATCACTTTCATTACAGCACGTTGACGGTCAGTCCTAAAGATCAAATACAATGTGGAAACATCATATTTATATGTAGTGTGAACAAGGTGATAACACTCTTTTGCACTGTACTGCATCCGCTTAGTAAGACCAACCTTCTTCGCCTTTTGAGGGCAGTCTGGTGGTGGGACGCTGAGGGCGGGCGGGCGGCTTGCCTCTTATCGTCTGTTTAGACAGTAACTTGATTGGGATCTGTCTGCGAACATCAAGACCTCCAAGGGATCCTGAACCATCAGTTCCTTGAAGGTCATTATCTGAGGAAACATACAAGACATCATTAATAAGAAACACACTAGAAAGCACAATACTAAAACTGATACATTATACATATTACATTAATCACACAATATTAACATTAGAAATGAACACTTCATAGGGGGAGGAAATGGACAAATTTACTCAAGCAGACAGATATTAGCATAATGTGATTTATGAAATAAAGGAGGAGACCTGTGCTGTAAACTTAGTATCAATAAACTCTAGTAGAGGCAGTGACTTTAAAAGGAAGAGCAGAGAGTTAGTCTTACTATAAAGCTTATACACAACTTTACATAGTAACTAAAGAGTATAACTGTGTTTAAAAAGATATTTGGAAGTCCAATGTTAATGTCTCCTGTGTTTATTTGAATCGGGCACTTTCTGGACCCGCGCGCAGCACTAGTTGGTCATGTCAGCGGCTAGCTGGGTACATCCATTAATGCGTTATTGCCAATACACAGCATCGTATAAATAGCACCAGGCATCGCTGCTTTACTGGCACGTGACTACCTTTCACTCGAAAGCATTTGGGGTATTTAAAACGTGAAGCTGCAGTAAAATACTTCGTTACATTAGCTTGTAGCTCACCATTTTGGTCCATGACTTGACGCTGTTCATACTGCGAATCTGCGATGAGGTGATGGGAGTGGCTTCGTGTGGTTTGGAGTTCAACGATGCGCACAATTTACGCATATGTTTTGCTTGTTTTTCTCCCTCTCGTTATACTGAGATTTAAATTGCGTTTTACCTAAGCTAGGGGTTTTCAAACCAGGGGTCCCCAGAAAATTGCAGAGAATAAAAAGACAAAGCAAAAATTGTTCAAGTCTACTGAACATTCCGTTTCATTTCTAAATGTTTCTCTCCTTTATTGCCGTATACATTTTTCCAAAATTGTTTGCTTTGTATCTTTCTAGTGAGTTTTTCTCACTATAGTCCCCTTTATCTTTCTCACTGGTGTTGTAAGCCAGTATTCTTAACGCAGGACGTAAGCTGCTTACATCCATTTATTGTTTAAGTTGTTTATACAAATAATTTGTAATTGAAAATATTCCTTATACAAATGTTCTTTTCAGGTTTATACATTCAACATTAAGTAAAGCCAATTTAAGTTTGGAAACAACATGTTGTATTTATAATGTCACTCTTACTATTTATCTTACAGTTTAAATGTTTTTTCCATACATACAAATATATAGATGGATATTCCCTATAAAGGGTTCATCATATTTGGGGGTCCTTGGCATCATAAAGTTTGAAAACCCCTGACCTAAGCAATCAGCAAAAGTAGTGTTACAAGCAAAAACACCCAGAACTGAACACAACAGTAATGTTTTATACAGGATACAGACAAACGGAAACATTGCAAATTTATGCAACATTGCATAAATAAACCATATAAATAACACAATATAAACGTTAACTATAATTATTCAATTTACAATGATATTTAAAAAATAAATTTTACCCTAAAACCCAACAAAATAATATTTATTACATCTCAATTAAAATCAAACTATATTATATTGTATTACATTATAAAATCCAGGATAACCTGTTAAAAAATGACACCATAGTTATGATAACGTAAACATATGTCCACAAAAGTGGACAAAAAATAACATCAGAAAAGCATTGTGGCTCAGCTTGTTGCATTGTTGAAGACACGTAAAGCTGATGCCTGGTTTAAAAATTACTGGCAACTGTTCTTTTAGCAGAACAAATTGTGCTACAGGAAAAATAATATTAGTCTATTCTTGGTATGCAACCTTCCATCTCAATCATTTCTGGCCAGGTTTCGTATTTATTAGTTTCCCTGTCATTTTTCATGTGCTGAAAAAGACAGAAAATAGAGAGACATACATTATTAAAGTATTTTCATTGCATAAACTTGCACATGAATGGGTGAATTTGGGAATGCCGTTACCTGCTCAAAAGATACTTGGGTCATGGTTTTCTTCCCTCCCACAAAGAGCCAGTTATCTCTGAATTTGATTTGGGAAATATATGAACTGCCAAGCTCTGCAATTAGTGCCCTTGCTTCATCATTAAGTCTATAATATAGGAATCATACAAATCATGACATGATCAGACAACACCATCATAAGCTGCGCAAGTGCACATGTAGTATATGATGAAACTAGAGAAAGAAACTCTACTTTGTGGCTGGGTCATCAAAAGTTGCTATCAACACAAGAGAACCATCCTCGATTGACTTCAGAAACTCTATCAAATCCTTAACCTCTGTCAACAACAAAAGACTTATTTATTACATACATGTGAACTGAGAATGCAAATAAGTATTTATGCAGAATGCAGAAATACTGAACAACATGGTGCAGTGAAGTCAAGATACAACATACTTCCGGTCCACATATTGAAGCTGCCAGTCTTGATGTGTTCACCTGTTTTTTCTGAATTTTTAATGAATAAGAAGAAAAAATAAAAATAAAAATAATAATAATAATAATATATATATATATATATATATATATATATATATATACATAAATTAATATTTATAAATATTGCAAAAATATTTTGAAATATTAATAATATTAAATATTTAAAAATATTTAACTATTACAATTTTTTTTAATATTTAATAATATTTACAGTTTTTTTTAAAGAGCACAACACACTTACCATTGATAACAGCAATATTAATTCCTAGCCAATTACCGCGTGTGTCTTTCTTTATTATCCTAAAACGAAATGGCAGAACTGGTTTAAATTCTGTGAAATAGCACTTATGGTGTTGGTTTAAATATTCAGTAAAAGTATAGATCGTAAATTCCAAAGCCTTTACATTTTCCCCTCAAAGCATATTTGTGGCCCAACACTGTTTGTGGCACCGCTGTAAATCTTGAAGGCAAAATCTTTTCCAGGACATGGTTCTGGGAGGCCACATTTGCTTTTAGGACCTGATAAAACATAAAGAAATAGTTATGTAAATGTGCGCCTTTCCACTTTTACACTGTACCAGACTAGATTGTTCAGTAATTGTTTACCATCATCTTTGTGATCAGGTTTCAACTGGACAGAAACTGCTCCCTCCACTGACCTTTCTGGTAGAGAAAAATATAAATATATATCAGTAGAAATTTTATAGAAGCTAAATTAATTTAAAAAATCAAATGAATATTATTTCAGTAACTCACCCACTAAATTTGATACTGTTAATTCAGGATTCATCTGCAGGAGCTTGAGGACAAGGCTTATGGACATTATGAGTGCAGCCAGCATGAAAACAAATTTCAATTTTTCTGTGAAAGCAATTGTGATTAAAAATAATTCTTGTAATATCCATCTTTGTAAGTAGATTTAATGTTTGTACAGCATCCTTGCAAAAGAGGAACAAAAGTTTCAAAATGTATTAAGATACTTTTCAGATGGTAGCTGGTTTTTCATATTTTCTGGACCATGTTGATCATTTATGGTCATTAGGCGGATGAAATCTCCCTGGTTTATTAAGCTGGTTAGATCTTGTAGACCACCTTGGACCAGTAACAAAACAGCAGCTATCATGCAGCAAAACCCGTTTGACCACTGTTTTTATCAGCATGAACATACACTCACCTAAAGGATTATTAGGAACACCTGTTCAATTTCTCATTAATGCAATTATCTAATCAACCAATCACATGGCAGTTGCTTCAATGCATTTAGGGGTGTGGTCCTGGTCAAGACAATCTCCTGAACTCCAAACTGAATGTCAGAATGGGAAAGAAAGGTGATTTAAGCAATTTTGAGCGTGGCATGGTTGTTGGTGCCAGACGGGCCGGTCTGAGTATTTCACAATCTGCTCAGTTACTGGGATTTTCACGCACAACCATTTGTAGAGTTTACAAAGAATGGTGTGAAAAGGGAAAAACATCCAGTATGCGGCAGTCCTGTGGGCGAAAATGCCTTGTTGATGCTAGAGGTCAGAGGAGAATGGGCTGACTGATTCAAGCTGATAGAAGAGCAACTTTGACAACTATTAACTTTGACGTTACAACCGAGGTATGCAGCAAAGCATTTGTGAAGCCACAACATGCACAACCTTGAGGCGGATGGGCTACAACAGCAGAAGACCCCACCAGGTACCACTCATCTCCACTACAAATAGGAAAAAGAGGCTACAATTTGCAGGAGCTCACCAAAATTGGACAGTTGAAGACTGGAAAAATGTTGCCTGGTCTGATGAGTCTCGATTTCTGTTGAGACATTCAGATGGTAGAGTCAGAATTTGGCGTAAACAGAATGAGAACATGGATCCATCATGCCTTGTTACCACTGTGCAGGCTGGTGGTGGTGGTGTAATGGTGTGGGGGATGTTTTCTTGGCACACTTTAGGCCCCTTAGTGCCACATGGGCATCGTTTAAATGCCACGGCCTACCTGAGCATTGTTTCTGACCATGTCCATCCCTTTATGACCACCATGTACCCATCCTCTGATGGCTACTTCCAGCAGGATAATGCACCATGTCACAAAGCTCGAATCATTTCAAATTGGTTTCTTGAACATGACAATGAGTTCACTGTACTAAAATGGCCCCCACAGTCACCAGATCTCAACCCAATAGAGCATCTTTGGGATGTGGTGGAACGGGAGCTTCGTGCCCTGGATGTGCATCCCACAAATCTCCATCAACTGCAAGATGCTATCCTATCAATATGGGCCAACATTTCTAAAGAATGCTTTCAGCACCCTGTTGAATCAATGCCACGTAGAATTAAGGCAGTTCTGAAGGCGAAAGGGGGTCAAACACAGTATTAGTATGGTGTTCCTAATAATCCTTTAGGTGAGTGTATTTCAACCTAATTTACATTTTGTTGGTTTTCATAGAAGAACATCAAGAAGGGCTGTGACATCACAAAAATATATATAAATATAAAAATATATATTTTATAGTCCGCCAACTATGCAAAGTAAGGAAACATTTGCATTCACAGTCACTTTCCAAATGCTTCTAAGCATTGTGATTGAAGACAATGTAACCAGGTAAACACTGCACTGAACGAGACATCTAGCATGTCTTCAAAAGCATAACTTACTTTTGTCTCTCTGTCTCCTGTGTACCACAAGGGGACCAACTAGAAATAAAAATGTCAACATAAACATGAAACATGAGAGAGAGACAGAGAGACGGCGAAGAGAAGCAAAACCTACCTCTTCTAACGTATATCATGACTGAAATGTTATTTTCGGCTCTCCCCACAGAAGCTGTAGATCCACTTTAAGAATGTGTAGAAAAAATAAAAATATTATTGTTATTCAGCACACCACATTAGCAATCTATCATTTGATCACTTTCTATCTTTTAAAAAAAAAAAGATTAGACATGGTGTCCTTGCCACAGCTAATCTAATTTAATACGGTTGCTCTAGTCTAACTTAGACTTTAGACTCGTAAGGCTAATGGCAGTGCAAAGGTAGGCTATGTAGCCTACTGCATCTAACCCATATTCTGTCCAACTTGAATAACTCGTTCTTTAGAATTGTGGCTAAATCCAGTTTGTCTACTTACATGTAAATGATGTTTGCTGTCGTGATGACTATTTTTATCGAGACCTCTTAAAAGAACCACAGAGAACTATATGGCTAGTATAAAAAAAGTAGTATAAAGCAATCTATGCAACTCATTTAGAAGAAATATTCCCTTCGTGAGTCCATGTTGTATTTTTCTGCAATTCTGTTTTACCTATCAAGGAAATTAGTATGACAAAGAAGGCTATTGGCCGTTTGTGAACGTTGGCGAGTCTGTCGTTCAGCGAGTAGCCTACGCACTACGCAGCCAAAACGCTAGGTGGTGCTGTCGAGTCGACTAGCGGAAGACGTTCGTTAGTGTATGTGCATCATTAAATAGAAACCCTTTAAGGTTTTTTATCGACTTGTTCTGTTTGTTAATATTGCAAATTTGCAATAAAATAAACCCCTTTAAGTTAATAAACAATTATTAGAATTATCTTTTAAACTACACAACCATTTTATCTCCGATACTGTAAGTATATTTATAAACAAATAGGCTAGGCTATATATGTGTGTGTAGTATAGTGTAGACTTAATAAGAAGGGTGATGGAGTTGCCTGCCTGTTCTGCAACTAGCCTACTTTGTGCTGTCAACTTGTCAAAATATTTCTCTGGGAGATTTTGAAACATTTGAATACCTTGCAGTGCATCTAAAGAGTGAACATTTTGTTATTTTATTAGTTCTCTATTATCCTCCTTGACAGAACAAAAGGCTTTCTTGATGATCTTGGAGAACTGCTTGGATTTTAACTGACTCTGAATATGTCTTAATCACTGGTGATTTCAATATCCAGATGGATGTAATTCCTGATCCATCGACTGCTAATTTCACAGAGTTACTAAACTCATTTGGCCTAATGCAGCATATAACTGGCCCCACACACAAACATGGTCACACACTTGATCTGGTGATCTCATGTGGCTTAACCGTCAGCCACCCACAGATTGTAGATGTTGCCATATCTGACCACTATTGTGTCTTTTTTACATTTCTGTTCCAAAACTGCGAATGATAATAGCACTATCTTGCTGCTGATTCTGCTGCGACCTTCATGGAGCTCATTTCTCTGGGACAATTAAAGCCCTATGGAGAAATAGTACAGCCATCATAAAATTAAGAAGAGACTCCAGGAGAGCAGAAAGGCAATGGAAGCACACAAGGCTTATAGTTCACCATGATATCTATAATAAGACTAATCTGAAAATGTTAAATAATGCAATTAGAGTCTGCAAGAAAAGCTTATTTTTTAAGTTGAAATGACCGCAACAGACAACCCTGATTCTTATTCTCCACTATCGATAGGCTACTTAACCCCTCAGCTCAAATGTCATCAGAACTTCTCACAAGTGGTAAAGTGCAAAGAGTTTGCAGAATTTTAAGAATGACAAAATTATTTTCATAAGACAAAACATTGCCAGCACTTGCCCTACTTGTTAAGGTCTCCAAGTCCCCAGCTAGTCCTTTAACATCCTCCTTCTCAGCTGTTAGCCCCAGTACACTTACACATAATCCTCTAGATCCTCTCTTGACCTATTACCCACTAATTTTCTCAAAACTGTTATGAACTGCTTATTACTAGACATCCTTCAGCAAAGAGTTTACGAGATTTTTGGTTTCTGAGATTTTCGGTTTCAGTGGGCGGAGCTCACATGAATATTCATGATTTTTCCCGGACATGCGCGTGAACTGCACCTGAGAATTTTAGTTCACGCGCCTTTTTTGCAGGTTTAATGGATTATCTAAAAAAATGTAACTAGTTTCACCGCGACTTTATAACTAAACTACAACTATTTATCGTTTCAGAACAGTTTATAATGTTTTTATTATTATTATTATAATTTACACGTTTTGTGCAGTCGTCCCTGACTGAATGCAGACATTCACTTCGTGTAATGTTAGGATAAGCAAACTTCAACTAGTCGTATAGCCTACATTGATTTAATTTCGTTGTGCTTTTCCTTTGTACTTTGAGATGGTGTCTTTTATCAGTTGTTATCATTTGTTGAATGTCACTGCCCGTAACAACTGAAATAAACCTGTATTTAATTAATATCCCTCTGGCAATGACTGAAATAACATCCACAACCATATCAGTGGCCTAATAAACATTTGGCAACATACACTGATATTACTCTCTGTCATCTGCTTTTTCTTTGACCATGTGTTGCACTGTGTTCCTGGATGATACACAATGATGATCATTTATACCCTACATGATCTATTTTGATGCACAACAAACACTAATTTATGAGTCATAGAGGCCTGGTTTCACAGACAGGGTTTAGATTAAGCCCGCATTAGGTCCTAGTTAAATTAGGACATTTAGCTTTAACATTAAACATGCCCTAATGTTGCCTTAATAATTAAATTAAACATGCCTTAATAAAACACATTAATGGTTGCATCTTGAGACAAAACAATGGCACTGACATATTTTAAGATATGCTTTCAGTTAAAACAGCTTAAGCCTTTTCTGTGAAACCGTTTCATAAACATGTAGGTTCTTAATTGGGCTTCATTAGAATCACTTTTGACTTTAAATCTTGAAAAATTTAACTTATTTAAACTATTGAATCTATGTTAAAACATTTATTACATCCTGTCATCTTGAATCTGGCTTTTTTTGAATCACTCTTAAGATTTGCAGGACAAAGGTTTGGAATCACTATGATTTAAATGTTAACTTTTATTCAGCAAGAATGCACTCTATTGGTAAAAAAAAATGCTACAAATTATTTATATTTCAAATAAATGCTGTTCTTCTGAACTTCCTAAAGAATCCGGAAAACAGGCTGTATAATGGTTTCCACACTTCATTAAGCAGCACAACCATTTTCAACTGCGATAATAATAAGAAATGTTTCTTGAGCATAAAATCCATATAGAATGATTTCTGAAGGGTCATGACTCATGTGACACTGAAGACTGGAGCTCTGCCATCACAAGATAACATTTTATATATATATATATATATATATATATAGAGAGAGAGAGAGAGAGAGAGAGAGAGAGAGAGAGAGAGAGAGAGAGAGCAGTTGGTAAAATTTTACAACAATTACTGTTTTTTTAAATCAGGTAAATGCAGGTTAACATACAAATAAAGACATTTGAACAGTATTATTAGCCTATAACAAAACAGGTAGACTTTTCTTATGACACTTTTAATCCAAATTGTACTTAAAACACCTCATTCATGCTTGTGTGTGGTTTTAAGTTATTTGATGAACAATCACACCAGGATAGATTACAACTTTTTTGCCCACAAATACATTTATACAGGTTTATGAACAAATGATAACAATTAGCAAAAGACCGTTTTAAAGCATCTCATGGTACAAAGGAAAAGAAAAGCACAACGAAATTAAATCAATAAGTCAATAGTTGAAGTTTGCTTAATGCCTGCAATCTTTCAGTCAGGTACGACTGCACAAAACTTGCAAAATAAATGAAGTTTAGGCATAACTTGGCGCGACATTGAAATTGTTACCTTTTCTTGAAACAATACATTAAACCTGCTGAGATACAAGGAGGAGCGTGAACTAAAATTCTCAGTTTCCGGGAA
This sequence comes from Rhinogobio ventralis, assembly GCA_039654625.1. NCBI lineage: Eukaryota > Metazoa > Chordata > Actinopteri > Cypriniformes > Gobionidae > Rhinogobio > Rhinogobio ventralis. The sequence continues at coordinate 15,656,123 of CM077216.1, read as the reverse complement.
ACTCATGAATATTCATGTAAACTCCGCAACTGAAACCGAAAATCTCAGAAACCAAAAATGTCGTAACACATGTACTCACCAAATGGGGCGTGGCTTTGTTGGAGCGCGCTTGTGAACGCACCTACAGTGATTCACGCGCCACTTAATTAAAATAATTGGGCTTCAGTCACAGTCATATTGCACAGACAATGGATCCGTCCCCTATAAAAGCGAGAAGTAGCGTTACGCAAGAAAAAGTGCATTAAGTTATTACATACTGCAACATGTTACCGATGATGACATCTTTGTTTGTTTTGTGTTTTTGAGTAGTCTGTGGCCCTAATAAAAGTTGAGATTGACAACTCAAAAAGTTTTTTTTTTTTTGTACAATAGTAAATACTTTTACTAAAAAAAAGGATCCTGGCCGATGATATGGTTTTTGCACCCATTAGTTTTGCCATTTAGGCAGATTCCCACTCACAAAGAATTTAACTCTGAAATCTTTATTATTTAGATCTTATTAATAATCTTATTATTTGTGTCTATGCACTGTTGATTTTACACAGCAACATGTTAGCGGGACTTGTTTTGGATTGGCTTGATGTCATAAGGTTGCGCCACGCTCCTGCATCTGATGTGATTCGCCTGAAGAAAGGTTTGTGGCTTTTATGGTTTTTAAACAGTTTTTTAATCGATGTAACCCTCTCAGACAATGTAGTAGTTTTTACAATAACTGTGAAATGAATAAATAAATATTAAATGTAACATTTAGCTTTTTTTATCTAACATTAATGAGCGTTGTTATAATGAGTAAAGCGCATAGGCACGATAATAAGAGAAAATGTGCCTCTCATTTCGCTCGCTATATCCTGAATCAACTTATTGTAAACGTGAATTCAGTCACTGGCAAGTAGTGATGGAGGAACAGAGCTTTTGAAACTCCGGGGTTGCCAACCGTTCTGTATAATACGTAATCGCCCCGTGTTAATGGCATCAAATAAGCGTTCCGTAAGAACACCATTCCCTTACGAAAATTAACTATGGTTTTATTACAGTAAAAGTATTGTAAACGTGTTTGTTTTTTAGCGGATTGATTACCATTTGTATAATGGCTGGTCGCTGTGGCGAATGTAAATAACGGGATTACTGTTCATGAGTCCAACATCCAGTCACGCAAAAAACAAAACATGCATCTACCCGAGGGAAGACATGATCAAAAGAGAAGTCGTCTTTCACTAATGTAAGTTAATGTAGTTAAATAGAGAAAAATATTTTACATTTAAATAATTTCTAGCGTATTATTAATCTTATTCCCCTTATTCCATATTAACCCTCATTATTTAAATACAAAATATTGGTCATTTTGTATTTCTTAAAGTCCAAAGGCAGCTCTTACTAATTCTTTAAGTAATCTTTAATCGAAAATATGCATTTTCATTCATTCATTCATTCATTCATTCATACATGGTTGCAACAACATGTAGTTCAAAATAATTGTTTTAAAAAAAAAGCATAGCGTGTGTATTAAGAGGTTAAGCAAAACAAATGTGAGTAGCACTTTATTTTGCAGTCCTGTCCTGTTCCCCATGTACATACTATGTATGTATTATAGTAATTGCAACAACTTGGTAATAACTAGGTACTAACCCAGAACCTACCCATAAACCTAACCTTAACCCATGTAGTTATATTGCCAAGTAGGACAACTTTCTTAGGCAAGTACACTGTAGGTACACATAAGTGTATGTACTGTAAAATAAAGTCCAACCCAAATGTGTTTATGCCACCTTTTTTATATGCATACTTAACTGCAGACACTGAAATGACACACTGTGTGGTACAGTACAAATATTTTGAGTGTTTATTCTGTCCCTTATTTTCCAATAAAGAACCACAATTGTCACTTATTTTCCTTCTCTGAAGTTGGCAACCCTAAAAATGATTCACCCAATAATGATCTATTAAATGGGATCCACTAATCATTATATACCAAATGAAAACCATAAGGAACAATGTTAAGTGTCTGTACAGTTTGTCTTTATTGATTGGTAATGCTAGTTTCCAGGCCATTATCTATTACTCTGACTGACTCCCTTACCAGTGCGCTGATTACTGAAATAGGGACCTGAATGAGACGCACCCAGAGGTTTAGTTTGGATTTATTTTTCTTTCTGTTAATTATTCTTATCTTAAACATGACAGATTGTCCAAACACACAGAAAAACTCCTGGTGAAGCGACTGAGATCCATGTGACACACTGTTATAAAGATGGCGTTCATTAAAGAGGAGAGTGAAGACATAAAGATTGAAGAAACATTCAGAATGAAACAAGAAGATACTGAGGAACACACAGGTAGGTTTCATTCTCAAAGCTGAACTCAGTCTTGTAAACTCGAGTGCAGGATTCTTTATTGAGAACACGTTCTTTATTGAGAACACGTGTTTATTGAGAACACGTGCAACTTTTTGAACAACAGTGGGCAGTTTAACTACACAGGACAAACAAAGGGACTCAAGAGCAACTATCACAAAAATACAAACAGTGGATCATCCATTTAACAACATACAATATTAAGAATCAAACATGTAATGGGTCATTTGTGTAAATTCATTTAATATTTTGTCTTGTGGACTAGAGGTGAACATCTGTTATGTGACGTATCTTATTCAGGGCAGGACTAAATAAAAAACATTCAATTTTTATGATGTCTGTTGTTAAAATAGGCAGAGAATGTTTTTCCATGAACTGCATGCAGACATGATTACTCAACAATAAATTGTATTAGTGATTATTTTCATTATCAAAAATAATATTTTTTTTGATGATATTATCAGTTACTTATGGAAGCTTGTTTCCACCACAGAATAAAACATTTTAAAAGATAATTGCGACTTTTTAATCTCAAAATTGCAATTGTTTACATCTCGCAATTTCAGATTTTTTTTCTCGCAATTCTGACTTTATAACTTGCAATTCAGACTTTACTCGCAATTTATAACGCAATTATGAGTTTATTTCTGAGAATAGTGAGATATAAACTCTGAGATTATGACGTCCAATTCAAAACCGCTTTTCCCTAGAATTGCGACTTTATATTTCACAATTGCGTGTTAAAAAGTCAGAATTGTGAGATATAAACTCACAATTGCGAGAAAAAAAGTCAGATTTGTGAGATAAAAAGTCGATTTACCTTTTTTTTTATTCTGTGGTAGAAACAAGCATCCATAGTTTCTTGATATAACCCTAATATCAATAATAATCACTGCTAACTTGGAGAGTTGTGCAGTTTGGCCATTAGCATAGCGTGAAATTTAATGATAATGTTCATATTTAATAATCATACTTGTGTTTGATGAGATGTCTCTTCGTTTACACAAACAAGGTGGTAAAGATCATATAGGTGTGGCCTAAATCATGCTAGCAGGGTACCGGCGGGATCTTAAAAAGTCTTAAATGTCTTAAATTTTAGAATCAAAATTTTAGGCCTTAAAAAGTCTTAAATTCGCTGAAGTATTGCGTTCTAGGTCTTAAATTATTTTAAACGGGTCTTCATTTTCCTATGTCCATGTAACGCTACCTCTATTGCTCATTGAAATGCTCCCGCAGCGCTTTAGTGTGTATGTGTGTGTTTATTCTGGGGTGTTGTAGTTCTTTCTTTCGCTAGTCCAACTATAGTTTGCTGTATTACAGCTACAAATGAGACCAACATGCATCTTATATTGCAGCCAATCAGCTTTCGTGTTATTGGCACAAATCTCTTTCAGATTGTACCACAGACACACAAAACGGATTTTATTCTTTAGCTAACAGTTCTCCAGTTCTGCGATTGTGAAAGCGAAGGTGAATCTTTCTCACTTGCCATCTCGCATAATGACCAAATAAAAGTATGATATGCCTGATAGCACTAAAAAAGAGTTAATAAAAGCGATGTAAACCACAAACTCAACTGATGTTAGACTGGCTGCGGATTCTGTGCATGTGTTTGCCGCCTGTCAGCGCTCGTGCAGGTATACCGAATGTGTTCTATTTCTAGGCTCATTACTTGATACACTTATCAAATACACACATTATTATGCCTATGTCCATATTGGCAGTTATGTCGTGTGTAAAAAAGTTTGGGACGTGTCAGTATTGGATCCGTGCATTACTGTAGGTCTTAAAGTAAAAGCAACCTAATATAGCCTATACCCACTCCTGTCTGTGTCAATAATGTTAAACAAAAAAACAACAACAGGGGAAAAAACAAACAGTAGCCTACCTAAACTTAAAGGGGTGATGAATTGAGAATCAACTTTCCCTTGAGCTTTTGATATATAAAAGGTCATGGTAATATAAGAATATCCTGTAAGTTTCAAAGCTGAAAACGTCCTTGTTAGTCAAAGAAAAGCTTTTATAGACACCAGGCCCAGCAAACGACAGGTTTTTCAATGGCGTCAAAGGAAGGCAAGCACCGGCTCAGCAGAAGAATATCAACGCCTACTTCATCACTGCCTGTTTAGCCCCGCCCACAGATTAGTGCATGTAACATAGGCCTAGTGTTAAACCATCGAGCTACAAAGCAATAAACATGCCGTTGAGGATTACAAAATATTGTGCAGTGACTGGGTTCAACAGTAATGCAACATGTAAGTAACAGTTCATTCTAATGCCTGATCTGAAATGTGATGATTCATGTAGTCAGATGTTCTTTGTCTGTGTCAGTAAATCAGACCAGTGACTAAACATCAACTTGCGTTGTTTCTCTTAGTAGGATGAAAATAATCTGTTATTTAACAGTGATTAAATTCTATAAAGAAAGCGATCAAAGAAAGCTCCCTTTGCAATCGTTTGAGCAGCACGCGCTGAACCTGTCAATCAAACAGAGAGTTTATCAGTGACGCGTTTATCAGTGACTCCCGTTTTATTCAACGAATCTCTTAACTATATAATGTTTGCACTGTTAGTGAAGATGAAAGCATTCGTTAGTGTACAGAAACTGAGTTGCAATGATGAGATCACTGTTTTCATGCGCTCAGCATGTGTGTGATCGGCTACAATGCTCATCACTGCAACCTTTCATGCCACAATCTTAATATAATGCCATAGATTTTAATATAATGCCATAGATCTAAATGTAATGCAACACTTTTCACGATTAGTTAACCATGAGAGCTGTAATTGTAAAAACAAGCTAAAAGAGGGAATAATACTATTTCAAATGCAAAGACGTTAGCCAATCACAGCAGTGGGTGTTTACACTGAAATCTCCCAGCGGACACACCCCTTAAAACAGAGCGTTCTGAGCAGAAGGCTAAAATCAGGGTAGGAAAAATGCCTTTTATTTATAAATTATGAAAATGTTTTATGTAAAAAGCATTCTAACATTATAAGTGCACCCCAGGAAACATCATAAAACAATAAAAAACGCAGTTCATGACCCCTTTAAAGCACTGTTTGTATCTGTATATTTATGTTGTATTTATTTGTCCTATTGTCATTTGTTTATAAGTTCTTATTTTATTACTGACCATTTACTTGATTACTTAATTACTTGAGAACTTTTTACTTATATTAAGCAATTGCTTATTGCTGTGGTTTACTTTTTGGTCATATTTCCCACCCTAAGTGATCATGTTATTAAAGCTAGATAGCATAGCACACCACTGGACCAGGGGTCCGTTCTTCGTACATCGCTAACTCAGTTAGCCGGATTTGATTGTTGACAATTTTGCATGATCTTGGATTGTTTGGTTCTTCAACGCTCATCCTGGACTTGCTGTCATAGCAACAGGTCTGTAAGCTTAAACCTGCTCGGGAGCAGGCTTATTTCATGTAAACAGGATTAGATTGCATCTTGAGGTGATACTTAAAATCTGTCCCAGCCACTGCTACTTTATTACAAGAGTTCATTACTGAACCTGTGATTTTAAATAATAATAATATAAAAATGTATTTAAAAATAATATTATAATGTTGTGTAAAAGGTGTATAATACTATAGACACAGCCACTTGAGTGAGAGATTTATTTGTGATGGAATAATTACTTTATAATGTTATTGGAGTCTTACACACATGCTGTAACGTTACTCTGAGCCGTGCATTAATTTGAGTGGTGACGGATATTATGGGATGCTTGATGCAGCGCAAGAGATGCAGATAATTTGATCTTGACCCTTAAGAAACTGTCACGTAACAAATCTGCTTCAAATTGACCTAAAAATTCAATGAATTGCTAATTACAACATTGAAATAAAAATGTAACGGGTGTACAAATACTATAAAATCGTTTTAAAAAAACATTTATCTATTATAACTTTTATGTTGGTTTGGTCGTTTGGCTGTTTCCTTATAAAGGTCCAGAAATTCGTTGGTTTTTACGTTGCTGTCTTGGCGCCAGCCAATCGCTGCATTGCTGATCGTGGTTTCGAGTATCGATACATCTGCTCTCTTTAGGGAACACAAGAACGCGCAGTAATCTTAGATAACTTAATCCAGATATTTTAATCCAATCCGCAAATTCGTTTGAAGAACCAAATTAGCCAGAGATCAGTTATCACGATTAGAAGATCTGGGATCTGTCAAATCATCTCAGATGTATTAAGCGAGCTACGAAGAACGGACCCCAGCTTTTTTTTGTAATACCAAACAAGATTCATGCATTTTGTTTGTTTTATTGCCATGTGTGACTATTGTGCATCTAACATAATGATATGGTAAATGTGGCATCCTAATTATGGAAAAAAATGTATATATTGTTCGAAAGATCCACTAAAATGTTGTTGGTTTTGATGTTAAAATGGTCTTAATGTCTTTTTTTTGCTTTAGACCTGTTGACACTGAAAGAGGAGAGTCGAGAACTGAATGAAATAGAAGAGAACGATCAATATGAGAAGCATGTCACAAAGAGAGAAAAATCCATAAAGACTGAAACGAGTTTCTCACAAAAAAGAGCTCGGAAAACAGGAACTGGAAGTTTTTTCTCCTGCTTTCAGTGTGGAAAGAGTTTCAAACAACATGCAAGCCTCAGAACCCA